>KK116359.1:440088-493391 GCA_000611955.2 Stegodyphus mimosarum
TGAAACCTTTCAGATTTTTTTTCGAGTTTAAATTTTACATTGTTAACGACTACTTATACTCTGATACGGAAAGTCTATATACTTAATTAGAATCACTACAATTTTCACCAATTTCGACTTTAATTTCTACTTAAAATTCTACATTAAAAACCTAGCTATTTATTTTAATTAACTACATTCAATGACTATTATTTTGCGACAGCGCTCTTGAATTGAATCTTACGGTTTAAGTGCGAAGAACATGATATTTAATAAATAAAGGTAACACACAAAATGTTAAGAAAACGCCCCTTTGGGCGTAATTTAAAATCCGAACTTTTCAGATTTTCTTTTATTTATTTTTAAATTTTCCTGTTAAAGGTGAATCTTTTCTGTTGTAGGTGAAGTTCTACAAAACTGAGGTCAATAATAAAAGAAAAGGTACACCATATTTACTATCAACAGTGAAAATGGTAAACCTTTAGGTCCGTTAATTTTAGAGGTATTGCTACCTTCCTGCGTATTAATGTAATTCTTTTTACATACATGATCTTCCTAACTCTTAATAAAATTCGCCGACAATGTGGTTTATCTACTGACAAACAATGACTAGCAGCAAGCAGAAATATTCCAGCCAATTTAAAAAGGTACTGACGAGAAAGTCTTTTCTTCCCGACAATCGATGACAAAAGCTATCAGAGATTGTGTCCAAGAAGAGGACCGTTTCTAATTGGTCACTTTAGAAACAGAAGAAAGAAAACCCTTCGTCTTTGTTTACTTAGAATAGTACCGTCACCCCTCAAGGCACTTAGAAGTTTTCAGTTTCAGGTTTTAGTTACTTTTCTTTCTGCCTCAAAAGGCTTCTACTCTACTTGTCAGTAGCAGCTACTATAAGAAAGGAGTTGTTTTCCATCGGATTAAAAGGCCAAACATAACTATTAAATAATTCTTTTGAAATGCTTTGCAAGATCTTCATTGCAGTTTAATAAGCATATGATTTGAAGCATTTCATTTTATTATTATTATTACTGAAGCAAAAAGCTATTTATATACGGTGCGGCAGCCCTCATAACGAATTTTGAGTCGGTTATTGTAATCATACCAAAATCATATAACTCAAAATTCTCCTCTCCGGGACTGAGATTAGAAAATTCTGGCCAATTAGTAAAAAGAAGACTAGCAGAATTTAACTGCTTGCCTTACCGAAAGAATTTCATGAAGTTATAGTAGTAAGAATTATATTTCAATCAAATTTGCCGACTCAATTCTGTAAAATTTCGAATAAAAAAAACTATTGAAGATAAATACTATTTTTCCAATGAATTTTAGAGTTTAAGCTATGGTATTCAAATTATTTTTATACATATTTCTATATTTTACCAAGAACGCTTTTTTATTAAATTCTTTTATGAGCTTTTTTCCATCGTGGTATTTTAAATTTTATTTGTTGTTCTCAAAGAAAAAATGGCTTTTGTTAAAGTATATGATGTTAGGAAACATTAAAATACTTCCGTGTTTCATCAGTTTAAAGCACAACCAAAATAAAAAAGCAAACGCTAAATCGACATCATCAACCTAATGGGTCACCAATACGACAGTCATCAAATAAATGGTCATGACGACATCGCATCAAATTTAAGCGATGTGGCTATGAACATACTGAGAGAACGCCGAGAATCACTAAGTTAGGATAAAATATTTCTATTTATACATGCGATAAAATGCCTGGAGATATTGGGGGGGGGAAACGCTGAATGGTTATAGTTAGATCCAAATGAATATTCTGATAATTTATTTTAAAACTTTGTGGGGTTTTACTATTTCAGTTATAAAGTTCTAACTTAGAACCCCACGAACATTAACAAGAGAATAATCGGTTAAGTGTGTGAACAAAACACGTAAGACAGACAACAGAAAAGATTCATCTTAAAGAGGGTTTACAACCTTTATTTTTCAGTATATTTACAATCAGTTCCTACTTGAAACTTTACACAAAGTCTCCACTCGCGCTTAAACTTAAAATAATAATAATTTAAAGTAAAGTAGCTTAACTAAGCTATTTGAAAGATATAACCGAAGCTATCAGAGATCTAACTAGTTGGCCCCTAAGTATTAATTAAATCGGCGAAGCCAAGCAAGGGCCTAAGGTATGGCCGAGCGTAGTAACTAAGAGAGAAAATAGCCAAAGGCAAACGCACGCTAGTCAGGGAATCAGACTCTCTCTCTCTCTCGAAGTCGGTGAAGTATCGCCTTAAATAGTACTCTTTCTCATTTGCATTTACTGCGTTTCTGAAATTACATTCTGGCAGCAAATTGTAAGCTGAAATTAGAATAAGATAGGAAAGATACAAAACTTAACAATAACTGTTAATAAACTTAGGATAAACCTTACAACTGAAATTGAACATTTCATTCTCACATATTCTCTCTTTTGCCTTTCTTTCAAGTTTGCAATTGATAAGCGAATTTGAATTGCGTTATGAACTATATCAATTGTTTCAACAGTACAAATATTTTCGACTTCAACCTCGAAAATATTTATACTATTGTTTCAAAAGAAAAGAAAAAGAAACAGCCTGTTTGAGAAGAAACAACCTCTTTCTTCTGAATTATAAAAACATTCTAGATGCATTACGGCTCTTTGACTAACGTGTACCATCTAAACAAAAATTTAAAAACTTCAGTACCACCACTACATTTTACAAGGATTAATTTTCAATTTCTGAATAGAAATATTAAAGATAATATATATTTTGCCATTTGCACAGCCTATTGGCTATTTGTATTAAATACGCACACATAAAAAGTATTAGATTAAAATTTGGTTCCCATTTTAATTATCAAAATTTAAGTTATAATACTTTAATTCTGAACTTCAGTGGGAAATTTGGGTCTTTTTAAGAGAGATCAATTTCTTTATGTCTGATCTTATTTCATTCAGTTTTAACCGTAAACTAGGATCCACTTTAAATTGTCTCTTGTATTTATTTTTCATATATGACATGGAAGAAAATCCTTTTTTCACACATTCACACAAACAGATTGCGCAAAAAGGCATTAAGCATTTAATAGCTTTATTTGAAATGCCTTTAATTCTTTTTTTCGGTTCAGCCAAAAGTTAGGAAGTTGTTATTTTTAAAAACTTTAGTTAGAGTTCAATCACAGGAAATTTCTTTGAACAAAATGGATTTCTAATCCCTTTTTTCTTTTTTTTTCCCCATAATCCTCGGGAAAATGCATATTGTATCAATGAAAAACACTACCTTTTAATGTCAGATGCTAATTCTTCTTTCACTTTCAAATTATGTTTGGTTAGAAAATGTTCTAAAAGTGGTAAAAAGCTGAAAATATTTTTATTATCCAATTCTTTGATTATTAGCTCAAGTTTTTTTATATCGTTGCATTTGTTTTATTTCTAATGGTAAAT
Organism: Stegodyphus mimosarum; assembly: GCA_000611955.2. NCBI lineage: Eukaryota > Metazoa > Arthropoda > Arachnida > Araneae > Eresidae > Stegodyphus > Stegodyphus mimosarum. Next base: position 443,495 of record KK116359.1, read on the forward strand.
AACATTTTGTCCTTGCAATCCTAAATTTAATTCAGTTTATTTTTAAAAAATATCAGCTAAATATGCTAAAAGCTCAACATATTTCACTAAATAAACCATTTTGCAATTCAAATTTTGAACCACAGGGGAAATTTCGAATTTCTGATCGAAGTTCAAAAAAGACGATTTAAAACTTTGCCTCTAGTTAACCACCTTACTTCGGAATGTAACAAAAGCATTTCGTCTTCACTGCCCAGCTCTTGGCATAAAATCGGAAATATTCTTGAATTTAAAGCTCGGCTTTTAATAAAATTAACAATTTTCACAACTTCACGATTAATGGTAATGAGGGAATTTAGTTTCAGGACTTTCTTTATTTGAGAAATAACACCGGAATGTTTTCCTGTTAAAGCCGACGGCAATGAACTTATTCCAAGGGATATCATTCTGAGACTTAAACAGGATGTTGGAGTATTTAATTTTAAATTTAAAACTTAAAAACTGTGTTTCTTTGAGCAACACCTATTTTTCTCTTGCGTACCACCAGTTGAGAACGGCTGCATTAGAGTTTTAACAGCGCTCCTTTTACTAGAAAGCACAATTGGTTTTTACGTACAATCGTTTTTAGCCCAAAATGGCTGTTAGTCTCAAAATGGGATTTCGCGTTGAATCACTATAAATCCGTCGTTTCACTTTTTCTTCGAGTCTATTGTCATTCGGCAAAATGTAAGATGTTTATCTTTCAGATTGAATCTGGCTGTTGTGGATTAACAAAAAGCAATAGATGCTGTTCTTAGGAATATTCATTTCTTACTTTCGAAACGGATTGATTTAAATAAGAAATATGCATTAATGCATGGTCTGTCTATTCAAAAATATTCAATTTCATGGAATGACATTATATATATTTTTTATTGTTTCATATAATGCAAAACTTTAATGAATTTTTGCTTAACAAGCTCAACGACTCGAAAGCAAGCAGTGTCAAAACTCTACAGAATAAAACTTTTTTTTTTTTTTTTAAATCTCCAGCGCGCGAAACTGTCTACCGGAAATTCAACAGTTATGCTGCTTTTAAATATTTCGTGATTTTGCTATTGAATTGAATTTTATGTGGTGGTGTAAGGGCGAAAGAAGAACGTGATATTTTATAAACAGAGTAACACATAAAACGTTAATAATAAAAAGACACAAAATATTTTGTACGCCATCTTACTAAGAAAATCGAACATTGGTGTTGTGGGGTTCCACAATTTTATTTAACAGTTAAATGTTAGGAACCTCTCACACCCATAAGCGAATAATCGCTTGAGTGTGTGAACAGAGACGTAAGACTCAAGAAGGGTTAATTACCCTTTATTTCTCAAAATAAGATATAACAGAGTCGGCTCCTATCTCAGAGCGTACAGCAAAGCCTCCACTTGGGCTTGAATTCAAAGTAATAAGAACTAAACTAATGCTTAACTAAAAGGATATAGTTGAAGCTATCAAGACTCTAAGTAGGTGGCCCTTAAATCTCAATTAAGTAGGCGAATCTATCTAGGGCCTAAAGTACGGCCGAGCGTAGTAATAGCTCAGACAGAGACGTAGCCTAAAAGGCGAACGCGCGCTAGTCAACTCTGGCTCTCTAGCGAAGTCAGTGAAACTTAAATACTACTTTTACTCATTTGCATTAAACACGATTCTGAAAACGCATTCTAGTAGAAAATTGTAAGCTGACAATAGAAAGGATAGGAAAGTGGCATTAAATATAACTGTTAAAAACTGATACACCTTATAATGTAAAGAACTGAAAAAAAGACTGAAAGTAGTAAAATATATGCCAATACTTAACACTGTATTGGGATTTGTAAACATACGGTGCTTTTAAACTTTTTTGTGATTTTACCATTGAATTGTATATGGAGTAATTGCGAAGAAAACGATGCTGAATAATAAAGCTAAAAAGACCAAAAGAAACAAAAAGGGGGGTTTCAGGAATGAGTGCAAAAGAGAGTGGTAGACTGCGAGCTCCGCAAGAGCGTAAAAAAACCTTAACAAATCCTTCTAGCGACAGCTAAAATCTAAAACCCTTAAAATTTTAAAAATTTATTTTTAACATTTTAAAACAGATACTGTTTTTAGGAGTAAATTCGTGTTATTTTAATCCAACGCAAGAGAATTAGCGTCATGCAAAACAGGGATGTTGTAGCCATTCTTTACGATATAAAATTCGAATAAGTTTTAGATAAAAAATTATAAAAATAGCATAAGATTTACATTAGAAAAATGCTATTTTTACTTTAATTCGTTTCTATACCTTCTAATCCTTTAGTCAACTTTAGCTGAGTGAAAATTAAGGGAAGTTTAAATAGCGAGAGAATTTTTTGTTCCGATTTCGTGTTTCACTGCTTTACACACTGAATTCCAAACAAGCAAGCAAACAAACAGTTGCTGAAGACATAATTTAATTTTCAAACACAATAATTGTTGTTGCTCTCATGCCCATAGATTAGCAATGAGAAAATGGTATGATTTAAAACACAATTCTACGATCAGACCTCCCCAAAGGTCCGGACAACTGCGGACGCTAGCTTCGGGACCTCAAATGTATGCAGCATTTCCTGTAGTAAGTCATCGAGAACACCTTAATTTTAATGACATTAATTTTAAAAACAAAATTCAACTGTAATAAACAACTAAATGAAATTTGGGTCGAAAATGTAGATACATATTGTAGACTCATTAGGTTATTTAGAAGCAAAAACTATGAAAAATGAGCAATACCCTCGCCGGGAATCGAACCATGGACCTCTCGGTTACGCGTTGAGCGTGCTAAGCGGTAATGCCACGAAGGCATGCGAAAAAGGGCGGGAGAAATACCTTATATACTCTTTCTTTTAAAGGGCGAGTGGGGTTTAGGGGCCCCGTCATCGTTAATCGTCGTTAATCGCCAAATCGTGGTGGTGGAGAATTTTTGATTCGGGTGCTACTTCTAGAGACGTTAGGTGATTTCGAAGCAGGAGGAGTGAGCAATGAGCAGAGCCGTCGCCCGGAATCGAACCACGGACCTCTCGGTTACGCATCGAGCGTGCTGATCAATACATCACGAAGGCAAGTGAAGAAGGCGGGAGAAATACCTTATAATATATACAAATTCCTCGGCTTCGCTTCACTCTAACTCTCCCTCCTCTTATCTTCTTTTTATATCATCTAGCAAACGTCTGAACTAAAAAGGAATTATTTATAAAGTTTCAGTATAAAAAAAAAAAAGTTGCTTTTATACTGTTACAGATTCTGTATTGAATTTGCTATTTTTTGTGGAATTGGAATTAAAATTGTTTTATTTTCCCGTGCAATGCAGCGCGTGACGAAACTGAAGAGAAAGTTACGCCGGAAAATTAAAAATACAAGAGCGCGTGCATTTAACGTTTAATAAATAGATATCTCGTAATTGTTTTTGCTATCCAGAAAAATCGAGAAAATACCAGACTGTTCTCACGCATGATTAAAAAGCTTATAAAAACCGAATTAAAACATCTCAGCTCAGTTGTTTAAGAGTTGTTTTAAGCGAACTGTTGTTTACTTGGTGCTGTTATTGATTATAGCGAATTCGCTGTGAGATCGAAGTAGTTTCTCTGTGTTTTGAATTGAATTCTGTTTAACGTTTTAGCAGTTCTAAATATAACTGCTGTGAGATATTGTGACATTGTACGAATATCTCTGAGGAAATATTTCAGCATTTTGTTTTATTTCTTGTGAAAAGAATAAATTTTATTAACTTCTTAACGACTTGTGCATTCAATCCATTACGAACCCGTACGCACGCAACAACACTAAATTTTAACAAAATGAAAGATTTCCAACAGTTCATTAATCAGCGAAAGGCGTAAAATCTATGTTTAATGTTCAGCTTACAGGAAAATAAATTCCAAAATTCTTCCTCTACAGATATAAATTCTCCAGCCACTTATTCTTGTAGTAAGCCCTGGATATATTGTAAAGATAAAATACGTGAGAAATCAGGTCGGCAAAAAATAGAAAGAATAGTCGAAAGCATAAAAAAAAAATAGATAACAGCCAGAGAGATAAATATAAAAACATCTTCCGGCGTAGATTAAGTATACTTCTGTTAGTAGTTTAAAAAAATAAAGTTAAGAATTAAGAAACTTGAAAAAAAAATTAAAAATTTGAAAGGCTGTTTGTTAACTATTTACTTACTGCATTCAAATCTTGCTAATTTATTTGTATTTTTTTACTTTAGTTAGATGAAAAATTTTGCTTATATACTTATTTTCATAGAAACCATTCTGCATTTAGTCTTGATGTTATGAACATTCTTAACAAATTTTCAGTTTTTGTTCCAATTATATCATCTTAAGAAGAGGTTTATCCTCCATGCAATCTGACAAATGTCATCATTCCGCGGAGGCGTGGGATCTATGATTTAACATTTACACGACCTAGCACACTGCCATTTTTAAAGTCGTGTTGCGAGTCGACAATTTATACGGCAATAGCCTAAAATTCAAATTTTATGCGGAATCCGAAAGCAAATGACAGGATGCAATTTTTCTTCAATAATTAAACAGAATTTTTTAAATAAAATGTTTTAATAATAAAAAAATAAATAAAAGTCTAAAAGTTTTCAGATTTTATATTACGCCCACAGGAGCTTTTTTTAACCTTTTGCGTATTAGTTTTATTTATTAAATATCAGGTTCTTCGTACTTAAACCATAAAATTCAATTCAACAACAATATCACATAATAATTAAAAAAGAGCATATCTTTAGAATTTCCGATACACACTCTCGAACTGAAGATAAAAATGTTCGCCCCCTCCCGTACAGTCTCGCCTTTGCTGGCTTTGAAATCGTTGAGTTTCTTAGTCAAATATTCATAAATGCTTTACAAAATATGAAATAGATAATAAAACAAATTCCAAATCTAGGCTTCCAGATGCGCATATTCTCCTGGAGACGTACGTTATTCAAAAATGGATGGCTTTAGGTACCGTTGTTTTATCACAATGTGAGAAATATATATATATGTTTATGCAGAATCTTCATGATTTAATTTTTTTAAATATTATACACGGCGATAATATTTGGTGGCAACAATTTGAAAAGTGAAACGCCGTTTATAGTTAAATGCCACAAAGTGCCAAAACGAAATTAATATGCCTTCTAATCTAACGCCGTTTGGGCTAATAAATTTAAAATTATGACTTCTAAATAGTTATCAAAACATATATAAACAACAATTATAACAACGGCATGTTAAAAATTCAAATTTCTATTAACTTCCTAGCTGACGTTTAAATGATAATACTTCCAGGAAATTTCTTTTCGTTACACTTTGTAATTCAAACGTATCAACAGAAATATATTAATTATCAGATTAATACTTGGTTCAAATAATTCGAATTAACCACTAAACATATCACTTAAACGAAAAATAAACAAATTGTGAAAGCTCTCATAGAAACTTCTGTAGTTCTTACTACGAGTTATTGATTGGTATTTCAAAACTGTTAAATTTGTAGCCTTGGAGAAACATTGCTGGGAATTCTCTTCATCATGGATAGTAAAACCCCGATTCATCGATCATTCGGGGTTTTACTAACTGTTACGACGTAAACTGTACTCTTCAGGAACTGATATTTTCTTATTACAAATAAAATATGCAATTTTATTACGGACAATGCCACAAAAGTAAACATAATGCCCGATTTATTTTAAAAGAAAGATCCTCTCTCGTAAACGTTTCTTTGGTCTATTTTTACAGACAACGGCTCGAAGTTGTCTCCTAACTAAACTGACTGTTATAATTTTATTTCCAACTTCAATTCAACAAGTATTTTCGTATGAAACAACACTCAGAAGCAATGCAAATTTCAATTATAAAGTAGATCAAAGGAAAGTGGCTTTGTGATGTTAGTTTTTCTCCATTTATATAGTAATATGAATTGCGCAGCTGCGCATCCAAATAACCAATTAGTTTGTAGAATCATTAGGTTATTTTCAATGTCAGGAAGATGAAGAAATGTGCAATACCCTCGCCGGGACTCGAACTTGGACCTCTCGAATACTCACCAATTACACCACGAAGACACACTCGAATACTCACCAATTACACAACGAAGACATGCTATATGGAGGGACAAAATAAGTTACATTCTTCCCCTTTTAAAGGTGACTGGGGATTAAGGGTTTCAGTCGCCACATTTTGGTGGTAAATATCCACCACCTTTGTATGCAAGACGGCCAGTTGTGTGTGTCCCCTTGACCCGAGGACACAGAGGTGCCCGTTTATGATGGGCAAGAGAATCCGTCTCCTCGACCAGTCAACAATGGCCGTCTGTTCTCCTCACAGATGAGTCCAGATTCACATTGGAGAGTGATTCAGGTCGTCAGCTGATCTGGAGGGAACAACGCACCAGATACAACCAATTTCACGTTGTATGCACAGTTACGGAGGGGGTGGAATAATGGTTTGGGCTGGGATCCCTCTCGGTGGTCAAACTGATTTGCATGTGTTCCATGAAGGAACTTTTACCGATGTGAGATATCGAGACGAGATCGTTGATCAATATGTCCGCTCATATGCGGCTGCTATTGGTTCTGGATTTCTTCTGATGGGCGACAATACGCGACCGCACCGAACTCGGGTTGCTGAAGAATACATTGAGGGTTACGGTACGGAGCGGATGGAAAGGCTAGCTCAATCTCCAGGTCTGAATCCGATAGAGCATCTTTGGAAGTACCTTGGGAGACAGGTGATTGCTGTAAATCCTCCTCCAAGGACGTTAGATGAACTTGAATAAGAACTCTGTGTCTGGTCATTGCTGCCCATTTCACTGACCGACAACTTAATCGACAGCATGGAACGTCGCTGCCGCCAATGTATTGCAGCTAGAGGTGGACACATTTGCTTACCAGAACCAATTTTTGTAATGTTACCAACCAATTTTTCCTCAAAATCTTTGATATACTGTTTCTCCAAGACTGGATTTCTCTGCCAAGAGAGCAATATTTTGTTGTAATTCACGTTTGTGATAAATTTTAGAAACATTCTATGTCGTATTCATTAAAGAATAGTTTAGTGAACATGTCCTGTAAATTTCTTGTCTCTACGTTGCTTCATTCTCAAATTAGACACAAAAAAACATGCTATTCCTTAACTTTTGGAGTGCAGCGTATATTAAAACAGCATATCTTTAGACTTCCCTATAAAGAATTACAGATTGCCATACAATTTTTCCCCATCTGCTTTATTATTTCTTTGAAAACTAGCTCCTCGAGCGGCCAACCGCTTAAAAGAGTTATTATAAGAAAGAAAAAAAAGTATATAATAATTTCAATGAATCCAGTTAATGTCATTTCATTAAAATATTTAATATTTCTAATTAAACATCTCATGACTTAAATACATTTTTATTAAAATCAATCGAATTAAAAACTACAAAAATATTTTTAAGAACTGCGTTTATTGCTTTTCAATCAATTGGTATGCTACTCAGTAACAGAAAGATTAAATGTGAAAGTTAATATGCTTCACTGAATGGCAATACGCTGGTGCGCGAAAATCGTAAGTATTCTATTTGAAACAATGGCAGCACATTCCTTTCAAATAACCAAATCTGTAGATTAACGTCTTCGCTCCCGACGTCGAACAAATGAAATTCTCTCCAGCCCGCGACCTTCGAGCGTTGAACGTCACTACGTACCCTAGCGCAGTTTGCAATTAAATTAAGCCTAACATGCAAAAATAATTCCGATAAAATCTACATTTTATCCAAATATTTGGATTCTTGCATACGTACGTTACTTAAATAATATTTCTTACAACATAAGCAGAAAATCCTAATTCTTAAAATTAAAATGAACATTCAAAATTTGTTAAAGTGCAATATTAGTAATAATGATAATATTTCTATATTTAACTTATTTCTGTACAATAATGAAGTAAGAAACTTAACAATTGAAATATCAGTACTTATTATATATATCCTATTGTAGAGTCATTAGGTTATTGTAAAGAAAGATACATGAAAAATGAGCAATGCCCTCTCCAAGACTCGAACTTGGATCTCTCGAATGCGCGCCGAGTGTGCTACCATTACCCACGAAGGCAAGCAGAAAGGAGAGAAGAAATACATTACGTACTCCCCCTTTTAAAAGGCGACTGTGGATTAGGGGACCTAATCGCTCGCCAAATATTGGTCGTGAAGAATCCTCATCCACCAGCTTTCTTTTTTCTTTTTAGTTCGGGTGCCATTGTAGGGATATTAGGTTATTTTGGAAGTAGGAGACAAGAAATGAGCAATGCCCTCGCCAGGACTCGAACCACGACCTCCCGAATACCCGCCGCATATGCTACTGTTCACCACGAAGTCATGCAGAAAGGAGGGAGAAAGTACCTTATACTATTGCCATATTTACTTACAATGGGCGTCTGTTCTCTTCATACATAAATTTAAAGCCATTTGCATAACGTGAAACATTTCTAAATTATGAAAGTGTACATTTTACTTTCGTAAAATAAAATTAATACATCATATTCCCCGCAACAATGCTTACAATCAAGAGATTCTATGCTGCAAATTTTCGCAGATTCGAAATTTCGCATAATTTATGTGCATTTAAAAATCGAAATTAAAACGTTCCGTTTCAGTGTATAAAATGTAATAACAATGAACCGTCAGTGGCACTTTGCTCTCCTATCAGAAAAGTAGAAAATTACTTTTTTGTATACTAGTGTATGTGGAAACACATGCCATGCTGGGCACGATCCTATTGAGTTGTTACAGCAGAAGTTTAACAGACGGCTGATTTCGGTAACAGTGAACATAACTGGCCATCAAAACCATGACCGAGCAGAAAATCCCGGACTTGAATTTAGAACATTTTCCTCAATTGCATAATAAAAAATAGCAACCAGAAAGTCAAGATCAACCAAAAATCTCTTACAGCGAGAAGGCCAAGAAAAAGATGAAAAATCCTTCAGAAGATATCAGCGATACTCTTACATGTCTGCAAGACGATAAAATTCAAAACTTTCTAAGAACTGTTATTTCCTTAATCGAAAAATCAAGACCGCCAGAATAGACTCAGATGTGTTAAAAGTTGGTTTCTAGGCAGCAATGACTTTGATGAATTGCTAAAGAGAATTAATCCATCACTTGCAGTTCCTAATACCAAATGGCAACACAGTTGCAGTGACTCCTGATGATAACTTAGACCGTGGCTCATAGATGGAGTCACATATGCAGGCCTTGCACGTTCTTTGCCATTCTGGCTTGCCAGAATGAGCGTAATTGTACCTCGTGGTTGCAGTAATGCAATTTCACAGGCTTTCATTTTCCATTTTCTCTTTTAGGATCTGTTCATGGATGGACCAAACCAAAAATATAATGGTAAAGACCCTCCCCGGCCGATCGCCTTTTATCGTGGAATAGACATAGACATGGACCAAAACCATGTGACTTTTATCTCTACAGATTTGTAAAGGACGTGTTAAGAATACGCAAGTGTAACACATGGAAGACATTTGCCGACACAGCATACGACATGCGGAGGTTATTTGCCAGAAATTATTTCCTTTATTTCGCTGGAGTTTTTGCTTTTTCAAATTATGTCACAGATTTGCCAATTCATAAATAAATATCGATTCGTTTCGTAAATTTAAATCCTGCATTACTTTTGAGACATTCTAAAAGTTCAGAGTTCTGCATTAAATATTTGTTTAAAAATATATTACGATCTTACTGGCTCATGAGTTTGCTCATCATACTGGAACCGACCCATGGGTAGCATAATATGCGTCAGATTCTTCTCGCCACTGAAGCCTTTTAATGTCAAATTTTGGGGAGATTTCTGGAGGGAGAGGACAGTGTAGTTTCCTTCAACATCTCCATTCTCGTCGATATGCATCCACGCCCCTGTGATACCTGCGGAGAAATTTCAAATGCATTAGACAAAGTAGGACATTTACAGACAACATCCTGAACTTTACAAAGAAAAAATGGTTTTAACGCATTAATATCAGATAATGAATACCATTGAGCAGGATACAACTAAACTATGAATGCATGTGTTACGTCTTCTCGCTACTAAAACACAACGTGAAACGCTTAATTTCTTGAAACGATTAATTAAGAACGGGAAGAATCTAGAAACAGCAGATGCTGCCATTGCTTCTAAGGTGAAAGCTTTATTTGACCTTCAACGGACTATTGCTGCACCGTCATACATAACCACCATGTTTCTATGTCAATCAAGTTTTCGAGTAATTGACGCGTATTAGAAAATTTGCCAGCTTTGTGATTCTCCCCCAGTTATTGTTAATAAAGGGATGGATTATAGAATTAGCTGCTTGTTCGGCCAGCTGCCTAAGGTTGTTACTATAAAATATCTGACGCGGACTTCACATGACTTCCTAACGCTGCCTTTTAAATTCTATGCATAATCTGTTGCACTTGATTTAAACTTTTTTGCCTCGAATTATGCAAACTTAATTAAACAATCCTTCTGACAAGTCATTTTTTATGTCATTTCAAAATGACATAAAAAAACAGCGAATTATGAATTTAATATCCCCGTCAATTTTTGTAGTGCAGGAATCAAACTTTTTATAACCTTTTTTTTTCGCAACGAATACGAAACTTTCCCAAACCGGAATATTAACCCGAAGACTGCATTTAAAGTGAGATTTTGTTACTTGCCAAAGATTAATTTTTTTTTATTTGGTATTTTTTTAAATTAGACATTACGAAAACTTGAATATTTTCTTCATTAATTCTGTAATTTGAAGTATACGACTACGACCTTTAATCTTCTGTAATTTGAAGTATACGACTACGACCAACGATTGCGAAAATTAAAACCGGGTTAGGGGGTGGGCATCTGAGCATTCGAGAGTCTCTGAAAGATTTTTTAAATTGAAAATATATTTCGAATTTTACGGTCCTGAATCTCAAATGTCTTAGAGGAACGAAACTTATGTTTGGAACTAGTTGATGAACTTGGTGTTGGTCTTCAAAATACTTTTCCCTTGATAGCACTTTTCCCTTGGTTCTGTTCGAAGCGTTGAACTGAGGAGATCAATATTTATTATTCCTTATTTTTTATTATTATTTTCTTTGCAATGATTTCAGTACTGTAAAATGTTTACTTGTACCACCTTAGGGAGCGACTTTATTTGAGATGCATAATAGTTAGGGCCTTCATAGGAAAGAAACTGTAAACATGAATTTACACTCCACTTTTATCTTTTTTTTTTTGAATTTTTTTTTCATTTTTTACGAACCTGCAGCAATTGTGCATCTCGTCTATTAGTTTCTAAACATTGTTCTATTAATCTTTTAAGAAAAAGTCTTCTGTATTTTGAGTTTTTATATGTATATACACACATATATATATATATACAATCTTTCGCAAAAAATTCGAAGCACCAAGAAGGACTTTTGCGATCGTGATGAAATTTGGTACGCAAAAACATCTTGATCGAACACAAAAATGATCAAAGTTTCAAGGCAAACGAACAGGAATTGCGATCACAGCGCGTATTTCTAGTCCGCAATTCGCAAAGTGTAAAACCAGTAACAGAGGTGGAAAATTTATCTTTTTTACTGCTGCCATTGTAATTCAGTAAAGAAGCAACTAGAGATGCCATTACGACGATATCGAAGACCTTACAAGACAACTAAACGACTTCGAACGTGGTCGCATTGCAGGGTTGCGTGAAGCTGGGTGGTAATACCGAGCAATAGGCCGCCACCTGCAGCGTACACACACTGCTGTGCAAAGATATGGAAGGCCAAGGAGCACAAATGCGAGACAAGATAGGATGATTGTTTGGTAGGCTTGAACCGCCAAAACGGTATTATTGTCGACATTCAAGCATTACAGCCACGTGTCTACCTCCCGTGGTACCGTTCACCTTCTCACGGCGCTTGTCTAAGGCGGAGTTACTCTCACAGAGGCATTGAAGACGTTTGCCTTTGACCCCACAACATCGGCGGAGTCGTCTGGGGTGGTGTCGCAGCCGATCATCATGGCTGCCATCAGACTGGCATCGTACAGTGTTCAGCGATGAATGCCGCTTCACTGAATGAATCACACAATGAAGCAGATGACCACCGTGTTTATGTCTGGAGAAGACGGGGCCAGCGGTCCCAATCAGCCTTTATTTTACAAAGGCATACAGCCATAACCCCTGGTGTGATGGTGTGTGGCGTTATTTCTTATGACAGCAGGTCAGCTTTAGTCATCCTCCGTACATCTGTAACATCTCAAAAATATGCTGATACTATCCTGCGGCCAGTTGCATTACCCTTCATGGCTCGTCATCCTGGGGCCATTTTCCAACAAGATAATACCAGGGCGCATACCGCTCGCATATCTCTGGACTGTCTCCGTGCGGACTCTTCCTTGGCCAATAAGGTCACCAAACCTGTCACCAATCGAGCATGTCTGGGACATGGTAGGCCGCCAGATTCGGGCACTACAAAATATCGGAGATCTGGAACAACAACTGATGAACGTCTGGCAGAATGTGTCTCATTATGACATTAGGGACCCCTACCGCTCCTTACCTCGACGAATTCAAGCATGGATTGCCGCCAGGGGTGGTTCGACCAACTACTAATTTAAACACTCAATGGGTGATTGTGAGCGTGAAGAGGTACTATGACCTTGTTTTTTAATCATTTTATTATCTGCGTACACATATTCAATTTCACACATATTCAATCTGCTATACACATATTCAATTTCATCAAAAACAACCACTTCCTTCATGACGCTCCGATTTTTTTTCAAAAGAGTGTATACATATATATGTATGTTCGTTTTTGAATTATGCGAGATACATACATACATAGATATGCACAGACGTACAGAAAATATCCATTTTACATACATTTTATAATCCGTTTTGGAAAAAAGATGTCCTTTATTCTGTCTGTACATACAGGCGGCACGAAAAAAAAAGTCAAAATGGATATTTCCATTACTTCGTACAAGGAAGTAATAAAGAAAATATATATACGATTTTAATGAATCTAGCTGGTAGGAAAAACTGAGATGCAGAAATGTGTTCGTTCTTTCGAAAGCACTCAGTTTGCTAATCAATAACAGAGACTACGGAAAATAAAATACTTAACACTTTGCGAAAGGACAAAACACTGGTAAGTGGGAGTTAGAAATACTTTATTTCAGAAAGTGGCAACTCAATTCTTTTAAATCTCAGAGTTTTTCGATTAAATTTGATAGATATCTTGCGTTTTGTAGAGTGGCAAAAAATTGATTTTAAATCATTGAGCCCGTTAACTAAAAATTTCCCTAAGTTTGTTGAAAACATAAAATAAATAAAAAAACAGATTAAAAATTCGGAGCTCGAGCGGAGGACGATGAGTGTTCAAAGTCTCGCAGCCTCGGGTGCTGCTTTTTTTCCAGAATGCGAGGAACATGCACATACGTTCTTACGAGAAAAAAGAAGGAAAAAGCTAAGTTCCATAGTATTTGCAGCTCTATATCCGCTCAATCTCTAAAATGGTCCCTCCTTTTAGAAATAACGATAAAACAATCAAAATTTAGAATGCTGTTTCTTTCTAACGTTTGAAGTCTCTGAATACAGTTATAATAACGTTTTCAGTAATTCCAGGTTTTAATGTTATGTCGATAAAGTGTACTTTCTTATCTCAGTTAAAATAAATGTAAGAAACAGGCTATATATGATCACTTTTTATGTTATTGCAACAATCTTCGGAGATCTACTTGCTCCGACGCAAAATATTCACAGGTATCAGAAATATCAGAACGAAATGTCTGTCAAAATTTATGCTAAATATTTTACACGATTTAAAAGGTATGACAGTGATGACATTTGTCTGGAACTTTTGATACCATACGCATACGAAAATTATATTCAAAATTGTGGTCATTTTAATTTTATTACTCTTGTTTGGCTTTTAAACTAGAGAGTAATACCGCAAAAATTTCTTCTAATCAAGTATTTTTTAAGATTAGCTCTTATTCAAAAATTATTATTTGAGAGGAGATAAAAAAATCTGATACCGCCAACACGTTACCTGCCGCCAATTCAACAGTTTAAATAGCAACGAAATTTAAAATATCATTTCCGGTTGTTTGATTGTGAATTAAATCTAATTTCATTTTCCAATGAATAGAAAGGTCTGTAATACGAAATTTTCGATGTTATTTTAATATAGGTTTTTATTAAAATCTGTTATAATATTCAAAGTAAATTACCACTTCTGGTTGTCCAATTTTACCCAGTATCTTATCAAATCTTTATATGAACGCAGAAAGCTTACAGAACGCAGAAAGTTTACAGAAAGCTGCGTTCTGTAAGCAGAAAGCTTACAGAACACAGAAAGCTTACTTTGCTTGGTGGCAAACAGAAATCTTGCAAGTTTGATAGAAGGATTATAATGGAAGCAAAAAAATCCTTACATATATACAGACACACAAACAAACAGGCATTACCGTAAAAATAGTAAAAAACGTGTTGTACGTTTTTACTATTCGTATTCGTTAAATGTGTTCGTGGTTACTCACTGAAAACGTACTATCGAATTTTTGAACCGAAAACATTACCCCTCTTATCTTTGCCTATGTAGATTGGCAGGAGCTAAAAAGTGAAAAACAACAGTGTACAAGAACCATTCATGAAAAATAGAACTTATACCAGAAATACTACCAAAAAAAATAAATAAAGCGATTATCTCTACGTACTTTATAGACACTGCGCTATACTATTGTAAGAAGTATAACCCTGTTATGAAACCCCGTCTTGGACCTGAAGAAGACATCACTCAGATCCGAAAGAATCTTCTTAACTAATCCTCTATTTAGGTGGGATAAGGCGTTTTGAATGGCTGCATCCAAAGCACTCTCGTGAGAAAACGAGTCCGGATTATGTCCATACTACCTCTGAAATAAATCGGATAATGTGTCATGCACTACTGGATTCCTGAGAAAGAACATTGTTAGCGGATAAATGTTGAGTGTGAAAAGAAAACGTGCGTTCTGAAACATTCTATTGCAAAAGTATAAGAGGTGTATTCGAGTATTTTTTTTTGTACAGTATACAGGGAAGATAAGTTTCGAAAATCAGGAAATTAGGTATGTAAAATTTATCTAACGTATGTTACGTATTTCTAAAGGCAATTTGTTACATTTTGCAGGTTAAATCACAAAAAGCACTGGTAACTTTAGCACAAAGTCATGCCTTTACGTTCGAAGTTCTGTTTAAATAAAAAGGCTTTTTCAAAACCTTTGTCGTTCTATCTCAGACTTAAGTATAAGTCGCTGCACGTCTGTTATGGTTATAGGACCGAAGTATACATATATGTGCATATGTTATATAGGTTCGTTGTACGTCTGGTTAAGGTTATAGGACTGAAGTCGCGGTATTAGACCAAGTCTAAACTTATAACCTCGCGACGCCTTCGCCGGGACTTGAACCACGGACTTCTCGGTTACGCATCGAGCGTGCTGACCACTACATCACGAACGCATGCGAAGAAGGCGGGAGAAATACCTTATATACTCCCCCTGGGGTTTATGAGACTGGGTTTATGAGATAAATTCGCCAAATCTTGGTGGTGGAGAATCATCATCCACCACTTTTTTTTTTTTGTTCGGTCGCCACTTGTAGAGACATTAGGTTATTTTGAAGCAGGAGAGATGAAAAATGAGCGACGCCTTCGCCGGGATTCTTTCTTGGAGCTCTTACGAAAGAGCTTCTATCTGCCTGCCAAAGCGAACAAAAAGATGGTATGAATTTTTACAAGTTTAAAACAAATCTTCAACTTTGGGATGCCTAGAAGAAACAGTGGAATCGTACATGAAGACGTATAACACTGACTCATTGGAAGTCTTCAGTATAATTTGGGATACAGATACTGACAGATAGAATTAAGATACATGACAGCTTTTAGTAGTACCCTATGAATATAAATTTCAAGATATTACGTTTTGAAAAAAGTTGCAAAAATATATTACCTCAGATTAATTTCTAAATTTTTTGGGGGATCAAAGTTTTATTTTTAAAAAAAATTGAGAAATCAACTAGAGTACGGAATTATTTCTTGAATAAAAAGAGCAAATTAAGCATTGGTGCTTTAAAATTAAAAATTAGAGTAATTAGGTTACATCGATGGAGAAACGTGAAAAATTTGCATCAAAATCCGAACCCCCTGAACACTCGAGCATGCTTCCAATTACACCACGAAGGAATGCGGAAAGGAGTGAGAAAATGCCTTATACTTGACGAAGTTGTTCATTTAGAAGAGATACGAAGTAAACATGAATTCTACTAATATTCAACTTCACGTACTTTGTGACTTCTCTCTCAAAGAATATAGGGAGGCTGCTTATTTGAAAGCCCACGATTCCAGTTGAACGTGTTTATGTTGTTTAAGAGTATAAGGTATTTCTCCCGCCTTTTCAGCATGCCTTCGTGAAGTAACGGTCAGCACGCTCGGCGCGTATTCGAGATGTCCGCGGTTTGAGTCCCGGCGAGGGCATTGCTCATTTTTCATGAATCCTGTTGCAAAAATACCTAATGTTTCTACAACAGTAGAGTGTCTTCCCTCAAGAAGATGGCAGTATTTGATTTAGAGCTTAAGAGTGCGAGAATGGCAAATTATTTGAAGGAATGAATTCGTACACTAACTCACAAATTGTTCTTCGCTGGCTAGAATGTTCTACTAAGAACAGGAATCCATTTATTGCAAAACGGGTGCCTAAAATTCGAGTTATTATTGCATCAGCTTTATGGTAATATTGCAAAGGTACGAATAATCCTGTTAATGCTGGTTTCACGTGAATGCACAGCAGAACAGTTTGCAAATTCACAAATTTGGTGGCAATATTTACCTCCTGACAACGTTCGAATTCTTCATGAACTCGAAAGACGAAGATTTACCTCACGTAAAATTGCGGTTTATGTACCAATTCACTGTAATCTAAAGTTTACCTTCTTTTCAAGTTTTCTTCTCGGACGAAAATAACGCGTGTAGTGACTTGATTTTTAATATTCATAAGGAATGTCGGAATATCAATCAAAAAGACCTACTGCGTCCTTAAATGTTCAAGAACTTGAAAGGTTACTCTTGCAGTAGAGAAAATTGGATTTTTACGATTTTAACCCAGTTAGAAAGCTATTGAAGCATGATAAAGACTTGAATTAAAAATTGTAAAACTTCAAATTTGAATTCATTTTTTGATAAATAAAAAAGTGTGGTAAGACCTTAAGAAATATAAGCCTGAGAAATGGAATTCTTCTTGAAAATCAGAAGCATTAACTTAACCTGCTGTGGAGGCTACATATTACAGATTTAATCATTAAATATTTTCATGAAGTCAATGTATCCAGTGGAACTTCTTCGGAGCGATAAAATTTAGATAATAATGGCGAATTCATCTAAGTGCCGCCAAGTTCTCAAAACACACTCGCTTGGTACCAGAGTATTTTCGAAATTGGAATTGATATTTTCGCATCCATTTACGATAAGAATAAGAAAAGGAATAAAACCAATGAATTATTATACTTATCTAAATATTTGCTTTGCAACTAAGATTTTTCATTTAAAATTTGTGAGCTATGACTTCTGAACACTGCTTAGCATGATTAAGATTTGCTACCCGTGGAGGAAGATCGCAAGAAAGATTTTCTGACGGAAGTATGAAACTTTATGAGAACTGAGTAAAATATAAAAAAAATTCTAAAATCACATTTGTCCATTTCTCTCAGTTACAACAAAGACCAAAGAGAGTAAAAGCTAAAACGAATTTAAAGTGTTAATAAAAGAAAAACACCCGACATCCATTTAACATAAGCTTAACAAAATCATTGGAATACATTGAGATGCCAATGGAAATGTTTCAGTGTTAAAGCTAAAAATTTCACTGTCAAATTAAAGTATCCGATTTCGAAACTATCTGTATTGCCTTTAGCCTACATCAATTAAATTGTAATATTTATTTACATCAAGAAGCAAAAGAAACACGCCGACGTGGAAAATAAAACAGGCAAATCGACAAACTTGTATTCGGCGTAGATGTTGTAAAATTGCAATCGATTTCGAGGGCAAACCGGGTCCCCCTTCATCAGGAGCAAATGCCGGTTGGTAGCAAAAATCAAGACGCAAGAGAAACACGCCGATGAGGAAAATAAAACAGGCAAATCGAAAATTTTTATTTCGCGTAGATTTTGTAAAATCCGAATCGATTTCGAGGGCAAAACGGGTCCCCCTTCATCAGGAGCAAAAAATTCTGCCAATACAATGTCGATTTGCCTGTTTTATTTATTTACATTCTTATCGTAAAACTAATTAAATTTAAATTTGTTAAAACCATAGCGATTTTAAAATTTAAATTTAACTTCAGCATTATTTGAAATATAAATCTATAATTTAATTTAGGCATACAAATTTTATGAACTGGGAGTGATCATCGCAGGGGAAAAATGTTTGGTATTCATTTTTCAATATTTAGAAAATTTTGCTAACGCGCAGATCACGAATAAAATAGCAAAATATTGGACTCCAACTGGACCTGTGACTGAGTGATAGATATCTGAAAACAGGTGTGTTTTATTTAATGTGTGCATAGTATACTGTGAACAGTATCTGAAGCAGTATTAATGTTTGCAATGTAAAAGAAAAAGATTTTATATTCTCTTCAAATAGAAGATTATATCTTTTGATGTCCAATTTATCGTGTGTGGAATTTAAAGTTCGACCTTCCATTATTTTCTGATTCTAAACAATTAATTCTACGTCAACTTTCTTACCACTAATTACGCCAAAAACATAAACTAAGCATTATTTTTCGTTTTAACTGTTGCCTGTCAACCTCTTGTTTTACTCTTAAGTTATATCTTCCTTAAAGAAACTGCTTTCGCAACCAAGGACCTTTGAATGACCAGAAACACTTTTTTTATAATTCAAGTTCAGTTATTCTTTTCAATCAAATCATCATATTAAAAAAATATGAAAATGGGCTTTTCAACAGACGGCGCTAGGAGTGTTGTTTTCTTCTCATTAATTCGTTTATTTTTTTCATTTAATTCAGTGATCCTTTCCTAATAATAGGCGTAAAATAATTTTCCTCTTTAAATAACAGATATTAATACAAATTTCATCTAACTAAACAGAATTTTTCTCTAAAAAGGCAACACGCCTGTAGGCTAAATTTTGCTTAATTTTAATGTTCATATTTGTGTGGCTTAAATTCCACTCATTGTATTTTACATACATAATCCAAAGTCTTATTAAAATACTACTACTTCCATTTGTAAAACATATTTGTTTACAGTTATTTTACAATGATGTTTCGGGGATTTATGTTCGCGAAGTAGCGAAAATAAATACAGAATTCATTGATATTTCAGGACCTGAAAATAAACATCCATGATACTTTTCTGCGAGAAAGAGCTCGCATCTGGCAATCTTTCAACGCATAAATCAAACTTTATTTTGAAAAGAGCAGAATTTCGTGAGACATCGGATGAGACTGCCATTTACATGTCACTCGAAGTCGATGAAAAATTTTGTTTCCACCAAAAAGTCTAAAGTCACGAATCGTACATATTCTGACAGCTGCAATGACAATTTACCGTCAAACAATACATTCAGTTTCTAAATTTAGAATGAACTTCTAAATTTGTAATCTGAACTGATGTCTAGCTAGAAGTGGTCCAGGTATAAATCTGAAAATATTATGTACATAAACAATTTTTATTTCAGCCTGAAACAGCAAGATCGCGGCCGAGTTACTAATTATGAGAAATATTAGTATTTAGACCGGGATCGATTACTAACGATTAAATATGGTCAATCGTTAGTAATCATCCGTATCTTTAAGTCGATAATTTTTAATGTACTTTTCCATAATTCATTACACCATTTCCTAAACCGTTCTTTAAATAAAATTACTTTTGAAATTCGTTATTTTGTATATCTTTGTAGAGAACTAGGGTTCGGCTTATGATAGAATATGAAAACATCTGTCTGGGGATACCCACTCTTAGAAAATAAGCTACTAACTCAAGCATAAGACAGTTTACACAATTTTTATTTAACCATAATATGACAAATATGCCGAACTGATAAGACAGTCATGGACTTCCCTGGCCACGGACTCGCTATGCAGTTTACGCGCACACTTTTTCTTACAGAGACAAGCAAGAAGCTTTCTCAGCACACTGAGTCGCGTATCGGAAACGTGGGGCAGTATCAGACCTATCATCACGAACATTCTTGGCGATATATTTCATCCAATGACGGACAACTTCAAGCGATGGTTGGAGGAATGGGTGAGTGGAACTGTAGTTCTGTCATCTGACAGAGGTCATATTCAAACACTGACCTATAAATAATATTTCTGGGGCTGCTACTTGACCTGCCATTTGACATATACATATATAAAAAAAAAGCTGTACACGTAAAGGCATGATTTATTATTAAGCTACGAATTCTGTTGTATCCGACATACTGTGATTTATTAACCTTATCTGCAAAAGTAAATTAATGTCAGGTCAGGTCAGATCATATCCTTTCCTACTAGCGTTGTTCTAATTAAAGAACATTACTAGTTCTTTTAAATATCCAACAAGGGCATTTGATAATGAGTAAGTTTGTGTCCACTAAGGGCGCATATATTTAACTGAAGAGTATTTCTTGAGTTTGTTTTTGGTCGTATATATTTGCCTAGAAATTAAAAACTTAACGAGATGGGTGTGGCCTATAGCCAGCCAATTCTGCATAGTATTAGATGTTCTATATATGTAAACAAACTTGATTAAATACTAAGATATGATAGAATAAGTAAATAACGCTGAAATTCCGCATAAAATCTCTTCTTTGCAAAGCGAAACAAAGCCCATGTCTACGAATAATAATAATCTTGGTTAACTAAGTAAAACATACTATACAGTTAAGATGATGATGGAGTTGAATTATTCACAGATGAATTACCACCGTACATTGTGATGAATTGTACGTAGTCTCTTATATTTATCTTCAATTAAATAGTTATGATTTCCTATAGTTTTAATCAAATCTGAGGGATGGTTGGCAAGGTTTTCGTAGAATTTATAAACTGATCTTAAAATTTCTCCACCTATTATAGGTATTTTCATATCTGTGTGCAGAACTTGATTTCCAATAAACCATGGCACGATTCTTGTAATTTTATTTTGTAATTTTTGAAGCAAATCTTTATTAGTGCGGGCTGCAGCCGCCCAAAACCGGTGATCCATATAGCATTATTGGCCGAATCATTTGAAGATAGATGATTCTTTTTGTATTGATGCTTAGAATTTTTATTTAGCATAGAATAAAAGCTCATAAAACCTTGAAGGGCTTTGGTACGAGTTTTCTGGATGTGGATTTTCAAGTTGAGTTTGCTGTCAAGGATTATGCCAAGACATTTCACGCTGTTTTCTTTTGCAGTAGGTTAATTGTTTATATAAATTGATTCAGTAATAGGCCTTCTTATTGTTCTTCTAAAGATAATATTAATACTTTTTTTGCAAATTGGTTTTAATTTTACATTTGAGGAACCATTCTTGAATATTGCTAACTGCTTCTTGTAGTTTAAACTGAGCATATTGAGGATTCTTAAACGTGGAAAAAAGAGCAGTATCATCTGTTACCACTGTGTAAAAACTGTTCTATAATTTCTTTCCAAGTAGTCCTTGCAGCCTTACTTTTATTTTATTCTCGTTGCATAGACAAGTATAATCGATTAACTGATTGATTTTTATTTATCCAATTTGCCGTTTCGATACTTGCTGTTGTTTGTCAGGTACTTATTTCTTTTTGATGGCTGATTATAACAGCTGCACATCTTTCAGAGTTTAGACAGCTATTCAGTCGGCTATCTGAGGAAGGTTATGTAACGGAAGAAATAAAAGTATATAATTAAATACACTTTTTTGTGCTCTGATTTGAGACTCATTTTATCACGTTTTCCTGCGGCTTTTTTTGATAACCTTATCCGAATGAGTACACTAAAAAGTAAGAAAACACCTTTCAAAACAGCAATGGAATTTAACTAATTTACTATAAATTTAACTCAAAGCATATGAACAGATATTTTCACAGCATTTTAATTAGGAAAGGTTAATTTAGAAGTCAAACAACAAAACTTAGTGTTGTATTTGCAATTTTTCACAGGACCAGTTTCGATGCTTTTGCCGAATCATCAACCTCAGCTGCCAATGAGCAAATGAAAGAGATAAGATATAGTGATAAGATAAAATAAGAATGGCTGGACAGGAGTTAATCTACTGGTGCCATCTATTGAAAAAAACAAAACTAAAACATAATTTCCTTAAAGGCTGAAGGTAAAGATGGATTGGAATTAGGGTCGTTAACTAGAACAGAGATATTTTTTTGAATGTGAAACGCGTCTAGAAAATCTAATTCACCAATGGAAGATGTTTTTTGAATAGTTTTGGCTGCAGAAAAATGGAAAGTGTGATTTTCGGACCTGTTGGGCAACAGAGGACTTCTGCGTTTCCTCTTTTTTAACATATGCGTCAAGTTCTTTAACGCGAAATTTTAAGGATGTCTTAGTTTTAACAATATAAATTAAACCACACTGGCAAGGAATCCTGTAACTATTCTAGGAATTTGTATCCGGAATGGGGTCCTTAAGTATGGAACTCGTAATTTTATTGATAAGAGAATAAACGACCCGACAGTTAAATTTATGTAAAATACGTGCAATTTTGTAGCTAATTGTGGAAAGAAAAGAATGACAACAGAATTCTTATAATCTCCTAAAAAAGTGTACTTTTTGGTGTGTTGAGAAGAGAATTTTATGATTGCTCAGTTAATAATGTTGGATGAAAAGTCCCTATCAATAGTTACTGCTTTTAAACAACTTAGTTCTTGGCCAAGAGCCACTTTGAAGGAACAAACTTGATGTGCATGGAACACAAAGGAATAAAATGAATAACTCAAAAATAACTTTTGTTTAGTCGTAATTTTGTTGTTTTCTAGAAACATTAGTTTATTTAGAAACAGGAGTCATGAAAAATGAGCAACGCCTTCGCCGGGAATCGAACTACGGACCTCTTGGTTACGCGTCGAGTGTGATGACCACTACACCACGAAGGCATGCGAAGAAGGCGGGAGAAATATCTTATATACTCCCACTTTCAAAGAGCGACTGGGGTTCTGGGGAACCAGTCGTCAAATCCCGTGGTGAAGAATCATCATCCACCCCCTTTTTTAGTTCGGGGCGCCAGTGTAGCGCGACATTAGCTTATTTCGAAAGCAGGAGGGAGGAAAAATGAGCAACGCCTTCGCCGAAAATCGAACCACGGATCTCTCGGTTACGCGTCGAGTGTGCTGACCACTACACCACGAAGGGGTGCGAAGAAGGCGGGAGAAACAGCTTAGAGTTTGACTTCTAAATTAAAATTTGTTCGGCGTGTAATCTTCCCCTAAATTATAAGAAAGGTTAGGTTATGAACTATTCAAAATATCTTTAATGCAAGAGCTCATTGTTGAGGTATTCACTACGTTTCTGGAAATTATTAGCTTGTAAGGTTTATCCTAATTTTATTAACAGTTATTAAGTTATGCATCTTTTCTTTCTATTCTAATTTCAGCTTACAATTTCCTACCAGATGTAATTTCAGAAACGCAGTTAATGCAAATAAGAGTACCATTTAAGTCGATATTTCACCGACTTGGAGAGAGAGAGTCTGATTTTCCTGACTATCGCGCGTTTGCCTTTTGGCTACGTTCTCTCTTAGCTACTACGCTCGGCCATACTTTAGGCCCTTGCTTGGTTTCGCCGATTTAATTGATATTTAAGGATCATATACTTAGAAACTTGACAGCTTCGGCTATATCTTTAAGATAACTTTAGTTTATTTTAGTTTAAACTTATAATTATTTAAGTTCAAGCCCAAGTGGAGGCTTTGCTGTATACTCCGAGTTAGGAGTTGATTGTATTTATCCTGAGAAGTAGAGGGTAGTTAACTCTTCTTAAGTCTTACGTGTTTATTCTCACACTTAAGCGATTATTCGCTTGTGTGGTATTTGTGGGGTTTTAAGTTTGAACATTGGAATTAAATAAGTAAAACCTTACAAGTTCTAATCTTACTTTTCGGACAGCCCGCTTCACTAAAAGAGAATTTACCAATGAAAAATTTAAAATTAGGCAAAAAAGAAACCGGAGTTTCATGTAGATGTTTCATAGATTTTTTTTTTAGAAGAAAAAAGAATTTTGCAGAAATGTTTTTGCTCTAAAATAGACCTGATCGCCCTCAAAATGGACAGATTTATTGGAAATCTGTACTCTTTTTTTCCCCCCTCTTAAATAACTGACTAGAACGGAAACCAAGCTGTTTTGCAATTAAATCCTTTATTTGGCGACATTTCTCTGTCGCTTAGCAATTTTTGTAATTAATTTTGGCTTTACTTCAGTTTAAAGCATTTATTCGATAACAATTTTAACATATCGACCGAATTCTTGAGCATAATAAGGGACCCTTTTTTAATCCCCCCTTTTTTGGTATAAACTGGTGGGCAATTGGATAATAATATCCGAATAATAATATTCACCACTTTCACATTAACCGCGTCTGTCGTATAAGCAAAGACATTTTCTTAAATAACTTAATCAGGGAAAAAATATTGTAGTTTGAGGAAATGTTACAATAAAACTGGATAGCTGTAGAAAAAGGAATAGAAAGTTAAGAATTCTCTTATTCTAAAATGCTTAGAAGATGAAATTATTTTATAAAAAAGAAAATTCATATTTATTACATTAATGATGTACAGTATGCATCATACAGCACTTTTATACTATTTTAAACCATTTTTTAACTACATATGATTTCTCCGTATTACAGCACAAACACTGAAAAAGCAAATTCTCTTCATAAGCACAACAAAAATGTATTAATTTGTTACAAATTTTGTATACATGTAAATAACTTTAGTGAAATTGTAATATCCCCTACATTATGTAATATGAAAGGCTACAGGACGCAACGTATCGCCGAAAAAATCGGTAAGTCTTTTTAATATTGAGGTAAAAGGCTATCTCGCCAAATTAGCCAGATAACGCCAAGTTGGCGATGGTTTTGAGGACTAATTTTTGTAACCAAATTTGGCCTGAAATCGCCAAAAGTCGCCATATTTGGCAAACATGTGGCGACATTTTCATCCGATACCTGAGTAATTGTAATTGGTCCAGTCATTATGTAACTGTATCCGGCCGTATGTAACTAACTGAACGCGCCTTCCAGCAATTTCGAGGAATCGAAGGTACTGGAAATTTCTCGGCGGACGGGGAAAGATCGGAGAAAATCGGAGAAAAGCACCCATTTTCAGTTTAGCTCAGAATATTGAGAAATCACCGAGCCAACTTCTACGTTTGAGACTCTTTGCATTGCCTAGTGTTTAACGTTCTCAGTAGCTTGAAGTAGTAACTGCTGATTGCGCTCCCTCACACTGAGAAAAGCTGTAAAAGTGCTTTTGTGTGAAAAGTTCCAGGACTGTTAAGTGTTTATGGAGAAATAAATTTCATCAAGTTATCATCAGTTCTGCGTGCAATGAATCCATTACAAACCCATAAGACGTAACATTATTATTCTTAGCATTGTGTATTTTTGATCAGCAATTGATATTTTATTAACTTTTTTTATACCACTGAGAGAAAAGCTTTTAACTTAAGAGCTTAAGCTATGTTTTGGCCCACTCGAATTCCTAGTACTGTACAAAATGGTTTCGAATAGCAAAGGATTCTGTGTAACCTAATTGCTATGTTGTACACAGAGTAACTATATTTTGTAATTTTATTCTTTCGTTCTTATGAAAAATAATGCTTGAATTATCCTCAAAGTGATCTGCGGAATGCAAAAGGAGTAAGTTATTGCAAAAAGTGGAATAAATTAGAATACCTTTATCTCTATTAATTGCTAACAGCTTAAAATAGTAACGATAAATAAGAAAAATATATAAACATTTTAATCCGTCTAACCAGCAAAATTTCAAGGGTTCAAACAGAAATTCATAATAACAATGATAAAGAATTGCGTTTATTGCTTTAAAATTGCTTAATTTCTTAATCAATAACAAACGGATTAAACTTGAAAGAGAAAATAAATACATTACACTTTTCTAGATGGCAACAGCCCGGCGCGCAGATGATAAAAATATTTTAGTTCGGGCAGTGGAAATACATTTCTTTTAAATCGCTGAGTTTATTTATTAAATTCGCAACATAATTATGTTAGGTTTTGACAAGTGGTCGGTTGAGTTTATATTATTTTCATTACCATTAAAAACTAACGTGAATAACACACCGAAAAATCTATAAATTGAGCTAAGCAATTTACATAAATGGGACAAAAAACTTACTCAAATACACTCATGTCCATAAATTAAGGATTATTCGGAGTCACGCGGAAATCGAACTCAAAATAAATATATCACCTGTAAAATCACTACACACATCTTCAAGAATCATATGCAAATTTCAGGAAGTAACCAGATGACACCGATGGTACGTCACGATGACGAGAGTGTAAGAGAGTGATATATAAGGAATACAGGCAAAGAAGTAAAATTGTTCGCAGGCGCTTTATGAGCATTTCAGTGCAATAACCGAATAGTTATGACACAAAGGACGCATTTGGATAATTTTTTACGTGGTATGGTAGAATTGACCGTCTGGAATGTGGGCGTACCCAACTGGAAGTATCAGACGAACTTGGAATTGCCCAGAGTGTTATCTCCAGGCTTTGGCAACGATTCCAAGGTGATGGTAATGTGAGTAGACGTTACAGCACAGGTCGCCCCAGAGTTACAACGCCGAATGAGGACCGGTATTTGGCAGTTACTGCCAAAAAAACAGGCGAAGCACAGCCTCAGACCTGTCTCGTCAGCTGTCTTCAACCACTGGTATGACAATTTCAAGGCAGACCGTGTACAGACGCTTAGGGCAGATTGGTCTATATGCTCGTAGACCTGTCAGATGCGTTCCACTCACTGTCGCCTGCGATTAGCCTGGAATAGAGAGCATGCATTGTGAACACCGCTACGGTGGGCTTGTGTGATGTTTTCCGACGAGTCCAGGTTTAGCTTGCAGTCTGATTCTCGCCGGACTTTCATATGGAGAGCTCCAGGTACCCGTTACTACCAAGAAAACATCATTGAACGACACCGTTACGGTGGTGCAGGAGTGCTCGTTTGGAGTGGAATTATTCTGGGTTCCAGAACTGACCTGCATGTTCAAATTGGAAATATGACAAGCCAAATCTACGGGACGTCATTCTGGAACAACATATACGTTTGTTTCGGGGCGCCATGGGCGCACAATTTGTGTTTATGGATGACAACGCCCGTCCTCACCGTGCAAACATCTAAGCGAATGCCTTCAATCGGAGGATATCACCCGTATGGACTCTCCAGCATTCTCACCGGACTTGAATCCAGTAGAGCACGTGTGGGACACGCTTGGCCGACGAGTTGCAGCCCGTCAACCTTCTCCTACATGTCTACCAGAACTTCGGAGAGCATTGCTTTTTGAGTAATATCCCCTAAGATCAGATCGATCATTTGATACTTAGCATGCGTAGGCGTTGTATGGACTGTATTGCATCGTCTGGGAGACATACAATGTATTAACAATCATACCAACCATGTAATTTTGTTTTTTTGTAAATAGGTTTTTTTTCGTAATTTGCTCCAGGGAGAAAAAATCGCTAATTTGTTTAATAATATCAAAAATATAGCATCTTTATTTGTTCTTTACCTTTTGTTTAATAAATAAGCTTTAAAAATAAGTCAAATTTGGTTTGCTTCTAACTCTTCCTTTTCCTGATTTTGCAATATCCTTAATTTATGGACATGAGCGTATTTGAAGACACAAATTTAAATAACATTTATTAGCACTCATCGAAAAATGAATAAAGTCACTAACGAAGTTTTGCACTAAATAATCGTTTTGTTTCGAAAATGCATATATATGTGATCAGATTTTTTTTCACAATTGAAAATTAATAAGATATGAACCACAGTAATCGATAAGCATCAACAATAACCACATCAACAGTATCATCAGCATCGAAAAGTAATTTATAGTACACAAAAAAATATACAAACAAATTTTGTATTTATATCCAAAACTTATAATTATTTACATAGAATCATTGTATTTTAATTAATTTATGTATTTTAATTAATTAATTTATGTATTAATTTATGGTAAACTGGCAAAATTTAGTAAATGACGAAATTGTCAATATTTATTCTCAAATTTAATTCCACTTGAGAAGTTTTCTCTGGAAACGTTTTCAGACTTTGTTTATTTTAAATTATGTGATTTAATGACTAATTAAATACGTTAGAAATATACGAAATAAATATAAGTGTGAAATATTAATGACTAGCTGTCGCTATATTTGAATTATGAAGTATAACCAACAAAAATTTCTTGTAGGTACGAAACCTTAGATTTCAGACAGAACATATATTAGAAAATTAATAAGAACTATTTCTCTTCAGTTGAAAAATATTAAGAAAATAAATCGGCTGGCCGTCTACAATCCGTGACGAAGATAATTTCGAGTAATTTTTCTGCAAGCCTACAAACTTTATAAGAATCAAAACAACATCAAAAGTCAAACTGTAATAAGAGAGTTTATAATAAACATACAAACATACATAAAACATTAATATACAAAAATATGTATTTTTAATTTATGCGTCGAAGTAAAAATATAATAAATAAGAAAAAGAGACTATGTTGTCTTTATTTATTCTCAAGTTTTGTTCACTTTCTCTGAAAACTTACGAAGCTTTCGTAAGTCGTTTACTTTTAGTTTAAATTAAGGTAAAATTATTTAATGATTAATTAAACATGTTAGAATTATTTTAAACAACTGTCAGGCTGAAAATTAAATATTTAGTTATTAGTACATTTGAATTACAAAATGTAAGCAATAATGTTTTGCAGATACCAAAATTTAGTTTTCACATAGAAATTAAAATTTAATTTTCTTTTTTCTTTGCGGTAATATTATTGTTGTTGATTTTGTTTTGATAAAATTTAGTAAGCGAAATAGTAACAATTTTTCATTCTGTTAAAAAAAAAAAACTCGGACGTCAGCTGTTTCCAGATAATGCATGCAGCCAACATAATATTAATCCGCGGAAGTAGATTAATTAATGGATTCTTTATTTTCAATAAAACATCCTACAAAAATCCGAGTTTAAATTTTAGCTAAAAGTTTTACCAAAGAACGAATCCTGTACGTTCTTTGGCTCTGTACCGTATTCCTTAATTTCCTGTATACCTGGCGAGTCCCTCCACGATTTGGCGGCGCAGTAATTGATTTACATGACATGTATAGAAGTTTTCCTTTATGCACGTTCTTTGCCGAGGGGCTCCCATCCTTTTTAACTGCACGTAGACAGTAAACTGAGATATACGGTTCGAAAGCAAAGGACTCATAGGATTCGTTTTGGACAAAACATTTCGCGATAATTTAAACTCGGCTTTTCATAGAATGTTTTGCGTAAAATAAATAACCCATTTACTAATTCTATTTATGCGAATAACTGCCGTGATTTATGTCGATACGCGAAAAAAATGGTGTCCCAAAAGTTTGAACTCTTCACAAATGTCACTGACATAGTGAAAAATGTGACTGACAGTGTCAAATATGTCACTATCATGATGCTCAAGGTCCATGCCGAAGACAAGCACAATCGTGCGCTCCTTTCCACGATAAAATTGCTGTTCTGATTAGGTCAGACAAATGAGATGAGAGGCAGAGAAAATGAGTGAAAGATGTAATGAGGCAGATTAAACAGAAATAATGTTGAAAAGTTTTCAAAGAGTTAAAAATTATTTAAAAATGTTAAAAGACATAAAATCGATAAGTTGCGAAAAAAACTGCAATCTCATCTTGATAAGCAAATTTCTGTTAAACCGATGCAAATTTTTTAGCAATTACAAGGCGCCTATTAGCTCAAGAATTAATCCCCCAGAAATTAAAGATAAAGCATATAAAATCTTAAAATGAGTTGTTCAAAATAGTAAAATCAGTTAGTAGGAAAATTTTTCTATGATATCATTTCATCATAAATGAACGCCGAGCGTTGATTTGTACATTTATTTAATAAAGAAAAATTATAATCCTTCAAGATATAACTGTGCGTTTATTCCACCGGATCGCTTTCGCACGAGGCTTGTACCAGGTTTTCCTCTGAAGTGACACTTCGCGAAGCGGAACAGTGAATACATCGAAGAAAACGCGTACTTTTAAAATAGTAATTGCTGTGGAATTCAACAGCAAAATCACTAAAAGTATATTTCAAGATACAAAATATAAAACATCGGTATTTCTAAGAGAATAACCGTGTGTTAACAGTGGAAGGATGCGAAAGAAATGAATTATGTAGAATCATTAATACTACATTTATGGCCACGGCAAAAGTAAAAATAAGCTTTCTTTCTCCATTTTTGTGTTTCTTCTTAGCTACTTGGAAAACGGGTAGTTCTTGTCAAACATAATCCAATATACGAACTTCTCTGGATTACTTGAAAGGAGCTTTAGTAAAGAAATTATGAAGTTGTTGTAGAGAGTTTTCATTATTAAGACAGTAAATAAAATATTAAAGAAAACGGAAAGAGATAGTATGTTCTTAGATATTGCGTAAAATACAAAAAAAAATAAATTTATATTTACTGAAATCGCTAAAGTTTGCAGAACGAAAGAAAAAATAAAGAGATTAATAACCGTAACAATTTTTTAAAATTCTGTGCGTATCATTCAAAACAAAAATTTCAGCTGATTTTAGATCTTCCGAAATGATCCATAATTTGGATTGGGTTTAAGGGATTTAACATGAAAACCATAAATATCAGAACCTTATTTCTATAATCTAAGTTCCTTTTTTTTAGAATAAAATTTTATTTCCAGGTAAACTTTCGCTTTTGTTTCCTATTCGCACAGTTTTCATTTTACTGACCTGTTTGTTCTAAAATTACGTAAATGAGAGTGATCAGGATGAAGGGAATGTGATTGTTTGGTTTGGTTTGGTTTGGGAAAAATGCAATATCCGATCAACTCTTCAAGTATGTATGACATGTAATTTGCATTTGTTGCCGGTTTCGGAGAAAAAGTTGTAAGGATTTTAAGTTTTACAGAGGCTGTTCGCACATTTTTTAGACGATTTTGGTAAGCGGTAATAAAAACTCGTTTGCTGCAAAAGAAGTAATTGCAATTATGTTTTTAAAAGTCAAAATTATCGTCTGTGGCTTGAAAGTTTTGTTTTTATTCAAAATGGCGAATTTAACAAAACAGTGGTTCGAAGGCTACATTCACGCTCTTTCCGAAGAGAAATATGCATACTCCGTTATCCAAAAACTATGTGAGAGTCATGGTTTTGCGATATCTAAAACGTCGATAGGTCATATCTTCAACAAGAAAGGAAAAAAACGTCAAACTGCAGCCTGAAGTGGGACAAAAATTCCAAACAAGTATCCAAGGGAAAAACGGACATCTTCGACTATTGCAAAGGTACGTTGTTTAATGTTAAAAGAAAATCCTCCTAGTCAAAGGACAGTTCCCAAATCATTAAAATGCTCGATGTCCACTGTAAACAAAATGATAAACGTTGATTTAAATCTTAAGAAAGCGAAAAAACGCAATGTGCATCGTCTTCTTCCAAAGCATATCGCTCGACGCGGGACACGCCGCAGAATTCTGTATGAAAAAAACTTATCCAAAAAAAAAAAAAAATGGAAAACAATTGTCACAATAGATGAAGCATGGGTGTATTTAAATGACTGTAACAAAAAAAGAGCCATTTATTATCATAAAAGGGGAGAAAAAAATTTAAGTACATGGTTCAAAGAATCGAAAGAAAGTTTTTCTAAGGGATTCATGATTGTTGCTGTTTTTTCTTACGATGGCAAGTTAAAAATAAAGAGAGTGGAAAACAATGTCAAGATTAACTCCAAATACTATCGGGAATATATTTTATCGCCAATTTTTCTGAATGAAATACCATCGCTTTACCCACAGTGCCATCCATCTGTGAGACTCCATCGGGACAAAGCTAGCAGTCACACATCAAAATCCACTGCCAATTTCCTAAAAGAAATGGAACAAAAAACTGGTATCCAGGCCATACCCTTCACCGATATCCCTAGTAAATCTCCCGATGTGTCACTTATGGATTTTTGTGCTTTCGGACTTTTAAAAACTGCATTATCCAAACGTTGTCCCCAAACCCTAACAGGACTCTGGAAAGCTGTTCGGGAGGAATGGGATAGAATACCTCTTCTGACACTTCAAAAGGCATTATTATCCTGAAAATTGCGGTGTCGAAAGATAGTTCAGAATAAGGGACGTCAAATAGAACATTTAAAACACAAGAATTTTATGTAATTTAGTTTTGTGAATACAATATACGTCGTCTAAAAAATGTGCGAACAGCCTCTGTACTAGCGTTTATTTTATTTTAACCCTTTACTGTCTTCCCTTATTTTTGATTTCCAGCCAGAATAAGCGCTTCGATTTTGTCTATGCAAATGAGGTTGCAAACTGTAGAAGTATTTAAGACGCGGATTTTAACCAAGAGTAAGACGAGCAAGAGAAAGATTTCTCCTGCCTTTACCACGCGCATGCTTTCCATGTCTGCATTTAAGGCTAGAATTTAGTCCTCGCAGATATTTGAAGATGTATTGTAGCCTTTGCATTCTGCTCACTACATACGTAGTGCTAAAAGGCCAATCTTCGCGTTACTACTCTTTGTAAAGCTTCTTAGTTCTTATTTAGTTAACTTAGTTTGTTTCTTATTTTCTACGTCTTAGACCAAAAGTGTTGATCTCTGTATCCCGCAGTGCGAAAGCGACTGTACGCTGAGAGAAATAAAGAGTAAAATCAACCCTTCTTATTTGTGTTGTCTGTTCCAAGCACACACGAATATCGCTTTGAGAGCGTTCTCTGTTCTTATTCAGGACTTCGGTTATGTTTGCAAAATCAACTAGTTACAAAAATAGTAGTCCGGACAAAGTGACTATAATATCCTATGGCAGCAAGTGGTTTTAAATAAATTTGCTATCATACATGAAATAACATCCAGATCCAAAGGGAGATGTGTTTATTTAGTTTTAGACAGGTACGGTTTAAAATATTACATACAGAATGTCGATAAAAGTCCTTAACGGCCTCTGTTTTTCGAAACAGGTTGCAGTCTTAAAAATGTATATTATTCAATACGGAAGGATCTGTACATGTGCATATCGAAGCTCGAATTTAAAAAAAATTATTTCACATTTTATACGAATTAAATGAATGTTTTGAATCACGAACTGCACGATTTAAAATCGGGCAGGGGCAATACTGCTCGAAATAAAACATTTTTATCTCCGGCACGCCAGAATATTTCCAATCAACAAAATGTACGATATTGATGCTTCAGTTTTAATCAACAAACTCAACTATTTAAATGCAATGTATCATTGGTGAAACTTCTCATTTTTCCTTCAAACTCCTCGCGCACTGGTGATTGCATCATTCCATTTCGAAGTCGAAACAATATACTGCCACCGCATGAAACAAAATACTTTTATTTTCTACGCACCAACATGTTGCTGTTTGGTAAAGTTAAGATATTTAAATTTCAGATTTAATATGTTATAGATTAACAACTAAACGATTTAAAAGCAATAAAAGCAGTTTTCAGAATTTTTAGTCCAAAGGGGCAATTTGCTATGAAGGACTATGAATTTCGTTTTGGCATTTTGCGTTGGTGCACTATAAATGTCGGTTCGCTTTTCAAACTGTTGCCACCAAATATTACAGCCCTGTATTATATTTAAAGAAATTAAATAATGAAGAATCTGCACAAATGTATGTATGTTTCTTGCATTGTTGTAAAACGACGGTACCTAGAGCCATCCAAATTTGAATAACGTACGTATCCACCCGAATATGCGGATCTGCAGGCCCAAATTTGGAATTTGTTTTATTATCTGGTTCATATTTTGTAAAACTTTAACAAATTTTTGATTAACAAACTCCACGATTTCAAAGCGAGCAATGGTAGCACTGTACGGGGGGGATTTTTCTCCAGCGCGCGAGACTGTGTATCGGGAATTCTAAACATATGCTCATTTTAAAATTATTTTGCGATATTGCTGTTGAACGGAATTTTGTGGTTTAAGTGCGTAGAACATGATATTTAATAAATAAAGGTAACCCCCAAAACAAGAAAAAACGACCCTTTAAGCCTAATGTAAAATCTGAAAGCTTTCCGAAAAAAAATTTTTTTCTACTTCTAATTTTGTTTTTCTTAATGATTGATTTAAATAAAAATGCATTGAAATCATGAGATTTCCAATTAGAAATATTCAATGTTTTTATTAAATTACGCTAATTGAGCTCATTAAATTCCGTTATAATTATTCTAGGCGGGTAGACACGAAAGAGGATTTGATTTGAATAAAACAAATATTCTAGTTTAGGCATTTTTAAATTTAACTTATCAAAATAACGAAAGCTAATTTTTCAGACTTCCGCTCTCAGTCCATATGCCATATTTAAAAAATGTGTATAATCTTTTTGAAAGATAAAACATAAAAAAATTCACTCTCTGAGCTAAAAAAATTCACTCGTATTTAATTTTAAGCGTCGAGATTATGTTTCCTGAAACTTCAGGGGTCGTACTTGAATTAGAAAGCGAAATATTTAAATCTGTATGTAATTAAAAAAATAAAATTTAGAAAAGATTTGAGAAGATAATACTAGATTAAGCGATGAGTATAGATACGCCGTCTTAAAACGTTCTTACAATTTTTTTCGAATAGGAGACGATATTCACAAATATTGCAGAATTCCTGTGCCAGAATACTGTGACAGATTCAGGCATTGTCAAATTGTAACATTATTTGCAAAAATTTAAAAATATTTTTAACGAATGACATTTTTTACGACTATTATAATTACTAGATTACAGTTCTAAAATAATAAAACCGCATGAACAATTTATCACTTATAATCCCACAATTTGCTTTTGTGAAAATGTTTTCGGCACACAATGTGTTATTCAGAAATGAAACAACATTGCACATTAATATATCAAAACTAGGACATTAATTCATTAAATTGACATTAAAATTATGATATTAATATATAGAATACCACTGAACGACAGCAAAATCTCGAATTATCTTCATTTAGGTTTTAGAGACATTAGATATTTTTTAAAGCAGAAGAGATGAAAAATGAGCAACGCCTTCGCCAGGACTCGAACCACGGACTTCTGGATTATGTGCCCAGCGTGCTGATCACTACACCACGAAGGTATGCGAAGAAGGGGGGGAGAAATACCTTATATACTCCCCCTTTTAAAGGGCGACTGGGTGTCCGGGGACCCAAACGTCAAATCCTGGTAGTGGAGAATCATCATCCACCACCTTTTAGTTCGGGCGCCACTGTAGAAACATTAAAACATTAGGTTATTTCAAAACATTAGGTTATTAAAGATTAGGTTATTCCGAAAGCCGGGGAGATGAAAAATGAGCAATGCTTTCACCGAGATTCGAACCACGGACCTCTGGAATACGCGTCCAGCGTGCTGACCGCTACCACACGAAGGCGTGCGATGAAGGTGGGAGAAATACCTTATAAGGTTATTGGAGAAGTCAAATAAGAATCAGCGTAATAATTGTAAATTACTGCAAATTTTACAAATATTACGATGTTTCTTGTTGTTTGATTTTTCCAATAACAGTTATTCCGCGTGTTATTTTAACCTAAAGTATTTTCATTTAGCTTTTAATGGACTTTTCAAGGAAAATATAAAGATGGCTCTTCGGTACCAGAAACTCTAAAACAATCTCTAATACTGAAATTAAATGTTTTTACTAATTTTTGTCCTAGTGAGTCAACATTTTGCGTTTTGTTTCATGTTTTAGAATAAGTACAAAGTTTTGCTCATATGTACTAGCGGACTGTATAAGAACTTAAATTTCGTAATTTTTGCAAAATCTGCTTTTAAAAAAAATCTGATCTGATTTCATTGTAAGGCCAATTAAACTATACAAACTGCTGCACTTAATGTAAACTAATTTCTTGAGTTATTGTAACTTAATTAACCGAGTTTTCATGCTAAGCTGAAAACAACATAAAACATCTCAATATTTGAAATTAAATTTTCCGGTCAATTTTTGTTGTACGGAAGTGAAACTTCTTAGATTTTCAATTTTTCATAACGAGTAAAAAGCTTTTCCAAATATAAGTGTAAGAATCGGTTAACTCTATTAAAACCTATGTAGATTGTTTTTGTCCAAAATTAAGTTTACTTTTAAATTTGAAAGGAATGAAGAAGAATGGCGTGACTGCCTCGCGAAGTAGTATTTATACTAGATAGGCGTACAAAGTTTTGCTAAGCTATGATTGGTTAATTTTGGGTTTGTTACATAATATGAAAGGATCTCTAATTTGGGAGAACAGATGAATATGGGGGAGAGCACCAAATCTAGAATGTTAATTTTGAGATCGCTAATTATTCTTACGGCAGCTATCGTATTTTGTTCTTTTTCTCTCTCTCTCTCTCACACACATTGTAAGAAATGCCCATTGCAATAAAAAAAGGTGCACAACTAAATGTTACAGCAGCTCCATATACAAAATTTCGATGTTCTACAGCTAATCGTTTTTAAGTTATGCGAGATAAATACATACGTACAAATGTCACGTTTGGATTCGTTTTGGAAAAAAGAGTCCTTTATGATGTCAAAACGTACAGACGTCAAGCAATAAATAGTCAAAATGGATTTGAAAACGGCCAAACTGGATATTTCCATTGAAATCTGAAAACCGAAATGTTTCGCAATACTTCGTTTACTTCGTACAAAGAAATCATAATATGAATATATGATTCATTTGAAATAATTTTGTAGCTGGAGGAACATGTCTACGACCAATGCATACGGAAATTTAGGAAATATAAGAACGTTTTTGGAAAAGCTGTAAATAAAAGTCTAAATTTGTATGTATGAATAAAATTCAACTTTTCTGCACTAGATCTAGTTTCCAGCCAGTGCCCAAGCAGCCCATTTTTCTTCTTTTTAATCAATGAAGCCAACCTAACCTAACTGAACCGCAACAGATTTGTTATGAATGTTCTTTGACATGCTAGAATGGATGTTGTAGAGGTATTCGCCACTCAATCACGTTTAAGGCTGAGCGACGTCAGAAAAACTGTACAAGCAACGCTACTGGAAACGCCACTCAACTTTCAATAACGAGAAAATATAACGCACGGTGCAGTGAAAATAATGAGAGACATAAAATGAGGAAATAGTGTTTAAATAATTACATGATTTAGGTGGAAGAATACGAAAATTATAACTTTAAATTATTCCGTAATTACAGTAGAGCAGGGGTGGCCAACCTTTTAGAAAGAGTGCAATTACCTGAAAAATAAGTTATGCATGCCACCTGTAACTTTTCCAACGTATTAGAAAACATAAAAAGCTAGAAACATTTTATTTATCGGCGGATTATGGGATTTTTAAGCAAATAGCACATTTTTTTTAATGTAAGTCTGAGTAGTGCGGACATCTAAGAAGTAATATAATAAATAAAACAAACACACAATCTAGGGTCTCATTGTAAATAAACATTTTTAAACGTTCAGTCAGTTAAGTTATGTATAAAATAAAAATGAATAATTTGAAACATTTAATTCTAAATAACTATTAAAGAGTCAGTATTTAATTAACATGGTTTTTGAATATTTATATTTTTTACAAAGTCATCTATATTAGGATTAGTTCTTGAGGATGCAAACAAACTTAGGAGTTTTAGGTGCATATCGGTTGATCTTGAACGACATTTTGATTTTATTATGTTAATAATAGGAAACATTTTTCACAAACCTGTGCTGATCCAAACCTACAACAGCAGTGTGACGGAGTGTTGCTATAGTGAAATAAATTTAAATTAAAATTAAAATAGTTATTATTATTTATTTTAATAAATTTATGAGTGTACCTATCAACGAAGCTGATACAGATATCATTTTTTCAAAATTTTTATTTTTTCAGTAAGTCTTCGCGTGCCACTGTTAAAACTCCTCTGTGCCCTGAGTGCCGCGGGTTGGGCATTCCCGCAGTAGAGTTTCTCTTAATCGGCATCAACACGTTTCCATTGATTCAGGATAACAGATTTTCCCGAATAATTGAACATATACAGTGGCTCCTAAAAGTGTTCGTACACTTCGGATTTTCATAGAAATAGGGCTCTATCCATTCATTAAATGTAAACTTTCTGAATAGGATTTTAATAATAAGTTCTATAATCTTTTCGTAACAAAATTACATGAAATATTTTTAAAATAGAGCGAAACTTTATTTTTAAGAAATTAATAATAAAAAATGACAAACATTTTATCTCGCAAAAGTCTTCGTACACTGAAATATTTTTGGATAGAATCAAAATTAGAATGATCGTTTGCCGCTTTTTTTAATTTTTGCATTGTGGTGGCATTTAAAAAATTGTTTGTTTTAATTTTTTATTGTTTACTTCATAATATTATATATATTATGGAAAAATGGGTCGCGGTCGTAAAGAAATTACAAACAGCATTCGAAAAGTGATAATTTTTCACCATAGTAGTGGTAAATCAATTCAAAATATCGCTAAATTAGTTAGTTTATCGCATTCTACAGTGCAGTATGTGATAAAATGCTTTAAAGAAGAAGACCCACCAGCGGCCGAGCGGTAAAGACGCTGAACACTGGTAGTTCGGTTCCGAGGTTCGAATCCCGCGAACGGGCTGGCTGCATGGGCGTTTTCGTGGTTTTCCCCATGTGTAACGTGTATACGAGCCAGTTCCCCTTAGAAAGTCCTCCACGAAGGCATCCCTCCCCTTAGGCAGATAGCCCTCGTGTGCGTTGCCATAATTGAATAACCTAACCTAACCTTTAAAGAAGAAAATCGAATCGAAAACAAGGTAAGAAAAGGTCGACCGTGAGAGTTAACTATACGTGATAGAAGATTTATTATTAGAAAATTTGTGAAAAACCCCCAGTTTGAGTGCTATAAAAGTTTCTGCAGAATTTACTGCAAAGTTTTCTACTTCAGTTTCACCTGAAACTATTCGACGAGTTCTCAGAGAAGCTGGATTACATGGGCTTTCTGTCCGAAAAACATTTTTTGTTAGTGAGAAAAACAGAAAGCTTAGACTTTCATTCGCAAAATCAATGATAAATACACCCGAAACGTAC
This sequence comes from Stegodyphus mimosarum, assembly GCA_000611955.2. Taxonomy (NCBI): domain Eukaryota; kingdom Metazoa; phylum Arthropoda; class Arachnida; order Araneae; family Eresidae; genus Stegodyphus; species Stegodyphus mimosarum. Next base: position 482,775 of record KK116359.1, read on the forward strand.
TGGAATAATGTCTGTCCTATTTGCCGAAAATTTAACATTTTTGGTTCCGATGGTCGAATAACTGTATGCAGAAGAAAAAAATGAGGAACTTCATTCTAAGAGCTCAGTTGGAACAGTTAAGCATGACGTTGTTGTGTGGGGGTGCATGGCAGCATCAGGACTAGGTAGATTGGTATTTATGGATGGCATAATGAATCATTCTCTTTATTTAAATATTTTAAGAGACAATTTAAAATTATCATCCCAAAATTTGGGTATTGGAAAGAATTTTAATTTTAATCACGATAACGATCCTAAGCATACGGCTCTCAACGTTCGCCTGTGGTGTCTCTCTAATTGTCCACAGGTTTTGAAAACACCACCTCAGTCGCCAGAATTAAACCCCATAGAACACATCTGGAAAGAACTGGAGGTTGGAGTACGAAAGCACGACATGAAAACGAAAAGCGAACTCAAAACAGTCATGATGGAAGAATGGATGAACATTGATACAGAAATTACAAAAAAAAAAAACTAGTAAAATCTCTTCCTAAAAGTTGTTGTGGATGCTAATGGATATCCTACTAAATATTAATTTGACGAGAAATGAAAATATTTACTAATATGTCAAGATTTTTTTGTAGTGTACGAAGACTTTTGTGAGATAAAATGTTTGTCATTTTTTCATTATTAATTTCTTAAAAATAAAGTTTCGTTATATTTTTAAAATATTTCGTGTAATTTTGTTACGAACAGATTATAGATCTTATTATTAAAATCTCATTCAGAAAGTTTACTTATAATTCATGGATAGAGAGCCCTATGTCAATGAAAATTATAAGTGTACGAACACTTTTGGGAGCCACTGTATATATTTCTAGAACTTAATCTATTCATGTTTTTTGACGCCACTTGTAGAAACTGCTGTATGCAAAGACCGTTGGTCGTATTTTCGATCTGTCGGACACTATTATGTAAATAATATTGAAAAAGACAGATTATTTAGAATTAAATCACATTACACATGATTTCATACTTTATAAAAAGTAAAACTGAGCAACATTTTAATAATTACAGCATATATAACGATATTGCGAATTTTTTAGTGTGATGACATATAACGTCCGCCTGCTGACGAGATTATGGCTGTAATTTTAAAAATTCGCTTTAACGAAATTCATAATTTCATGTATTGGACACGGGTGAACACTGCGCATCAAATCTTATGAAAAATCTGCAGTAATTCATCAGCTTCCTTCTATGTAACTCTCTTATTCTGGGTGTTGAATTCATCTTCACGTTCCTCCACCGTATTTCCTTTTTTCTAGTACAAGTCCGATTATTTCTTCGTCATCTTCAGAGAGTGTGACAGCAGCAGATTGTCTATATCTTTCCAAATCTGTGCCTTCTCTTCACAAATACTCAACTTCGTTGAACGTACAGGGTGGTCATAAAGAAATCTTCACTGATACACGAACTACTACCGGCCTATCCATTCAACCAATCGAAATAAAATTTTAGATATTCTTATTTGAAGGCGAGCGCAAGCGGGTGTGTGGATTTAAAACAACGAAACTCTCACAGTTATGATTGCAGTAAAAAAATTTCGAAATTTTTGAACGGCAAAGCCCACTTTTTTCTCTGCGCAAACTGATAACGAAAACTGCCGGCGTAAAACGTTTTTATTAAAGAAATAAAAAAAATTGATAGAAATTTTAAATTTAGCTTACTTAATATTTATTGAAACATACATAAAGAAAAAAATCAGAGCACAAAAGAAAAAATTCAGATTTATATTCGAGTTTATTATTCATATGAAACCTAAAATTCACTGCCTGCAAGGCCTTTTTCTTGGTTATGCTTTGGTATTTAAATAAACTGAAGCCAAATGTGAAAATTTAAGACTAATATTTATTTAAAATAATTCTAACACGTTTGTAAGGTTTATCCTAGGTTTATTAACAGTTATTTTAAGTTATGATTCTTTCCTATTTATTCTCTTTCAGCTTACAATTTCCTACCAGAATATAACTTCAGAAACGCAGTTAACGTAAATGGCTAAGAGTACTATTTAAGTCGATGTTTCACCGACTTCCATATAGATAGTCTGACCTTGCTGACTAGCGCGCGTTTGCCATTTGGCTACATTCTCGCTTAGCTACTACGCTCGGCCATACTTTAGGCCCTTGCTTGGCTTCGCCGATTTAATTTAATATTTAAGGGCCAACTATTTAGAATTCTGATAGCTTCGGCTGTACCTTTCAGATAACTTTAGTTAAGCTTAGTATAGTTTAGTTTCATAATTATTTAAGTTCAAGCCCAAGTGGAGGCTTTGCGTATACTCCAAGTAGGAGTTGATTGTATTTATTCTGAGAAATAAATGGTAGTTTACCCTTCTTAAGTATTACGTGTTTATTCACACACTTGAGCGATTATTCGCTTGTTAGTGTTCGTGGGGTTCTAAGATAGAACACTGGAATTAAATAAGTAAAACCCCACACGTTTATTAATCGATAAATAGCTTAATTTAATTAAATTAAAAATAAACAAATTATGAAATTTTTCAAAATTTTCAGAAAAGTTTCCAAGTACGACCAAATTTGAGAATAAATAATGACAACCTATTTTATGTTTTTTAGAGGTAGGGAATTCGGGCCCATTAGTGGCCGGCCGAGCGGTAAAGTCGCTGAACACTGGTAGTTCCATACGGGGCTCCAATTTCGGCGAATGGACTGGCTACATTGGCGTTTTGTGGTTTTCTTCATGTGTAAAATATATGCGAGCCAGTTTCTATCAAAACGTTCTGCACAAAGGCATCCCTTCCCTTAGGCTTTTCCATAATTAATTTTTTTTTTTTTTTATTCACGAAATTTTTTTCGACGCATAAATAAAACTACATATGTTTGAATGTAAATAACTGAAAAACTACTGGCTGCATCTTGACACTTGATAGCATTTTCATTCAGATAACCTTTTTTAGCTTTAGAAAGAAATCACTAGAAATTATTTTCATGAATTGTTGATGTGAATCGGTCAATCAGGTACTTTTCCTATTAATTTTCAACTGTGAAAAAAAGCTATTCACATATAAATGTATTCCCAAACAAAACGAATATTCTTAGCTCAAATATTCGTAACTGACAAGTATGAGTAAGTTAATAAAACCTGCGTCTTAAAATATTTGAATAAGATTCATATATCACTGTAAATTAATTTTCTCCGTTTATAGATTTTTCTAGTGCGTTATTCAAGTTAAATTTTAATGGTAATCTAAATAATGTAATCATCTAATTAAAATCTTGAAATCTCTGCAACACCGTATTTGGAAAAAAATACATAAATGTATTTGCTTAAAAGACACTCGCGGTGTAGTAATCAGCACGTTCAGAGCGTATTCGAGAGGTCCGTGGTTCGAATCTTGGCGATGGCTTTGCTCATTTGCCATCTCTCCTGCTTTAAAAAAATACCTAATGTCTCTACACTGGCGCCCGAACTAAAAAAAGGTGGTGGATGATGATTCTCCACCATCAGGATTTGGCAATTGCGTCCCTTCATCCCCAGTCGCCCTTTAAAAAAAGGAAGTATATAAGGTATTTCTCCCGCCTTATTCGCATGATTTCGTGGTGCAGTGGTCAGCATGCTCGGCGCGTATTCGAGAGGTACGGTGTTCCGAGTTCCGGCGACGGCATTGCTCATTTCTTCAGTTTCTTGACGTTCAAAACTACCTAATGTCTCTATAAGCTTCAGCGCCGCACATGGTCTGAAGGTTTGAGGTCAGTGACTTAAATAAGGCGCTTGTAATGGTTTGAACCAGATCTAAGAATTCAATCACTTTGTCAGTATCAACTGTTACTGTATCGTGGTACCGTGGTAAATAGATTACTCTATATCAAACTTTTGTGACATTTTTTATGCACTTAATATAAACGACGAATAGTACATTTTAAAAGCATAGTTTAAACGCTTGTCTGATAAAATTGATGGACTACGGCTGGGTTGTCAGCTACGGCGAATTCCTCCCTAGGAATTCCAGAATTTCAGGGATTGAATGCGATTCGCCTTTTATTTACCTGTTAAGTATTTATTTTTATTGCTTTCTTGTACGAAGCAAAAAGGAAGTATTGTAATCGCGAAAAATTTCGGGTATCATATTTCAATAAAAATATCTATTTTGAACGCTATCGAATGCAATTTAACGATGTTTTTGAGTGACACTCGAACGTAGGAACAGAATAAAGGACTCTTCCCCCCAAAACAAAATATGAAACTGATTTAAAATGGATTCTGAACAGATTTTTTTTCGTGGTGTCTGTGCGTACGTACGTACGTATGTATCTCGCATAACTCAAAAACGAGTAGCCTCAGAACGTTGAAATTTTGTGTATAAGACTCTATAACATGTAGACGTGTACCTTCTATTTTAGTTGCAATCGAAAGCACCAAAAGTGTATAAATATACGTATATATATATATATATATAAAGAAAACTCTCCATATTACATCTCCAAGCAACGGAAATTCAATTTAAAAACATCATTGAAAAGGTATTTTTCAGAATTAGAATTTTCATCTTTTTTTTTTAAATTCTGAAAAATACCTTTTCAATGATGTTTTTAAGTTGAATTTCCGTCGCTTGGAGATGTAATATGGAGAGTTTTCTTTTTATAATTTATAGTGAATTATTGTTTAATTACTTTTCAGCTTTAGCGCAAGTCTTGGGCTTATTAATTTAATTTTAATTACTTTCATTACGTATATATATATTATATATCCACTCTGTTACTCTGTTACTCTCAGTTTCTTTATTCTTATATGCTTGTAAATTGTGCATTTCTTCCTTTAAAACTGATTGGATTATGTTGTTCTTATCTTCTGGTTAAGGGTTTTATGCCTTCAGTAAATCTGAATGCAAGAGTTTTAGAATATCAAGAATTTAAAAGTTGTTGAACTGTGGCTAAGCCTAATCATTTTTCTCATGGCGGACATATTTGTTTACATTTGAAACTTAGGAGCGGATTTGTTGCCAATCTAGACAAACTAAGCTTCGCAATAACAAAGATAACGCCTTCTTTTATTACTGCGAATTAAATCACGCTTAATCTATTCTGGAATTTATTCGAGGAAATAAGTGTTTAAGATTTACTTCGTAATTTTTAATATAGATATTTTGAGTTTTTATGTATTTTTGCCTTGTCGCGAAGTGAGCACTGAATTAATTAAAGAGAAATACTGAATCGTCTGTGAAAAACTGTTTATTTTATGTTGTTATTTGTTTAATTTCTGTTGCACATCATTTCAGAATAGAACATTTGGCAACGATTAGGTAATTCTCCATATGATATGCATAATGTTTTCTACATTCTGATGAGTTATAAAATGAATGATATATTATAACACTGTTAAGTGAAGCTAGGGCCAGCGTGTCGCTGTGGTAAACAAATATACTAAATATTAAAGAGTGCATTTATTCTTTTGTGGCTTATACGCTATCGATGAAGTAAATTTATTTCAATCCAATAAGTTTAAACGAAATGTAAAATGAGTATAATTTAATATTTCGTACAAGGATGTCATGCGGTGTACACATCAAATTTTTTTACGAATACAAAGAACTACCTTTATTCAAAATTTGATACTTATCAATATTTTCCCTAGTTTTTCTTCTTTAATTTCTAAAGCGCTCTACAAAAATAATGCAAAATGGTTGGGAATTAGAGATTTTAAAAGAGGAAGAAAAATTGGGGTTGCGACATGTAAAAATTCTCAAAAGAAAGCCGTCTGCCATTTCGAAATTTACTTTTTGCAACGACGCAAAATGCGTATTTGGATGAGATATAAATTTATTCGCGTCACTTTTTTTTGCCGTTCTCTGAAAGATTTTCGTAAATCCCTGAACAGGAGAGGGAGAAATGGGTGGCTGTACATTTACGACTGTGCAGAGAAGAAAGCATCGAGATTTCAGTTTCATACATTTACTTTTTGAATTTCGAGAATGTTGGTAGATATCTCTGGTGGCTGAAATTCTTGAGTTGCAGAAGTTTCATTCTTTTAAATGTAGACTTGGAGGGAATTTCTGAAAGAATATGTATCATTCGAGGGCTCAATTTTTCAAGGCTTAGGAAAATGCTCTTATGAAAGTTTGAAATGTTTTATTCCTACATAACCAATATGAATATTAATCTGTTCTTTCAATTTAACAGTTCTCAAAGACATAAATGCAGCTATTTACCAGAGCACAATCGAATTTTCGATTTCTATTTATTTTTCGTCAATTCACATTTTTGTATATTTTATCCCTTAAATATTTCTAAATGAAATAGTTCATGATTATTCATTTGAAGGAAGTATTTAATTAAACGCGTGAAACTTCAGTTGCATTGATAAAAAACTGGAGTTTGCGTAAATATTTAAGTAACGTTTAAGTATAAAACCTTCTTCAAAATGCAAAAGAGCAAAATGAAAAAATCTTATGATTTCCTTGTACGGAATATTAAATTATACGCAATTTTCCTGCATTTCATTTAAACATATTGAATTAACAGTTAACGAATTTTGAATTAATTCTACTTCGTCGATAGCGCGTAAACCATAACAGAATAAATACGCCCCTTAAAGTTCACTATATTTATTTACCATAGCCACACTTCTGCGCTAGGTTCACGTAACAGCGTTACATCTCACTCATTTTATAACTCAGAGTGAGCAAAAATTAAGCATCCGAAGAATTATGCGGACTGCAATAAAAAAGAGAAGTGTCCAAACAGATGTTACAGCAGTCCCAAATAGAAAATTTCAAACAGCTAATCATTTTTGTACCAAGTACGGACGCCACGAAAAAATCCCTTTTGAATTCATTTTAATTTCATTTTATAATTTGTTTCGGAAAAAGAGAATTTTATTCTGTCCAGACGTGCAGGTGTCACGCAAAAAAATGTCCAAATGGATTCGGGAACAATCATATTTGATATTTCTGTTGAAATTCTGCACCCGAAATTTTTCGCGATTAAAATACTTATTTTACGTCTTAGGAAATAAAAAAAAGAGCACACAGAATAATTGTCGCTATCAATCAAAAAGATGTATTTAAATAACGGTAGCACCTAAATGAAAAAGTTTTGAAAAAAAATAGATCTGTTTTTCCCTTTTTTAGTACAAATATTAGCACGTTTTCTTCTACTAGATAGCAACTTTTTATTTGCATGGAACACTTCAACATAATTTAACGTTAATGATTGAGACGTTTATTTAATAAATTGTTCATTAGAGCCTGATGAACGCATCGATTTAGTAGGCTCGAGTCCGATTTTAAAGAGCTATAGAAGTGTACATTAATAAAATCCCACAACTCTGTTGTTTCCTTTACAAAAGCAAACAATGTGAATATGGAGGATCTCAGAAAGAATGTTCTGCCTATGAGCTTATGCAAGTTTAACTGAACTTTGGTACTATGCTTTAAAATTCCCCTATATCTGCTGAATGGTAATCACAGAAGTGCACATTATATGCATATTACTAATAATTTTCATTTACTTCTGTGAATGAAGGGGCAAATCTCATGGCGTCCTCTTTTAGACGAAAACAGCATCTGTTCGCGAAACGCCGATGGTCACTTTGTAAGGTTTTAGTTAAACTAACAAAGTTTTATTCTAATTTTTCCTTTTCTATTTCTTCTCCTTCCCGTTCGAATAAGCTCGCGTTTCAGCTTTATGCTAATTTGAAGTGGAGCCAAGTTATATTTAAGCGAGAGGTAGGAACCTCTCAGTGTGAGAGAGCTTTTAGTCTCAGATCACGGCTGCTCTATTCGACGTTCTCCTGACTATCTAGCATCTAAATTCTAAGCCTTAGCGCTTTTACGTGATTACTTATTGAAGTAATTCCAAGTGCGTCAGTATTAGTTAAATCTTGCTACGCACCATTTGGTTTAGAGGCCAACCTCGCGTTATAGCTCTGCGAGCAACGACTAATTTAATTTCTATTTAGCTTTAGTTTAAAATTATTTGATTATTCATTTTAGGCCCAAGTGCGGTCTCTACTTTTTGTATCCCTCCCGAGTTGGGAAGTGGTTGTAAATAATTGTGATTTAATAAAAGAGGATTTTAAATCCCTTTCAAGTGTAGTTCTTCTAAAACTTAATCACAATATTCTACCACAGAACATAGCTGCATTCAGCTCTCTGTTCTAGATCAGGACTTTAAGCTGTCACGGAAGATGTTTTCCAAGAATATGCACCGAACACTCAGTCCTGACAACTTTGTAAGGTTTTAGTTTAAACTAACAAAGTTTTATGTTAATTTCTCTTTCCTGTGAGCTCTTATTTCAACTTCCCGTTAGAATGGGCGCGCGTTTCAGCTTTATGCTAATTTGAAGTGGAGCCAAGTTCTTGTATTTAAAAGGTTAGCGAGGAATTTCTCGGTGTGTGAGAGCTTTTAGACTCAGATCACTGCGACTCTGTTCGACGTTCGCCTGACTAGCTAGTATTTAAATTCTATGCCTTAGCGCTGTTACAATATTTATTGAAGTAATATAAGTGCGTTAGTATTAACTAAATGTTGCTAAGCACCACTGATAGTTTAGCATAGAGGCCAACCTCGCGCTTATAGCTCTGAGAGCAACGACTTCTTAGTTTTCTAGTTAACTTTATTTTAAATTACTTGATTGTTCAGTTTAGACATAAGTGCGGTCATTATCTTCTGTTATCCCTTCCGAGTTGGGAAGTAACTGTAAATGGTGGTTTAGTAAAAGGGTAATTTTAAACCCCTCTTACGTGCAGTTATTCTACCACTTAACCACAGTTATTCTACCACAGAACATAACTGCATTCAGCTCCCTGTTCAAGATCAGGACTTTAACACTGTCACGACCATGTTCGCCAAAAGTATGCACAGAATACTCAGTCCTGACAACTTCAGTGTCTAATAAAAAGCGTAGCAACATCCCGAATAAGTTCTGCGTAATGCATCGTTATATTGGCCCTGCACCTAAGTTTAGGGTTATGGAAAGTCTTGATTGTTACCCTGTTTGCATTCTAGTATGCATTCTATATGCTGTTTGTGTCTTTTGACGCTAAGCAGCCATTGCTGCAATTGTAAAGTGCATGAATCTGTTGTTGTTCTTTACATTCAAGACCAGCCAGTCCCAGCAGGATAAACGTACAAAAATTCTTCGACGGCTACTTTGCTTCATTTTATATTTGATCCGCGCATTCATTAAATCTGTCGCCTTTTGAACATTCATTCGTCTTGGTCTTGATCATTAAAGCACATTAAATGCACTTATCGATTACATGCAGAGGATGTCAACTATTAATCGGAGGGGGGAAGGACTGGACTGTTATCTTGATCTGTAATTCATAAGAAGAAATAGCCATATGCGTGTAAACAATAACACATTTATTATGATAACAAAAGTTAAGCATTGAGTAATAATATTCACAGCTATTCCACCGATAGCTTAACAGATTATAAAATATAAACACACTGATGTTAGAGAGCCTTATGAGCAAATCGAATTGCCTCATAAAGAAAGCATAATACATTGTCAGTAACGTTAACATGCAGTTCTAAGATCATAAACGTTCACTGGATCAAGTTTAGTTGAACAAATCTGCCGCATATCACATGAGATTGGAACGTTACCCTAAATTAGCAGCTACAACGAATTAACACTGGCAAAATGACGAATACGAATGTATCTGAAACTTCATTTAGTTTCATTTCCTTCTTTCAAATTCACGTAACAGCATTTTTGTTGTCCATGACAGTTAACACTTATTTCTTCGCTAACCGCAAGTAGACGTGTATGTAACTGTCATCATTTTGTAATATTTGTATCGTAAGTGTTCTGTAAAATACGTGTGGCTACGCAATTCTTTCATAACGTTCTATTTTAATGATCAGGATTGCGTTCATTTGGCCTTCCACGGGCTGATGATGCAATGCATGAAAGTTTTATTATTAGCCATAAAGGCACTTTTTTAAATATGAAAGGATTAACCACAAGGCCTTCGTAAATGAAACTCAAACGATTAACATTGATTCATGTTTACCTATTCCAAACAAACTTTGTAAATCCTGATATCATTTGCTACCTATTTAATTTGCGAATAAGCAGCGAATTTGCTTTTTGGGAATGCAGTTGCTGAGCTAAGCAATTCCATTGGGATGTGAACTTAAGACCATCTTGTCGTTACTACTGGGCAGTAATGGAGGCTAGTTTCTCTTCATATTTCCGTATCTACTGAAACCATGGTTTCCCCTTCATATTCGCCTCTTTTGTTTGGAATGGTAAAGGGACAAACGTCATCAAAGGCTCTGTCTTACCAGATATATCGATAGCTAGGTAAACTAGTTAAACAAAGAGGGTAAGAAAGATTAACCTCGATTTAAGAACCTCCATGGTTAGCAGAATCCATCAATCCATCAAACTTTTTTTAGCTTTTCCTGCAATTTGATGCAACTAAGAGGACCGGATCGCACCAGAGAAGCCTCCATATCAGGCAGGAGGTTGGGAAGCCGCTCAAAATCACTCGGCGAGAGGATAAAACAAATTCCTTCAGATGTCAGGGACATCAATCTCGAAATGCAGATTTATTCAAAAATAGAACTCTCTCCTTTGTGTCTATCGCTGAACTGGCTTACC
>KK116359.1:493438-520318 GCA_000611955.2 Stegodyphus mimosarum
TCTAACCTCGGGTGTTTGGAGTCCATGGTGGGGGGGAGATAACAGTGACTATGACACCGTATTCTTCATGGAGGTAGTTTATTCTTACCTCCATGGTATTCTTGGCTGTCACGCTACCCACCCGAAAAGCAATAGCCAATACGATGTGGAACAGCATAGACTGCCCTTTCTGTTAATAGGAACCACATTAGTGTTATTGTGTCCCCCAGAGCAGCTACTGTCATGGTAGCGTCCCCAATTTTTCTTGTATCTACTTGAACAACAGTTTATCCTGTACTTATCCCCTTACTTGAACGATAGTCTGCCCTACCCGTATTGCCCTTACTTGAATGATAGTCAGCCAAATCAAGGTTCAACCTGTATTTATCTGTAAAATTATCAGATTTAGATTGGTTCCCATTTTCCGTCATATAGTAGTTTTTCTACTACGAGTTTACTACTACTCGTACATGACGGAAAATGTTAAGTCCATTACAATAATATTTTTTTTAATGTGAAGTCCATTACAATCATAATTTTATGAAATGTTAAGTCCATTACAATAATAATTTTTTGAAATGTTAAGTTCATTACAATAATAATTTTATGAAATGTTAAGCCCATTACAATAATAATTTTACGAAGGTGCATAATTTTACGATACCAATCTTTGCTGCGGATGAAGATAAATTATAATATTTTATATGGCTCTATGCAGTAAAAAATTCAATAAGGGAAGTAAGTAGTTATGATGTTATTCTGCACTTTTGCTGGCAAAACAGGAAACCATGCTGAGGTATTTAAAGCAAATACGCTAATGAAGATCATTTTTCCAAACTTAGCAAATGCATAACTCAATACTTGGCAAATGCTTAGCGATGAACAAAATAAACAAACTATACGAATCTTACTAGTTTTTCGCCATTGATGGTTTCACGTTGAGTAATATAGTATATATCGCTCATTGAATTTTTTAAACTGAAGTGAAATTATCAAATAAAAGATAATGCCACATAATCAATTCTATGTAAATTATAAAACTGCTAAGTGATAGAGGAATGTAGTTAAGTAACGAATTAAGTCGCCAAACAGCTTGGTTTAAACTTTAGTCAGTCATTTAAAAATTAGCGGGAAAAAAAAGGAAACGAAAACAGCCTTAGGCAGAGATTATAAATCTATTCATTAACAGGGAGCTTAGATACAAGTCTCTCTTCTTCAGGAGCAAAAACCTTTCTGTATAAATATTTTCTTCTGGAAACTTCCCTGTCAAATTAAGGTTCACTTTTTGACCTAATTTAAAATTTTACATTGGCATGTTCCGTGCTAATGAGGGATGTCCTCCGAGCATTAAGATAATGAGTACACAAAAAGTAAGATAATTAATTACCTGAAACGTTATGAACAGTTCATAGATGAACTTTTTGCACCGCAAAACATAATTAAATAAAGTGTTTTGTGTTTTCGTAGATACAATGCTGTGAAAACATCTATTTATGTGTTTCAGGTTTACATTAAACTAGTTAAATTTCTTTGCTATTTTTAAGGGAATTTTTATTTCCTTGTACTAAGAAAAGGAAGTATTGTAAAGGCGAAAAATTTCGGGTATCATATTTCAAAGAAAACAGCCATTTTGACCGATGGTTTTACGTAACAGCTCGTACGGACACAATAAAGTACTTTTTTTTTTCTTTTTTCTTCCAAAATGGATTTTAAAATGGATTTAAAAGAGATTCAGAAGAAATTTTTTTTCATGACGTCTGCATGTACGTACGTACAATGCGCAAAAGAAAAAAAGGGGGGGGCAGTTCTATATCTCTCGTTCTACTGGGCCGATTAACGAAATTCAAATTTTCTTTTTCCTGTCTCGAAAGCGCGACTTAGGATATGTATTAGATTTATATACAGCATTGTTCAAATATAGGTATTTTGACACAAAATCGGACCTTTTTAATCATGCGAGTAGTTTTTCAAAATTGAATTTGATATATATTTATTAATATCTCTTTTTTTTAAGAAACTTATTTAATTCCCTCTTACACAGTTCGAAATTTAGGTTCATTCCAAACAAAATTCGCCCATTTTTTATGATTTATTTTTAAAGTTTGTATTTTTAAATATTTTTTATAAATTTTTCGAAAAATATTTTGAATTATAACCTATAAAATTTTTACAATCATCTTAAAGTAGGTTTATTTTTAAGCATACCTGCAAAAAATTAGACCTTCTTATTCACAATTTCCGAAGATCTACGTGAATTTATATATTGGAGCGTTTTGAAATTTGGTATATTTGTTGAAAGCGATAATAACGAAAATGTGGTTTACGCACTTTGTTAAAATTATTTGAAAGTAGAACTATGTGACTTTTTTCCCTCTTATCCACAACGTAAAAGGGCAGGAACGATGTGACTTTTTTACCTCCGCTGCACAATGGAAGGGAAGGAAAATAGGTTGCTACGTATTAAGAAGTACGCTAAGTGAATTAATTATTCTTGGTTCAAACTGAAAAAAATTCGCCAAGTTAAATTTATGAATTTCTCCGTCAATTTCGCACCAAATTTTACAAAATATAATATTTAGGCATAGTCCGATTTTGTGTCAAAATACCTGAGAATAATGCTATATATAAATCTAATATATATCCTAAGTCGCGCTTTCGAGACGTGACAAACGCAATTTGAATTTCGTCAATCGGCCCAGTAGAACGGGGTATATAGAATTGTCCCTCTTTTTTTTCTATTTTTTTTTCGCAGTGTACAAATATATGTATTTCGCGTAACTCAAAAAAGAGTACTCTTAGAACGTTGAAATTTTGTACATGGGACTGCTATAATATGCACTTGCGCACCTCCCTTTTTGCTTGCAATAACCAAACGTATATATACATATATACACTGCTGGCCCCCAAATTGCAACACCAAGAAAGACAAAAGATATCACAACAAAATTTATTTAGTAGCTAACATGTTGACCAAGTATCAAATGATTAAATTTATAGACTTCTGTCAAGTGTGGTTCCTTCCAGAATCAGTAGCCAGAGTATCCTCCATTGTTAGAGATCACCGCTGCCACACGAATCGGCATTGATTCAAAGAGACATTGGATGTCTTCTTGGGATACAGCAGAACAAGCAACTTCCACCCGTTGCCAAAGCTGATCTGGTATGGCAACTTGGGATGTAATCTGGGACAATCGTTCAGCAACTATGGAGCACATGTTTTCTATCGGCGAAATATTCGGAGAGCGAGCCGGCCAGGGAAGCAATTCAATCTAGCGATTCACGGAGAACCCTCGGACAATGCGTGCCACATGTGGTCGCGCATTATCCTGTTGAAATATGGCTGTGGGCAAGCCCTGAAGTTAAGGAAGGATAACTGGCTCCAACACCTCGGAGATGTAGCGCTGGCTGTTTAAAGTACCGGCAATGCGTACTAGAGGAGTGCAAGAGTGATATCCAATACCGCCCCATACCATAATACCCGGTGTAGGACCAGTGTGGCGATGCATAACGCAGCTGTTCAGTATCCACTCTCCACGGCGTCTCCAGACTCGAATCCGACAATCGTGGTGTTGTTGAAGACGGAAGCATGACTCGTCAGTAAAGATAATTTCATTCCATTCTGCCGTCCACATCCTTCTTTCATCGCACCGTTGGCGGCGGAGACGTCTGTGGTACTGCGTCAAGGGTAGACGAAGCAATGGACGTCTTGCGAACAGACCACTCTGCTGTAAACGGCGTCGAATGGTACGCACAGACACTGGATGATGCGTTACAGACTGAGTGTGCTGTGCTATGGTTCGTGATGTGACCCAGCGATCCGTCACTGCTACGCGCACAATGTTCCTGTCATCACGTGACGTGGTGCACTGAGGTGGATGTGATCGAACACGTCTGTCCGTCGTACCCTCCTGCATACAACGGTCACATATCCGCATTACAGTTGTTTGGTTTCGTCCAACACGACTACTGATTTTCCTGAAAGATAATCCACACTCTCGGTAGGCCACTATCCTTCCTCTGTCGAACTCGGGTACTTGATCAAACGATGATCGTTGTTTACTACTAGGCATAATGGATCGTTTTTTTGAAAAAAACATAAGAAAAACACAATTGCCGAACTTGAAATCGTGGAAAACTCCAAGCCTTAAATAGCGCTTTGAAGTGACGTCACAGGCGCGGGTGATGTGCGTCTGCGCTGAAATTCTAATCATTTGCATATCTCACCTCCGCTAATGCGTGTTGTAAATTTCATGTTATTTGCATGCTTCCTTCAGGGTGTTGCTGTATTTACGGTAGCCAACAGTTTATATGCCCACTATGTTACCCAGTTCGGTAAGTTAAATGTTTTTCTTATAGGTAGGTATATTGCGCATTTTTTGCTTTAAAAATTGTTCAATTCAGTTA
The DNA here is from genome assembly GCA_000611955.2 of Stegodyphus mimosarum. Classification (NCBI taxonomy): domain Eukaryota; kingdom Metazoa; phylum Arthropoda; class Arachnida; order Araneae; family Eresidae; genus Stegodyphus; species Stegodyphus mimosarum. The sequence goes on from KK116359.1 coordinate 497,822, forward strand.
CTCTTATAGTCCGGTTAACGTTTTTATACCTCTAGTAAATCTGCATGCAATAGTTATAATAAAAAAAAATTTAAAGTTGTGCTAAGACTAACGAGGCCGCCATTTAAAACTCTGAATATAATGTTGAATTAAGTCAGACTGTGCACCGACTTCAGTGTCTTTTCTGCCGAGTGGGACCGGAAGTAAACTTTTAGTTTTGTGCACCGAAAAACTTATCTTCCTGTCTCCTGGCCGAATGGCTCGTTTTTGCTTACAAAAATATAATTTTAATTGTGAAAATTGTTTTTAATCTGTATTTGGTATGTTTTTCTGTGTTTTAAAATTTGAGTAAATAAGTTTAAATGAAATTCAGCAAAAATTGTGCATAATTTAACATGCCGTACAAGGAAATCACGTGGTATCAACACTTTCTTATCATTTTATGTCACCATCCTTTTAATGCTATCTAAAATGGCCGTGCGTACGTAAATGGCGTATTATCAAAATAATAGCGCGAATATTAAGCGGCGACTTTGCAGGAAGCATACAAACATTTATATTTCAATTTTTCGAAAACCACCAGCAGGGCTCAGTCCGTATGTGTAAAATTCTGTGTATGATTTTAAGAAATGTTATGAATGGAGGTACACTGCGAAAAAAAAAAAAGGACAGTTCTATATCTCCCGTTCTACTGGGTCGATTGACGAAATTCAAATTGCATTTTTCATGTCCCCGACTAAGGACAACCGCGACTAAGGATATATATTACATTTATATATAGCATTGTTCTAACATAGGTATTCTGACACAAAATCGGACTTTTTCTGAAATGGCATGCCAATGTTTTTCCATATTTCAATTCTATGACTAAAATTATACTTAGATATTAAATTTTGTAAAATTTGATGCGAAATTTCCGGAGAAAATCAAAAATTTATCTTGGAGCATTTTTTTAGTTTGTGCCAAGAATAATTCACTCGGCAAACTTCTTAACTTATAGCAGCCTACTTTCCTTTTCTTTTTTTGTTCATCGCGGACGAACGGGAGAAAATTTCCATCGTTCATACTTTCAAATCATTTTAAGAAAATAAGTAAACCACATTTGGCGTTATTATCGCTTATAAAAAATATGCTAAATTTCAAAACGCGTCAATATATAAATTGAGGTATATCTTAAAAAATTTTGAATAAAAACTCTAATTTTTTTACAGGTGTGCCCAGAAATACATCCACTTGATGATGTTGAAAGATGATGCTAAAAATTTTATGTTATAATTAAAAATGTTTTTCGAAAAATTTATAAAAATTATTTAATATACAAATTTTAAAAGTAAATCATAAAAAATGGGCAAATGTTATTTGGAATGAACCTAAATTTCGAAATGTGAAAGGAAGAATCAAATAAGTTTAAGAAAAAAAAATATTAACAAATATATACCAAATTCAATTAACATTGAGGAGCTAAAATTTTGAGAGCTAATTTTTATAAAAACTACTGTTGCGATTTTACAAAACTTGATAGTTTGGTAAAATTTGAGTAGTAGAATCGAAATATGGAAAAAAATTGGATTATATTTCGGAAAAGTCCTAGAGCAATGCTCTGTATAAATCTAATACATATTTTAAGTTACGCTTTCGAGACATGAAAAATGGAAGTTGAATTTTGGCCCAGTAGAATGCGAGGTATAGAACTGTCTAATTTTTTTTTTTTTTTTTTTTTGTTAAATGTGTGTGTGTGTGTCTGTGCAGTGTACATGTACGAGACATATAATGCTGTATATTTGATTATTTATGTAGACAGCCTAAATTAAGTAAACCTTATGCATAGGAAAACGTGAACTTTCATCGCAGATCCGAGCAATAACAAGATTAACAGCTCAAAATAGAGAAATAAGCTTTTCCTGATAAATGTTGATGAATAGATTTAATGAGTTACATTTAACGACCAATTTAGGAGTTTATTTCGAAAAGGTTGAATTACGTATAGTAACACAAGAAAAACATTACTATTTTTAAGAAAACGGAATAAAAAGGGAATCTTTTATTCCAGGAAACCAAAAGAAGCTTCTAAAGTTTATAGAAAATACGACCATATATTGAAAAAATACGGAAAAATTGGTTAAAACAAGACATCATTAAGTTAAGGAAGGTTATCAAACTACGTAATTGAGTTTCTAAGGGGGTGTAATCCGGGATCATTTTACAGCGTTCTTTATGAAGTCTCATTACTTGGAATGGAATGGACCACCTTTCGATAAACTCCATTTATACGCGAAAGTTTCAGCAAGCGAAACGCTTTTTCCTTAAGCCATATTTGTTCGATCAGGCACAAAGAACGGGGATCACGACTTGATTAATGTAATAAATCGGGGAGAATGTCTGACAGTATGTGTTGGGGGTCTTCACTATTCGAAGAGCGAAGATCTTTATTAATGCCTGAGACATGGACGTACTACATTATTCGAACAATTAAAGCGAAAACGTTTATTTAGGTTTACACAGGAATATATTTTTATGTGGATGCATATACTTTGTATACCTTACTAACAGAATTGGTTACTTAAAAGTTCAGTTTCAGCGGACTGAATATAATTTTTGTTTTCTTTCTCTTTAAAACAGAACGTCAAAACGCGGTATTTACTTGAATTTTAAGAGTAAGATTTTAGATTATTTTTTAAGTCTGGCATAAAAACTGAAAAGGTTTTGATTAATCTTACTTGTCTTCGCAAACACAGACTGTTCCCGCAAAAGTAATTTTCTTATTAAATAATGAAGAATCTGTAATGAGTTATGGATGTATGTTTGATCCTCGCATTATGAAAAAACGGCGTTACCCAAAGCACATTTTGAAATTTAAAATTTTGAGTTGATTTGATTTGAAGGATGTTGATTTGATTTGAGAATTTTGAATTGATTTGATGAAAATTTTGACTGAAATTTTGAATTGCAAATTTTGAATTCACGTGGTCCTCCAACCGAACACGCGCACCTCGAAATCCGAATTCTGAATTTCACTTATTTATTTATTTCATATTTTGTGCGAATTTAACGAATTACCGATAGCGATTTAAAACCAATATATCGCCACTGCTCGAAATAACCACTTTTTATTTTCCATGAGTCAAAGTGTTGATATTCACCAAAGTGTAAGATATTTATCTTCCAGATTTTAACCAATAAACTGCGTTACTTAAAAGCAATGTTTTGCCACGGCAAGAAATGTAATACTCTAATCATAGAAGCGTGAGTGTCATGTCATTCGGGCACAGAACAAGCATTTCAAATTTACTGTTTGTTACCGATTAACAAACTAAGCTATTTAATAACAATAAACGAAGTTCTTAATATTTTTATTTTTAATTTGATACATTTAAATAAAATACCACTTGATTTCCTTATTCAATTATACCCATTTTTTTGCTTAACTTCATTTAAACTTTATTTCCCTGAATAACTCTAATTCAATTAACTGATCTCTCAAGGCAAGCTGAAAATGACATAAAAAATTGCAGATATTGAAATTTTGTCTCACGGGAGTCAAATTTCTTACAATCTAATTTTTTCCTAACGATTATTGAATTATCTCAGATACATGTATTGGAACCGGAAGACTGCATTAAAAATTAGATTTCGTTATCTGTCTCATTTTTTTTAAATTTAATAACACTTCAAAAACATGAATATTTTCGTCATTTAAAACACTTCTGTAACTGGAAGTATACGACCAACTAATAATCCTTAAGACCAATGATTACGAAAATAAAGCCCGGGCAAGTACCTTTAGAAAATAATGTGTTGCCACTGCCGGTAATGAAATGCTGTTATTTTTCACGCTCCATCGTGTTGCCATTCAGTATAGCTAAGATATTTAATTTTCATATTTAATTTGAAAGGTTATTGAGTAACACACTAAGCAATAAAAAAGTAGTAAACGTAGTTCTAAAGAATATTTTTTGTATCTTTTAATATGATATATTTAAATAAAAATGCAATAAAATAATGAGATATATTTTTAAAAATATTAAATATCTTTTATGAAATTAACGCTAGCTGGATGCATTGAAATTATTACATATTTTTTCTTTTTCATGACAACTATCATAGGGTAGTGGCCACGCGAACGAGTAGCTTATAAAAAAATAATACAGCGAATATATTAAGAAAAGCGTGTGAGGACCATTAACACTCTATTAAGAATTTTTAAGATATGCTGCTGTTAAATATTTTGCTCTTAAATTGTATGTGGCGTATGTCGGAAAAGCGATGCTTGGTAATAAAGATAAAATTCTTTCAGACGTTTGGATGTAGAGTAGAATGAATAACCTGTTTCTCAATACTTACGTCAGCATATTGTGATATATTTTGATATCAGACACCAGTGTAGGGTGTATATACCAGTGTGTATATACAAATTACTGAATTTATAAATGGAAAAGAAATAATTTTATAATAAGTATGTCTAAATATTATAGCAGTGGGTGTTAAAATAGAGTAATATATATATATATATAATACTTATTTATGCTTTCATGATAAAATAAATTTTTAATTTACTTATTTTTTGCGTATTTTTCGGTTACGGTATGTAGTCGTCTGTGAACTTCCAGACTGCCATAGGTTTCACATAAAATGGCCTATACATTTTTTGATAATGTCTTTCTATTACCGAAACCTCACGTTGAAAATTAAAATTCCCAAAAGGATATACATGAAAAAAAAATAAATAAATAAAAATCTGAAAGGTTTCAGATTTTAAATTACGTCCAAAGGGGCGTTTTTTAAACATTTTGTATGTTACTTTTATTTACTGAATATCATATTCTTCGCATTGAAACCATAAAATTCAGTTAAAGAATAATATCGCGAAATAATTTTAAACTGAGCCTATCTTTAAAATTTCTTACACACAGTCTCACGCGCTGCAGATAAAAATGTTTTTTTCTGTACAACGTTGCCATGGCCCGCTTCGAAATCCTCGAGTTTGTTCATAAAAAATTCGTTAAAGTTTTACAAAATATGAAATCGTTAATAAAACAAATTCCAAATTTCAAATTTGGGCTTCCGGATGCCTCTATTCGCAGCAGGATTACGGCATTCAAAATTCGATGGCTTTAGGTACCGTCGTTTTACCACAATGCGAGAAATATACATACATTTATGCACATTCTTCATCATTTAATTTCTTTAAACATAATACAGGGCTGCAATATTTTGTGGCAACAGCTTGAAAAGTGATACAGACTTTTAATGTTTCCGACGCAAAATCGCAAAACGAAAACAATAGTCCTTCAGGGACAAAGCCCCTTTGGACTAATAATTTAAACTGTTGCAAGTTAATGAGAAACATATGCTACTGGCTAAACAGCAGATTGTCGGAAGTTACTTGTCGGAGTTCTTTTTTGTTCTCCTGTTTGAAAATTCCTTTTTGTTTTTTCCTCCAGTAAATAACTCCAAGCACGTGAAAATGCAGTTATTGTTGAGAAAGTGTCAAAAAGTGAATCTTGTCGGCATCTACAATCGAAGAAATATACAAGATTGTAGGCATCTACACTCAAGTATATTTCTTCCACGGATGGTTGATCGTAACACACTTTTCTTTAATTTTTGAAGAAGTATGGTATATTGTGTTGAGTACGGATATTCAAAGGGTACATCTAATAAGATTACTAAGACTATATTTCATATTAATGCTTTTATATTATTTAAAAAACATATTGAAAAACATCGCCGTATTATGCATTTTCTTTTCCAGATGTAAAAAAAATTAATTTATCAACATATATATTATTTAAAGAAATTCTGTTGTATTTCTTTTTATAATGGATACCATTCTTCATTAACACACAATGAAGTATGCTAGGATTTAAATGTATGTTTACTGTGTAGTATGCTAAGCTGTTTGATGTTACTTATTCCTATGTGTTATTATGAATATAGTTTGTGTATTTGTTCAAGATAAAGCTGAACCATAAATTGTACAGAAATAACTCTTCTTTTCCAGAAACATTTTTGTATGAATTTTGTTTCTTTATTAAACTACGTTAGTTTAAAGTTTTAGTTTAAACTAACAAAGTTTTATGTTAATTTTCTCTTTCCTATAAGTTCTCATTTCAACTTCCCGTTAGAATGAGCGCGAGTTTCAGCTTTATGCTAATTTGAGGTGGAGCCAAGTTTTTGTATTTAAAAGGTTAGCAAGGAACTTCTCGGTGTCAGAGAGCTTTTAGTCTCAGATCACTGCGGCTCTGTTCGACGTCCACCTGACTAGCTAGTATTTAAGTTAATAAGTAATAGCGTAACAGCCTTAGCGCTGTTACGCTATTACTTATTGAAGTAATCTAAGTGCGTTAGTATTAGCTAAATCTTGCTACGCACAATTGATCGTTTAGCATAGAGGCCAACCTCGCGTTCCTAGCTCTGTGAGCAACGACTTCTTAGTTTTCTATTTAACTTTATTTTAAATTATTTGATTGTTCAGTTTAGACCCAAGTGCGGTCATTATTTTCCGTTACCCCTTCCGAGTTGGGAAGTGGCTGTAAATATTAGTTTAATAAAAGGGCCATTTTAAAACCCTCCCTGCGTGCAGTTATTCTACCATTTAACCACAGTTATTCTACCACAGAACATAGCTGCATTCAGCTCCCTGTTCGAGATCAAGACTTTGTTACAGTTACGAATATGTTCGCCAAAAGTATGCATAGAACACCCAGAGCTGACAAGTTTTGCGAATAAGTCAGAAATATCCGTCTTGTAAAGTTTTAAAGAAAATACTGAAAACATAACACATAAGAGAAAAATACCAACATTTCTAGGCTCTCTTACAAATTTCACACTATATTACTTAAAACCACATTTACGGAGCAACACTGAAACACGTAGATTTATTTGCCCTATAGCAACGTTTTTATCTCACAAACATGGCCGTTATTTGTTCAGGCAGATTTCAGATTAGAGAAAAAGTAAGAACCCTCCCTTCTTCTATTTTAACCGGTTGGTGTTGCCCATGGGGATAAGAATAACTTACTTCCTTCCTCCATGACGTAGCTAAGACTGCAGAATACAAAATCAATCAAGTTGAATTCTCGCGACTCGGAAGAAATCAAGTCACAGCGCAGAATGTTAACAGAACTCTTTACAGCGAAAAAGTAAAGAGAATAATTGAACTTCCTCCGAAAGAACCCACAGAAGCAATAGCCTGGCTACAAGATGAAAACATAAATGAATTCCTCAGAAATACCATAGATCACATCGAGCAAATCAGGAAAGCAAAAACATCCTTTGAAAAGCTAGCAGGAGGCTTTGAAAGCCGCTACATATTTAATAAGGGGGTTTTCTTCCGCAAAGCGCCCGGTAAATGTAAACATCGCCAACATTGGCGATAATAGTTCAAACCTGGTAACCCGTCAGATTCAACAGATTTGTTTGTTCGAAGTTCGCAACCATTGCTCTTACGTTGATTTTTGTTCAATTACCACCTTCGCTGTTCGCGTTTACAGATTTAAACTTTTCTTCACATATTTCTTATTATTTTTTCGGATTTTCACGCTATTTTTATGAATTTTTAACAATGAATAGATAGAAACATTTTCATATAATTAGTGAAGTTTTCGAAGACAGATGCTTGTTCGCGGAAGAAAATAATGGCGAGAGGGGGTGAATGATAATCGGAAACACGAATATTTTGATTTTTTTGCGCAATACATTTATAAAATAAAAAAATAAGTACGAGAAGAATATAATTTATTACTAAAAAAACTTTCATGTAATCAGATAGTTGCAATTCAGTTTCTATTTAAAATGAGAATATTTGCTGATTTCATTTATGTGTTGATAATGGATTTTCATAGTTTTGGAAGTACTTTGAAATTATACAGTGAAGATATAAACTATAAAAGTACTTTTTGATTTTATGTTTTTATAATTTTCTTAGAAACTGCACTGTTAAAAACAGGAATATTTTGGAATTTTATAATATTGAAAGATATTCAAAGACAGATCCGAATTTTACTAATTTTTTCCATTAAATAGATAACTTTGTCAAGAAAAGTTCATTATTACAAATATCTCATTATTAGATTACTAGACGCTGCGCGGCCAGCCTTCGTCTGGCTTTTAAGTGTACCGGAAAAATGCCTAAAGAGAACAAACACCAAACATTAAATTTGAAAACTGCACAGAATTTTACTCTGCAGAGCAATTTTATCGAAAAAGAAAGAAACAACAATGGAAAAAAAATTCAGTTAAAAATGCATTACATATAAAAAGCATACAATGAAATAAACAATATCCCTTAATACAAACATTAATTATCCTAATAAATAAATTAACCAACTTCCTGCTGCCTTCTCTAGACAAACGTCCACTATCCAAGAGAAACATTAAATTTAAAAACTGCACAGAATTATCGCCCTCATTTTTCCGGGTGGCAATAGTGCTGATATCAGCAACAATGGCTGCGTGCCATTGTTGTTCATATAATGAGAGAAAATCATCAATTTGACACTATTTCATTAAAAAAAAATTATTCGAATTTTGAAAAATCGATGTGCACTGGCTCTTGTCTAGATGCATCCTGTGTACCAGATTTCATAGGCCTGAGTCTATTAGCTTACGCGCAGTACGAACGAAAGACACCTACACACACAGAAAGACTCTTCCTTTTAAATATAGACATATAAATTAATTAAACAATTTACCTTTGCAAAAAGAAACAATCTTTCAATTTCTTAAACTGTTCAATAGAGTGAAATCTCGCTCATGTCCATTATGTCTTAAAATGACGCGATTTCGTCAGAAAACATAAAATTAAAAAAAAAAAAAAAAATCTAATTCGAATTTCGAAAAACTCGCTTCGAGGTGCACTGGTTCATGCTAAAAAATCATTCAAAACTTTTCAATATCTTACGGTGAAATAAGCAAAAAATAACATGAAAGAAACTCAAAAAACAAAACATTTCGCGCAGAATTTTACTCTGCAGAACAACTTTATCAAAAAAGAAATCAATAAAAATGTATTATATATATAAAAAATGACAATGAAATATGCAGTATCCCTTAATACAAATATTACTTATCCTAATAAATAAATTAACCAACTTCCCTTTGCAAAATCTTAAGAACTCAAATGGTATAAACAGATTAAGAACTTAAACAGATTAAAAAATATCATGCAAAACTTTTTTATAATTAAAATTATATATAATTAAAACATAATATTACAATGAAATAAGCAATATCCCTTGATACAAATGTTAATTATCCTAATAAAGTAATTAAACAATTTACCGTTGCAAAAAGAAACAACTTTTTAATTTCTTAAACTTTTCAGTCTCTTAAAAACAGTAACATAAGAAATACGATGAAAAATTGTTGCCAAACCGAAATTTTTAAAAGAATGAAACTATTCAAAATGATGCAATTTCATCAAAAATCTATCAACAACAATAAGAAAGGTAAATTGTTGCCAAAACTACATTTTAAAATATCTGAGATGTGAGATGTGTATTCGGAAGCTTCATTTAAAAAATTAAAAAAAAAATACAAAATATTATTATTTTTCCCAAATTCTTCTTTTTAAAAGGAGTCGAAAGGATTAAAGTTCAACGTGTCCAAAAATCAAAGGAAAATAAACGGCACATTTTTTAAAATAAGTTTTTTTAAAACAAAATTCCGCGGAAAAGTGTTAAGCTCACCTTCCTAAATAAATTCGTATTTAATCGATTTATTGAAATACGAAATTTATTTTAAGTTCGTAAAATAGCTAAGTGTGTACGCTTCGCGACGATGTAAAAATGAAATGTATAGCGTGAAATCTCGCTTTCCTCTAGCCCATTATGTCTCAAAATGACGCGATTTGGTCAAAAAACATAAAATAAAAAAAATAATAATAAAAAAGGAATTCGAATTCCGAAAAATCGCTTCGAGGTGCACTGGCTCTTGTGTAGATACACGTATGTACCAAATTTCGTGGTCCTGGGTTATTAGCTTACTCGCAACACGAATGAAAGACAGACAAACACACACACAGAGACTCCTTGTTTTATTATATGTAGAGATTATTTCACTTCCGTTAAACTTAATATATTGTTTTCCGTGCTTATTTTAATTTAATACAAATTTATTTTCGTATATCACTTTTAATCGGTTAATTTTACATCCATATGCTTTTATATATTGTTTTCTCTGCTAACCTGAATTTATGTCATTTATTAACTTATTTTGATTATATGCACTAATTATCACGTTTACGCGGCTTAGTTCCATGTGTTTAATAACCGTACGCCCCTCATCGTCGACGTCGATCAACCTTTGGTGAGCTTGGCGAGTATAACTCCAACGGCGCCAACGGGTGCTTTGCGGAAGTGCTTCGTAATAAAATTTGCAGAAGACAAAATCTAATCATTCAGAAGCTATATTACAGAAAATAATCTTAATTGCTAATGATTCTTTAAATTTTTCATCTCACAGGTTCCACTGTTTTCCAGCAGCAAACATCGGGGTCAGTACTTGAGAGGGTGGCCTCTCACGTGACTGGCCTCGACGAATCACTGACAGAGACGTCACCCATCATCGGCAGAGAAGAAATCACAGTTCGAACGGTCGCCGAAACTCACCAGATGCTCAAATTTACTTTAATTCTCCAAAAGACGTACAATATGTACATGTTTTAGCTTCGCCCGTAGGCGTGGAAGTTACCTCCTTTAAAACTCTAATTACCAAGCCCAATGGCAATATTCATGATAGGCAGTAAAAGTCAGAATTGACTAAAGGCTGCCGACGTAGCCACCCTAAAATGATCCCGACGATGTTTCACCATATGGGCGAAAAAACTCAATCCAATTGTAAAAAAAAGGGGGCAGGTAGACGGTTTCGTTGAAATGAACCGTTTTATTTCATGTTTTAGTAAGATCCGCAGTCTCTCATTTTTACGTACTGCGTGCCACACAAACAACCAGACAACAGAAACACAAACTAAACGAAACAGTGAAAACTTTTCAGTACATAAAAAAGAAGGAATGTTATGTTTACATGGGAGTTGCATGAGTGTCAGATACGTTCCTTCACCTGGTCTCCAACTGGGAATCAAACTTTCCCGCCACGTTACAGTCTTACGGGTGAATTCTAATCGAAAGAAAAAAAGTGTGTTACAGTATCTTCGATGTTCACTGTATGCTTTTTTACTAAAAACACTCTTTTCCTTTTTCTACTTTCTTGTGAGTTTTTCTTTTGTGTATCTGCTGGTAACCATCCTTATGGATCGCATTCGGGTTGTACGCGAATATGACACTTCCCTTATAGCAACAAAAAAATATGAGATAAACCAAAAAGGATACTGCGAAAACAAGGCCAAACCGAAAGAATAATATCTACTGTTATTTACATGGCTATCGAAATGAGTAGCTTGAAAATAACTTTAAAAAATTCCAACAGAATATTTTTTAAAAAGCCACACTGTTCGAGGAATTGTACAGGAAGTTGAAGTTGCCTGTGATTTGCTAAAAGCAAATTCTTATATTTAATTATCTATTTTATGAATAATCACAGCAAGGGACGAATTCTAACTGCTAAAAATGCTTATAAACAATTTAGAAGATATATTGTGACTTAATTATCAGAAACAAGAAGAATTTAGTCTTGAAAAACTTGTGCCTTTTTTTTTCTTTGCTATAAACTACCTAACAATTTCAATCGCTTATAATTTATCAAAAAATATTTCAAGTATTTTGTGTTCATTTTTAAAACCTTGGTTACTTAAAACTTGGTTATTCATCATTTCAAAGCCTTGACCACTTTTTGGCCTAATTTCTGATGCATTTATTAGATTTGATGCATTTTTAGAGAGGACGTTTACACGTTTTAGAACTATGTCAGGGCCTATTAATTAATGTCTAAAATGCAAGATTTATTTTTTAAAAGGTTTGCAGGGTTTAACTCTTTAAATCTTAAGAACCCCACGAACACTTTACAAGCGAATAATCGCTTAAGTGTGAATAGAACAGGTGAGACTTGAGAAGGGTTTAAAACCCTTTATTATCAATTTATTTACAATCAATTCCGGCTTGGAACTTTACAATAAAGCCACCACTCGGGCTGGAACTTAAATACTAATAATTTGAACTAAAATTAACTTAACTAAATTTTTTAATAAATATAGCCGAAGCTATCAGAATCTAACTAGTTGGCCCCTAAGTATTAATTGAATCGGCGAAACCTAGCAAGGGCCTAAATATGGCCGAGCGTAGTAACAGCTAAGAGAGATGTGGCCAGAAGGCAAACGCGAGCTAGTCAGTAAATCAGACTCTCTCTGTTGAAGTCGGTTAAGTCACGACTTAAATAATACTCATTCTCATTTTCATTCTCTGCGTTTCTGAATTCACATTCTGGCAGGAAATTGTAAGCTGAAATTAGAATAAGATAGGAAAGATACAAAACTTAAAATAACTGTTAGATAACGTATAATAAACCTTACAAACAAATGAAAATTAATAAATTCCTTATTAATAAATGTTACGCTTTCACGCCTTAATTACTTAACTGATTATCGTGAAAATTTCAAGAAATGTTTTTGATATATTAGAGAAGGTTAAAAAGGTTGGGTGGTTTAAGTCACGCACCTGCGCGCGCAGATAAACTTTTACATCGATTAGCTTATCCGTTATGAAACTTTGGACATCTAATGTTTACACAATGACAATCATTTTAAGCTATAAAACCTATTATAGAGTTTAAATTTCAACAGATAAGTTACATTTTATAGCCTGATACCTTTTCTAATATATCAAAAATATTTCTTGAAAATTTCATGATGAACGGTTAAGTAATTAAGGCGTGTGAAGCGTAACAAACAAAGAAACAAACTCACATTCGCATTTATAATATTAGATAGGATTTTTAATATTCAGGTTATACTAAATTACGTGATAAAAGCTGAGTTGTCTGTTTCTTGCTATGTATTATAAGAAAGATAACGTACGAGAGGTTTCTACCTCTGCTTAAATAGTGCTTGGCTGAACTTCAAAAATTAGCATAAGCTAAAAACGCGCGCTTCTTCTGACAGGAAGTTGAAGCAGAGAGGAGATAGAAAAGATTTAAATTAAAATAAACTTGGTTAGTTTAACTAAAACCTTACAAGTTTGCATCGTGATTTCCATGACAGACGTTTTGTAAAACATCTAGGGGTATTGATTTCCATTCCTCTTCCATTACTGCTCAAAGTCAACCCATTGTGATGAGCAGGCCCGAACTTAGAGACACAGGGCCCCTAGGCACTTACCATTTGGGCCCACATTATCTCGAAGCTATTTTGGAAATTTAACAAATTAAATGCACTTGTACAGAACATATAATTTTAACCGACTTAAATAACCACCAGAATTCAGAATAATACAGTCTATGTTACTATATGTGATCATGCAAACCAAGATTTTGAGCTTATGTAAAGGTTTTGCAGCCGGGGCCTTGTAGGCCTAGGCAGAAATTCGGCACTGCTGATGTGTCTGCGCTAAGAAAGAGCTCTTTCCAAGAGATCAAACGCACATAAAATGTCACAAGACTTCGCAAGAACACCATGAATAGTTGTATATAAATGCCTGCATTAGACTTCATTTGTTCAATTAACGCAGTGGTACTTTTCGAAGTATGAGTTGTGTTTGCCTTGATGAAGTTTCCCTTTTTGAAAATAAATACAATTTCTTCTATAGATAAATATTCTCTTGATAGTATATTGAGTTGATTTCAACATTTTCAACATTCATGTTTGCCTTGAGGAAGTTTCCCTTTTTGAAAGTAAATATAATTTCTTCTGTAAATAAATATTCTCTTGATATTACACTGAATTGATTTCAACATTTACAACATTCATGTTTGCCTTGACGAAGTTTCCCTTTTTGAAAGTAAATACAATTTCTTCTATAAATAAATATTCTCTTGATAGCACATTGAGTTGATTTCAACATTTTCAACATTCATGTTTGCCTTGACGAAGTTTCCTTTTTTGAAAATAAACAGAATTTCTTCTATAAATATTCTCTTGATAGTACATTGAGTTGATTTCAATATTTGCTCCCTACTCTTTTTAACACATTTTCCCATTCTTTTTAATTTCCCACCGTAGCAGAATCCTGCGAAAGTCATCAAACTCTCAAGGAAACGTTCTTTGCATTGACAGAACTACGTTTGGATACTTGCCACCCAGTCGGGATAGTGGTTATCGACGCTGGCTGCCGTGTCGAACAGCCCGGGTTCGAATCCCGGAGATGACATAGATGTTAGTGTCTGTGCGACATGGGGGCACTCAAAAATGCGGCGAGCCAAAAGTCCTCTTGAGAGGTTGTTGGTAGGGGAAGAGGGATGGGGAAACCCCGAAACCGTCCCTCCGGGGTGCTCCCTGTCAAAATTCCAGGCGAACTGAGCAAAGTCGGACTGTCACCTGTATGGTGCTCATGGCTTTTACCAACGAAAGGCGCAATCCTTGCCTCCATGAATTTCGTGGGCTTGTTCTGATGTTACTGTCGAATAAGCCAAATAAATCATAACAACACACACAGGTTTGAACATTTTCTTCTCTACATTTTCGATAATAAATAGCGCTTTTTTTGTTGCACTCGTTTAAGCCAAAGAGTTTTCTTTTATTTCCTACTAAAACATTTTCATGCAGTGTTTTACAAATTGCTCTGCGTTGGGGAACATTATGTTTTTTAGCAGTTTTAAATTATTACTGTTATGTTTATTGATGGTACAGATATATTTAAAGATATTGCAATTGGTATTTATTTCCGAATATTTTCTCTTGTTAAAACGATTTGACTTTAGAAGAATTAGAAAGAGGACGTACTTGTTTCGGGCATTCGTTTGAAGTCTTCTTTCCAAGCAGTAACGGATTTCCCTTTTCCCGTTAATAATGCTACTTATATTACCTTATAAATTTCAATAACACACATTTCACAATATTTTTTTAATTGTGGAATAGGAATGTAGAGACATTACGTTATTCTGATACGGGAGACGTGAAATTGAGCAATGCCCAAGCCTGGACTCGAACCACGGACCTCTCGGTTACGCGTCGAGCGCGCTGATCACTACACCACGAAGCCATGCGAAGAAGGCGGGAGAAATAACTTACATACACGCCTTTTAAAGGGCGACTGGGGGTTTTGGGGACCCAATCGCCAAATCCCGGTGGTGGAGAATCATCATCCACCACCTTTTTAGTTCGGTCGCTAGTGTAGAGACGTTAGGATTTTTTTGGAAGCAGAAGAATGAAAAATGAGCAACGCCTTCGCAGGGAATTGAACCACGGATTTCTCGGTTATGCGTCGAGCGTGCTGACCACAACACCACGCAGGCATGCGAAGAAGGTGGGAGATCTGCCTTATACGAATAACTAAACTATGGTGATGCATGAAAGAAGAACGTAATTTTGCATGAGCGCAGTCGAAATAGTGATCTAACCACCGTCAAACAAACATCAAATTTTCACCACTCTTCATTTCTTCTCGGATTCCCTTTAGCATTTATTCAAGATGGGACACAAATCATTATTTGAATATTCATAATTAAAATCCTCGTGGCTTTTATCCTGATTATGGTCAGACCCAGTTATATTTGCATACTTGCTGTAACATAGTTTCATGAAAAAGATGAAAAGAGTATTTTTACTACATATGACGAAATTTCTCTAAGACGAGCAACAATGTTTCCAGATATTTTATTACTCTGTGCAAGTAGTCTTCTCAAAGGCATTATAGCATTTATTACGAGTTATTTATAATTTCAGCTTTTACTATAACTTCTCTTTTCTGTTTCCTAACTAGAAATATAAACGAGTCAGAGAATATTTATCTAAGCTTTTTGGATTGTGAGATAGAGCGTGTTTTTCTGTTCGGGACACGTTAGTAAGTTTTGTCAGCTCGGATAAGTTTCTAATGATTGAGTTTTGCTGACATTTAAATTATGATGCCGGTTGGAGTTTTGAGACAACTTCGATTTAAATTTAATTGTGTAGGGTTTGATTACTAGTCTTGTAGAGTCATTAGGTTATTTGGAAGCAGGAGATGTGAAAATGAGCATTGCCCTCGCCGGGACTCGAATAACGGACCTGTCGAATACGCGCCGAGCGTGTTAACCACTAGACCACGAAGACATGCGAAGAAGGCGACAGAAATACTTTATATACTCTCCCTTTTAAATGGCGACTGTGAATTAGAGGACCCAATCGCGAAGTCATGGTGATGGAGAATCATCATCCACCACCTTTTTAGTTCGGGGGCCACTTGCAGAGTCATTCGGTTATTTGGAAGCAGAAGCTGTGAAAAATGAGCAATGCCCTCGTCCGGACTCGAACCACAAAACTTTCGAATACGCGACGAGGGTGCTGAACACTAAGTCTATGCTTTAATTTAAATTTGAGTGCTACTTAATTGCATCGCCACAACTGATGGCTGATCTTTGTGAGCACGAGAAGTGCATTTATGTGCGAAATTCTGACTGTTTTAAAAGGCTGTTTTAAACATTTTAAAGCGTTTGTAGTAGTTTCAGACTCAGCAATAATTTGCTTTTGAGTCTGTTAATGAGTTTCAAACTAGTATATGCTTCCAAAACAAGTCAATGTCTGTCGGATGATGTTCAAAAATAACGTTTAGAAATATTTGCCTATTTCGGAGTTGCTTTTCTTAGGAAGGTGTAGTAGCTCTTACGTGTTTTTACTTCCTTGTACAAAGTGAAAAGGAAGTATTGTAATCGCGAAAACATTCGGGTATCATATTTTTACGAAAATATCCATTTTTATCGTTATCGAATGCATTTTAAGGATGCTTTTGAGTGACATCTGTACGTAAGGACAGAATAAAGGGCTCTTTTTCCCCCAAAAAAATTATAAAACTGATTTAAAATGAATTCTGAAGAGACTTTTTGTGGCGTCTGTACGTACGTATGTATGTATACATCTCACATAACTCAAAAACGAGTGGCCTCAGAACGCTGAAATCTTGTACATAGGACTGCTATAACATGTAGATGTGCACCTCCTATTTTGGTTGCAATCAGCCGCACAAAAAGTATATAAATATATATATATATATATATATTCACTCTGTTACCTGGCTCAATGAGATCAGTTTCTCTATTCTTATTTTGTGAATTGCGTATTTTATGCTTTAAAAATAATCGAATTAAGCTGTTTTTATCTTTTTAGGTTTTATGCTTTTAGTAAATCTGCATGCAATATTTGTAGAATTGTGAACAATTTTAAAGTTTTTTAAGTGCGGCTCAGCTGAATTATTACTAACATATCAGCCATGTTTGTTTACATTTGAAACTTAGCAGAATAGTGGATTTGCTGCCAATTTAGAGAAATTAAGCACCGCAACAATAAAGATAACGCCTTCGTTTATAAATACGAATTAAATCATGCTTAATCCAGTCTGGAATTTATTGGAGGAAATAAGTGTTTAAGAGTTACTTCGTAATTTTTAATATAGATATTTTGAGTTTTTATGTATTTTTGCCTTGTCGCAGAGAGTGAACTGAATTAATTGTATGAGAAATACTGAATCGTCTGTGAGAAACTGTTTTTTTAATTTCTTTTACACATTGTTTTAGTTTTGCTAGAACATGTGGCAACGATTAGGTAATTCTTCAGATGATATACACAATTTTCGTGCATTCTGAATTATAAAATGAATGAGATGTAACGGTGTTAAGTTAAACCAGCGCCAGAGTAAAGCTATGGTAACCAAACATAGTGAATTTTAAAGAGTGAATTTATTCTATTGTGGTTTAATTCAATCCAATAAGTTTAAATGAAATACAAAATGGGTATAATTTAATATTCCGTACAAGGAAGTCATGTGGCGTTCCCATCAGATTTTTTAAGTATAGTATCATTCACTGAAACGTAATTCAACATGAATCTTTTCAACATGAATAGCTTACAAATTTACAAACTTCGTGTCTGCAATGATTATTTCTTTCAGATAATATTTATTTCAAATATAAGTTTCAGATATACTGAAGATTCTCCTTGCTAAACATAACGTATGGTTCGTTCTCTGTTGCACATTTACATTAAAACTGGAGCCCAGAATAGAAATTCAACTTATCTACCAGTGTTCAACGTCTTTACCGCTCGGCCGCTCGTGGGCCCATATTTGGTAGAGAGAGGATACCAGCGCAATATGCATATAGGAAACCAATACAAGCAGAAATCTAGTACAGCTTGTTCATCGCACCCAACCTCCTCGGTCGGGGTAAACCAGCTATACTGGACTTGGATAAAATTACTCGATATTTACCAATGAAAATTATTTCACGTTCACCGATGTTACATTCAAAGTGCAAATAATAATAAATAATATATAAAAATAAATATAAATAAAATAAAATATTCTACAAAATACTTTTTTAAGAAAATTTTAACATATTATAATTTTTCCCGTCGTTACAATATATGCAATTAAAAACAAATTTTTAACAACAAATAGTTATTTTTAAATGAAACTGCATGAATTTAGATTCATATTTCATGTAATAGCTTTGCTTTACAACTGTATTTCAAAATTTAAATAGGACATAGAGTATATTATTAATTCTCTCGACATCTTCTTCAGATTTGCAGCATAGTTAATTCAAAAAATTCCTTTATTTAAATTCTTCTCATCAGTTTATGATTATTTTGGCTTTATCCAAATAAAGATAATTTTCCTTAGGGAATAAAAATGAGCTTATTTGCAACTCGTCAATTTCACTGAAAAAGTTTTTTTTTTTTAACTTAAAAAATGGAACTGCATATATTTCATTTCCTCAGTACATATTTTGACACTGTCTGTTACTAACATAAATTATAACATAACATAAATTTGACACTGTAACTATTTAAAACACATTAAAACTATTTGTTATGTTGTTTTAATAAAAACAATTGATTCTTTTTAATTATAGAAAAAATATATTTTATTTATTTCTGAAATAGACATTTCCGTATTGCGCTCTTTCGGTGGTTTACTTGATTACGGAAAAGCACGCAAAAAACTATCTGTTTAAATGGAGATATGCCTTCGTGGAGAACAGTTTAATAAAAGTGGTTCGTATACACATAAGCAAAAGCGAAAAAACACCCATGTAGCCAAGCCGTTCACCTGGGATCCAGCCTTTAGAGGCTTTAAATTTATGAATTTTCGCGATGTTGGTGGTATAGCTTCATCTATTGAAAATGTGGACTGAAATGACCATTTCGCTCCTCTCTTTCAAAAGGGCGGGGCATCATCCTCTTCGCACAGCACTCTGATATGCCGGATTTCGATTTTATATGATTCTTCAAAATTGTAACTGAGTTTATATTACACTGTACATTAGTCTTAAATCTTTAATGTCGTAGCATTTAGCGTATAAAAATTTAAGAGTTCACTTCAGAGCTCGGGTGCAGGAGTACCGTGTTAATAATAAATCGATATACTTGATATTGCTAATAACAATGTATGCGATATTAGATATATATTCTGCCATTATTTTTAAAATATATAAAAGGACTTTTCCTAACTTAAATGGTCTTATGCATTCTGTTGAAAAAATTCTAATATTTGGTTGCAATCCAAAAACTTAATACACTCTCGGACAAAAAAAAAAAAAAAAAAAAAACGCACCAAGAAGGAGTTATCCGAATGGGGCGAAAATCGGTAGAAGTGATGTACACGTACAGAAAAACAAATAATTACATTTTGAGAACAATTGGATGATTTATTGAAGTGATAGAGCTTCACAAAGTGAAAAAGTCAGAAACGCGTTTGTTTACCTCTGGCCCTTATGCAAACAATTATTCGGCTTGGCATCGATTGATAGAGGTTGCGGATGTTCTCCTGAAAGATATCGTGCCAAATTCTGTCCAACTGGCGAATTAGATCGTCAACATCCCGAGCTGGTTGGAGGACCTTGCCCATAATGCTGCAAACGTGCTCAATAGGAGAGAGATCCGCCGACCTTGCTGGTCAAGGTAATGTTCGACAAGCACTAAGGCAAGCAGTACAAACATGTGCAGTGCTGTTGCGGGCATTATCTTGTTGAAATGTAAGCCTAAGGTGGCGTGACATGAAGGGCAACATAACGGGCCTTAGAACTTCGTCGATGCACCGATGTGCTGTAAGGTTGCGACGGATGACAACCAAAGGGTTCCTACTATGAAATGAAATGGCACCGAAGACCATCACTTCTGGTTGTCGGCCTGCCTGCCGGAATACAGTCAGGTTGGTATCACACCGCTCTCCGGGGCGTCTCCAGACTCGCCCTCGCTGGTCATCGGGGCTCAGTTCAAAGCAGGACTCACCACTGAAGACTATTCTGCTCCAGTCAGTGACATTCCAATGCGAATTCCAGTGCGACACCACTCCAAACGGACTTGACGTTGTACAGAGATCAATGGTAGTCGGCGCAAGGGGCGCAGGGACCTCAGCCCTCTTTCTTTGAGCCGTCTATGAATGGTCCTTGCGGTCCCTGAAGCACTAGTTGCACGTACAATCGATGATAATGATGCATCTGGGGCTGTGGGTGCCGCTCTGACGATTGCTCGGTCTTCACGTTCTGTCGTTTCCCTAGGCCTACCGCTTTCTTCTTGACGCTGTATGTGGCCATGGTTCACCCATTCTTGCCAACATCGTCTAATAGTGGCATCACTCCTGCTCAAATGTCGAGCTATTCGCCGATAAAACCAACCGACTTCTTTGAATCCAACTACACGACCTCTATCAAATTTTGACTTCTGCGCATATCGCTCGCGCACCTGTATGCGAGGCATAGTTACTGTCTACCAAAAATAGAAGGATGAGAGTACAGAAATGCCTTTTATGAAAATTATAAATATGTCTGTTTTTTAGAGTATTATGAATATTTATTATTACACTTATTATCAAGCTTCTAACTAATAAGGGTTATTACGTATTAAAGTAGCCATCTTGCCGCAATTTTGCGATTTTTTACAGAAGAAAAGTTGAAAGTTACTTATCGGCTGCAAGTTAGTGGTTACTGTGACTTTTTTTAGAAAAAGATTCACACACTATCGACATTTATCGTAAGTCGAAAAATATTATCAAGATACAAAAAACAAGCACACTTCAGAAATTTACGATACAAATTTTAATTATTAAATAAAGATTGCGTGACACATTAAAGAAAGTAAAACACGTATAAACTTCGTCTCCGATTCTTTCTGTATTAGTTTTCTGCACTTTGTTCCGAAGTACACAGCGATCGGTTTTTTATTCAAAATATCGAAGAATTGTAGAGACCTCGGCAATCGTGGAAACCTCGGCAACACCGACTAACTACTAAACGCATCTCCAAGCTGTTGTCTTTTAAAATTATGCGGCAAAATTCTGTATTACTGCGGAAATCTCATCGCAATTTCTTCCAATTTTGGCAAATTTCACAAAGCATATTTTAAAATTAATTTTTAGGCAAAAAAATATCACTATTTGTTTATAAACTTAAACTACAACACCATTAAAACTCAGACAACAACAAAAAGGAGGCACACCAAAATGGAATCGTTGCTTGACTGAAGGATTGTTATAATTATGGTTGCCTGAAAAATGGTTATGCGCATGGTTGTGAGTTTGGCTCATTCTATAAATTTGGCGACTTTTACTAAGTTGGTTGTAATAACACGTAAG
This sequence comes from Stegodyphus mimosarum, assembly GCA_000611955.2. NCBI lineage: Eukaryota > Metazoa > Arthropoda > Arachnida > Araneae > Eresidae > Stegodyphus > Stegodyphus mimosarum. Next base: position 519,454 of record KK116359.1, read on the forward strand.
TACTCTAATAATTTATTTGATGCATGTTTGGGTGAAAGACATGGCACTTTCTCTTTACCTTTCAGAAACAAACATATTAAGTTTATAAAAAATAGCGTTTTGAAGCTTTTGACAAGGCCGAAAAAAATAATTTCATAAGTTTATTCTGTCCTTATTTCTTACAGATATCCTATAACGCATAAATATCCTTTACGTTTACACTAAATTAATTTAATACGGAATAAGTATTATTTAAAGCATCGCATTACATATATTTTACTAAGTAGGCACTGACTTTAAACAAAGTTCTTCTTTAGTTACATATTATTTCAATAAATACACTTGATATTTGAGATTTAAAATGCGAGCTGTAAAACCCTTGAAAATGAAATCAAATTAAATTCCGCAACAATGCAAATCTCATTATCGTTAACAATGTAAGAAATAATAGAGGCAGCCACGATTTTAATGAAAGCCTCTACGAAAAATAACGCAGTCAAAAATTCTCTTTCAGGCGCTTTCTACAACTTGTCTCATTAATCATACCCAGATTTTACGCTATTTGTATTTCTAGCAAGCAAATGCAGCTTAGGTAAAAAGGAAATATGAATTCTTTTTTTAATATGCTTTTATAAAATATTGTAGCAAGGTAAATTCGATTAAAATTCATCAAAAGCTGCATATTAAAATGTCAAAAAAAATACGTCTCCGGTGCTAGAAAATGTGCTGAAATTTAATTACGAAATGGAGGTTTTTTTTTTTTTAAATGTCGTGTGCAATGGTTTCCCGCTTAACTTGTTTGAGAGTTGCAATCAAAACATCGCAGTTGGCAATCATTTTATTCTTTTTCTCTACAAAAAAAAAAAAAAAAAAAAAAAAAAAAAAA
>KK116359.1:520332-545263 GCA_000611955.2 Stegodyphus mimosarum
AAAAAAAGATTTAGAATATATTTGGTGGATTTTGATTTTCCTAACTTCTCTTCCTCTTTTTACCTCTAAGTCGAATAACAATATAAAGCGAAAAACGCAAAGAATACACTATTACGCTTTCTCGTTTTTAATATTCTCAAATTATTCTCAGAAACGTTTTTCTCAGATAATGACTTAAAAAATAAACTGCTAAGAACGCTCTTGATTATTTATTTTTATATAAGAACAAAGATCCAGAATAGCCTGTGAGGTTTATCCTACGTTTAGAACAGTTACTTTAAGTTTGTCACACTTTCCTGTCTCTCCTAATTCCAGCTTACAATTTCCTACCAGAATGTATTTTCAGAAACGCGGTTAATGCAAATGAGTAAGAGTAGTATTTAAGTCGATGTTTCGCTGACTTCATTAGAGGGTCCGAGTTTCTGACTAGCGCGCGTTTGCCTTTGGGCTACGTCTCTCTCTAAGCTATTACTATACTCGGCCGTACATCAGGCCATGGATAGCTTCGCCGACTTAACTGAGATTTGGGAGGCCAACTAAGTAGAATCCTGATACCTTCGGCTATATCTTTTTAGTTAAGCATGAGTTAAGCTTTAGTTCTTTCGAGGTCACGTGGAGGCTTTGCTGTACGCTTTGAGATAGGAGCCGACTGTGTTAAATGTTATTTTGAGAAATAAAGGGTAATCAGCCCTTCTTGAGTCTTACGTATCTGTTCATGCATTCAAGCAATGTTTCGCTGATCGATGTAAAAGGTTCCTACATCAATAAAATTCCGAGTTCCATACTCAAGGACCCCATTCTGGATATGAATTCCTGGGGTATTTACAGGATTCCTTGCCAGTGTGCTTTAATTTACATTGGCCAAACTAAGAGAGCCTTAAAATTTCGCGTTAAGGAACATGAGGCATATGTTAGAAAAAAGGAAACGCAGACGTCTTCTGTTGCCCAACATTGTTGGTCCGAAAATCACACTTTCAATTTTTCTGCTGCCAAAATTATTCAAAACACACCTTCCATTGGTGAACTGGATTTCCCATTCATAAAAATCTTTATGTTATAGTTAACGACCCTAATTCCATTCCATCTTTGCTTTCAGCATTTAAAGAAATTATGTTTTAGTTCTGGTTTCATCAACAGATGGCGCCAGTGGCTTGTCTCCTGTCCAAGCTTTCTTATCTTATCTAATCATTATACTCGTATTTTATCTCGTTCATTTGCGCTTTTGCAGCTGGGGAAGTTGGTTCGGTAAAACCATCGAAACTAGTCCTGTGAAAATTTGAACATATAACGCTGATTTTTGTTATTTGACTTCTAAATTACTATTTGCTGGGCGTGTTATTGTGTCTTAAATAATTATATGTCAACTAAAGTAAGATAATGAATTTAGTTTTTATTTTGCGACGGCTTGAAGAGTCAGATCTTGCTTCAATTATTGCTGTACTAGGATTTATCAAAGAAATAATTCTCTACTTAGGTGGTATAAAAATGTCTTTCTTTTGATTGAAATTAAACTAAAGGGTAATTTTGCACCAATAAAAGCACTAGACGAAAGGCAAACAACAAACTAATACACTTAAGAATAATTATGTGTACTATTTAATTTAATTTACTTATTAATTAAGAAATCGAAACGTGTGAATAAATTTAACAGCAAATTTGATTTTAATTATTCTAAAGATGGGAAAAATTAAATAAAGCAAACATAATGAACGATATAACATCACGTGCGCAATAACCGCCATTAGAAATAGATTTTGTTCATTAAAACAAAGCTGCAAAATGTTACAAAAGTTATCGACTGGCTACAGTAAAAATGAATTGTATTTCAATCTATAACGACGAAATGTATCATTCAAAATGTGAAATATGGATTTTAGTTAAAGACGACATTTATTGCATTTAAACAACTCAGTCATATAGTTACAGTCGGATTAAATTCGAACGATAAAGTAAACATCTTCTCTTCCGCCGACTAGGAACGCTCTGAGAATTATCTGCACATGAGGCTCGCATACAAGGTAAAATACGAACTTCAGACTTATCACACTATCGCCAAGACCCCAATGAGATTCGAATGCTCCTATTATTTTCTCAATGAGTAACGTGAACATAAACAATTTCCGTGGAAACTTTTATACCTTATTTCTGCTTAAGCATGTAGCCATCACTACACGCTACACGATTGGTTTTAAATAATCCAAATATCCAGAAACCTAAAACGTTAACACAGTATTGCATTATACAAATGACTTACGTATTTTGCTTTAATTTTTTACTCTTTATTTTTATCTCTTAAAATATACTACCTTAAATCACAGTACGAAATTAAGCATTTTTAGTCCAAAGGGGCTTTGTCCCTGAAGGACTATTGTTTTCGTTTTGGGATTTTGCGCCGGAAATATTAAATGTCGGTTCCCTTTTCAAACTGTTGCCACCAAATATTGCAGCCCTGTATTATATTTAAAGAAATTAAGTAATGAAGAATGTGCATCAATGTATGTATGTTTCTCGCACTGCGATAAAACGACGCTACCTAGAGCCATCGAATTTTGAATGACGTAATCTTGCTGCGAATGTGGGCTTCTGGAAGCAAAAATTTGAAATTTCTTTTATTATCGATTTCATATTTTGTAAAACTTTAACGAATTTTTGAATCACAAACCCAAGGATTTCGAAGAGGGCAGTGGCAACGTTCTAAAGAAAAGACATTTTTATCTCCAGCACTTTAGACTGTGTGTAGGAAATTCTAAAGATAGGCTCAGTTTAAAATTATTTTGCGATATTGTTCTTTAACTGAATTTTATGGTTTAAGTGCGAAGAGCATGATATTTAATAAATAAAGGTAGCACAAAAAACTCGGACACGTCCCCCCGGGGTACTCTCCATCAAAATTAAGGGTGGAAGTGAGCCAAATCGTACTGTCACCTGTTAGGTGCTCAAGGCTGTTGCCAACGACAGGCGTAATCTAGCGCTCCTTGAGGCGAGAATTCTCATGCGCTTGGGCTGACTCTGTCAGACAAATGAGCAACAACAACAGCAGCACAAAAAATGTTAAAAAACGCCTTTTTGAAGGTAATTTAAAATCTGAAACATTTCAGATTTCTTTTTTTATAACATTTAGTCAAATTTAATTTTCTTATTCTTTTTTAACTACAAAGTGTTTGATAGCATGTTTACTTTTCAATTCAAATTACAAATCTAATTAGGTAATTAAGTTTCATCTTGGTTTAGGTTGTGAAATAACTACGTATTTAGTCTTTGAAAGGTTAAGCGTGCAAGAAAACATAGAATAAAATCACCGTTCTTTTCATTACAAATAAAAATGGGAAATATAAATAAAAATAGCCCATTGTTTCGAAGCGAGGATTCTGCATTTAGGTTTCGAAGAATGACAATCGCTTTTTTCGTACATGGACGTTTTTCGAGTCAATGCATTTTTTTTTAAAGTGCATACATGTGTGATGGGAAACTAGTTAATTAAGTCGTAGTGTAAAAATTAATTAAAACGCTTTCAATAGCGATGTCCATAAAAAATCTTATCTGCCTCTAAACAGCCTAATATATGTATAAATATCAATCCAAAGCCTGTATCTTTTTATTTAGGAATAATTCTACTTTTTTTTCTTTAAATTATAAAAGAAAAAAATACTCATAATGACAAAAAGCAGAAGTAGTTATTTATTGTTATCTACTGCAACAACTGACATGACTTGGTGATTATTGCTTAATTCGACTCGTAGCTAAAATTTATTTTTAAGCGCTTTTGTCGTTTCACTAGTTTTTCCATTTTCATCAGGCGAGACAAATAAATCTGCTGTGTACAAATTCGTTATTAATTTCGAAAGTAATTATTTAATCATAGTAAAAAAGAAGTATTTTTTCACTTAAATTAATCACGTTTCATCAGCAACTTCTGAATTTGCTCGATAATTTTACTGTTGCGGATTTCGTTTTTATTTAGCTATTTATTTAGAATTGTAATTAAAATTGTTTTATTTTTCCCGTGCAACGCAGACGATTTTTGAAGAGACAGCTACGTCGGAAAAGTAAAAATGCAAGAGTGCGTGCATTTAATAGTTAATAAATAAATATTTCGTAATTGCTGTTGCCATCCAGAAAAATCGAGAAAATAGGTTTTACCAGAATGTTCTAGTGAATAATTAAAAAGCTCATAAAGCCAGTTGTAGCTGTTTTAAGCGAACTGTGCTGTTATTGATTGTAGAAAATTCGCTGTGAGATTGGACTAACTTTCTCTGTTTTGAATTGAGTTCTGTTTAACGTTTGAGACATTGTGATATTGTACGAGTATCTTTGAGGAAATAGTTCAGTATTTTGTTTTATTTCTTGCGAAAAGAATAAATTTTATTAATTTTTGAACGACTTGTGCATTTAATCCATTACGAAACCGTACGCACGTAACAATACCTCCGTTCTTTATACCTTTTCGTTCAGCTGCTTACAGACACATAAGTAAAGTTCTACTTGCTGAATTATGAGCCCCATTCACACGAATACGCACATGACGTGCTTGCCCCTCCCAGGTACGGCCTCATTCGAAACATCTTCAAGTTGTTTCCCCACTCCTGCCAATTTCATTTCATCATTTAGCTATTGTAATTTTTGAACATGTTTCTACATTTATTCATGAATCATTTTATACTTATCACATCGCATAGAGTCATTAGGTTTTTTTATTTATTTATTTTTTGAAGCAAGAAAGGTGAAAAATGTGCAATGCTCTCTTCGAGACTCGAACTTTCGACTTCTCGAATATACGCGTCGAGTATGCTTCCATTTACACCACAAAGCCATGCAGAAAGGCGTGAGAAAATACTTTATAATCTATTACTACTTTTGTTCAAATCTAGTTCGAAAATATGAAATTTACAGAGAAACCAGTACCCCAATGTGTACTGATTTGTCTGCACCTTTTGTATAAATTATCTCTATTACTTTTACTTATCTGCATACTTTATTCTGTACATAATTTTACATAAACTGTCCAAAATTTGAACCTTGTCGTTGATACAGAAATGAAAAATGTGCATCAATAATAAGACTATTTACATATCAATTTAGCAGCATCAAAGCTATCAACATTCAACTGAGACAAATATTCCGTTTAAAAGATATTTGGTGTTAATAAGAAGCAATAAAAAATGTGGTTTGATGGATTTTATCATTGAAAGTTTGGAATAAAGACTATTAGTATTAGAATTACCAGAAAACTTAAATATTACTTTAAGTTTTCAATCATATCTTATGTATCTTGTATATTTAATGAGAAAAATATCTGAAAATATATAACCACCTTTCCTTTCTTAAGCTTAGTGTAATCACTGAAAACGCTAAGAAATGTTTTAATAAAATGAATGCAAATAAAAGCTCTTACTCACATCTGATATTCAAAAGACAAATATTTCAGCGGAATTGTGGTTTACCTTAATTACAAGAACACTAATTATTTCAGAAACATTACTTTTTTAATGCTGACATTTCTGAATAATGACATTTCTGAAGTTTACAGAAATGAGCGATAAATTAGAAATGAGTGAAAAAAGCATTACAAACCAAAATGTAAACTTTGAAATATTTACATTGTCACACAAAAAGGCATACTTATTTATATATCTATTTATTTATTACATAAAATTATTTTAAGAATAATCAAATTATAGGGCACTTGTTGCACATATTCCTTTAAACGTACTCCCGCACATAAATAAACAAGCAAGCCAAAGGAAAAGGGGACAAAGACCTGTTAAAATACTAAGAAGTTGATTTTGTTCGATATCGGATGGCCTTTTATGCCATTCAATTCTGCTCTATACTATGTATTTGAAAACACTGTTATAAATCTTAATTTGCATTAAAATTTATTTGTAAATTTACTGACCGATTGATATTATCATGCTGTCTTTTTAATTGCTTAAGAAACAAAATTTCATAATAAAACGAGGTCGACACTTGTCGGAACAGACCACGAAACAGCAGATAAAAAGCTTTGCGCTTGCAGAAGTTTTCTCTTCCAATTATTTCTGTTGGCTGAACGCAGACTTTGCTTTAGTCCAGCGATTCTCAACCGGTGGTACGCAAGAGCAAAATAGGTGGTACATAAAGACAGAGAGTATTTTTTAACTATTAGATTCAAAAATCTCGTGGAAAAAAGAAGGGCAGTTGATACAAATTTCCTGTGATCGAACTCTAATTGAAGATTTAAAAAATAACACTTGTTAACTTTTGACTGAACCAAAAAAAAGAATTTAAAGGCACTTCAAATAAAGCTATTAAATTTTTATCCCCTTTTTGCAAAACCTATTTGTGTGAACATGGATTTTCTTCCATGTTATATTTGAAAAATAAATATAGAAAAAAAATTAAAAGTGAATCCTAATTTACAGTTAAAACGAAATGAAATAATACCAGACATAAAGGAATTTATCTCCCTTAAACAGGCCCAAATTTCACACTAAATTTTAGAATTAAAGTATTATAGGTTAATTTGTGATCATAAAAATGGTAACCAATTGTCAATCTAATATTTTTATGTGTGCATATTTAATACGTATAGCCAATAGCTTGTGCAAATGGCAAAATACGTTTTTTTAATATTTTTATAGAGAATAACTGTGTAATGGTGGTACTAATGCAATATACCACCATTAATGTAACGTAATGTAATGGTGGTACTACTTTTCAGTTTTTGTTTAGATAGTACGCGTTAGTCAAAAAGTTGAGAACCGCTACTCTAGTCGGACGACTTTTCGCCGCGATGTGCGTTTCGATCTCCGATTACAAAGTCGAAAACGCAGGTAGTGGAAATCTGTTGTATATCCGATTTCTTTCAGAAGAGGACGAACATAAACTGAGGCATGACTATTATTTTTTACAAAAGGCTGTAAATATATCTGATTTCCAGAATAAATTACACACGCCCAAACACAAATAAGGCGACTCTCAGCATTGTGAATCTGATGAATTCCCACGATAACATTAATTTAACGGCAAGTTTCCTGATGGAATTGGAAGACATGAAGGCGCTATCCCTATGAAGGTTCCCCCATGGAATGAATGAAGGTTCTATGGTATTGGAAGATATGAGACGAAACAGGGTGTTTAGAAATCGATTAATTATTTCGTCTTCAAGCAATTAATTAATTATTTCCTCTTAATTCACTAAATTAATTAATTAATTTAATGGCTAATTATTTTCTCTTCAAGAAGATAGCATTCCCACGACCAGGGCGGCCAAGGAAACGAAGATCTTTTCCGCATTCGGGCAGACAATGCCAGGATTATTGTTTCGCCTATCGCGAGGACGACCTCGCAACTCGAATGCCACAGAACACTTCCTTTCTTTTTCTATTTCCTTAATATTTTCCCTTACTTTCATAGCTTATATAAATCGAAAATCCCTCACTATCATAGCTTTAATAATCGAAAATTGACTTTGACTTACGATCCAGCAAAGATGCCTTAATGCCTTAATTAAGATAACGGCGTATAAACGAACCAAAATTTTAATACGAGTAAGGAAGGATACGATTTAAAATGAAGTTCAAAACAAAAAAAAAGACAAACAAAAAAAGGCCTTCCATTCAAACAAATATTCCTTTACGGCATACTACTAATGTAGATAAATATTACGGAAGCCTTGACATTTCTGAAGAAAAGGGCAAATCTTAGTTAAAACAAATTACACTAGATCAGTTCGATATGGAAATACAGTCAAGTACCGAAAATCCGCATTGCCTCTCAAAATATAAACATTCAATTTATAGGTTCCAGAAACCGCAGAATGGAGAATGAAATACCGAAGAAAAAATATTTATCCAATAATGACGTCGTAATTACCGAATAATAATGATTCTGTGTTAGTGGCAGAAAAAAAGTCTTAGCCCAGAAGTGGTTTTTAGTATGGATGATGTGTTCAGATGAACCAACACTGGCATATCACATATTATGAAATTATTGGCTCTGTTTTGAACTCGCCACAGCAAGAAAACGATTCCGACACCGACACAGATAATGAATTTGAATTTGATAGGAGGGAGAAAATATCTTTTAATGAGGGTTTGGAACATGATGAAAAATACCTAAAATATTTAGAACAACAGAGCTGTGTCACAGACCATGAGATTATGACCATTTAAAATTTACAAAAAAAGCTTCCTCTGGAGCACCTTAAGTTTTAAAAGAAACCTCTATCAGAAAAATGTTTGAAACAAGTAAAAAAAAATGCTTTATTAGTATCCCTTATTTTTACACGTCTCTATTCTACATGTCCTTAATGCTTTAAAATATTCCTGTAATCACTACTATAAATGAATATATATATATATAAAAATATATATATAATTTAATGCATATAATAAAATAATGTAATAATGTATATTATCGTACATAATAATTTAAGAAAATGTACCTAATATGCCTTATTTATTTTGCACTTTTAGACTAATATTATGATTTGGCTTTTCTATCCTGAAATCCGCAAAATCCTAAAATCCGCACAACCTCTGGTCCCAAGCATTGCGGATTTCTGGACTTCTACTGTATATGAAACATCTTTCACACTTTTGTCGAACGTTTTTGAAGAAATACCATCTCGTACTTCTGTTGAGCATAAGAAAACATGAAAAATCTACATCGAACTAGAGCCCTCAACAAAGAGAATCGAACTCAGCAAGAATTCGATCTCCGATTCATTGGTTTAGTGTTCAGCTACTGAAAGCTATTTGCAGCTACTATTTTGCTTTAGTGTTCTGATATTGAAAGCTATTCAGCTATTTCTCTAGAAGAAAGAAATTTATCACCTAGTGCGGGCGAACTTTGTGCTTTTTGTACCGTGAGCGTCTGCATAGCATTTATTGCTGGTTTACCGCGGCGTACAGCTATTACGGCGCTGCCACTAGATTTTTCAAGGTTCTGTTAGGAAACAGGATAGTCTGAGCCCTGTAACGTAATTCTACTCCTTGTTAACATCTTCAAACTTTAGATCTTTGATTTCAATAGTAAAACGCGGTTTCGCTATTGAAATGTTGATTTCTTTTCAACGGTATTACTTCTGCGAAAATCGCCTTCAAATATGAGCTAATACATTCAGTTTCTTTAACGTTTTCTGTATGCATCCCTATTTCCATGTCTATCAGTTTGTCGGGATTTATATTTATTTTAAATAACCAGTTCAATTTAAGTTTTTGTTCTTTCCTCTAAGCCTTCATTCTCCTAATTGTCAGTGTCAGAATATTTAAATTTGGTAGGGCGCATGAAGTAATGCAAATTCTACCTTGAGGATAAAAAGGTTAAAATACCAAGTTCTACAAGGAAAAGTTAGAGAGTGTGGGTAAACTCTGTGCTCGTTGTAGCGTGAGCTTCGGCTTAGCATTTATTGCTGGTTAACCGTGGCGTGACAGCTATTACTTTGCAGTCACTATATTTTTCAAGGCTCTGTTAGGAAATAGGATAGTCGTAATTTACTACTTGTTAATATCTTCAAATCTTCAGTTAGCTCTTTGATTTCAGATACCGCCGAAGCAGAGGCGTAGTGTGTTAGCGTCGAGATGACGCACTGTAAATTTTTAAAGTGTGTAATAAAGGGTACTTTTAACCCTTCTTTCTATGCAGTTACTACTCTACCAGTTTTCACTTAGAAGATAAGCAAGACCCTACAAGTATGTTTTTGCATATTTTCTTTGAAGAATTTGATACGGCATTAATCTTCACTTCCGTCATCTTACAGTTCGCTTACGCAAAGCATAAGGTAGTGGTCTTTACTCGAATGGATTGTTTTGCGGAATAAGGTATAGGCCGAAAATTTTGATGTAGATTTTTAATATAAAGTCTTGACTTAAGCTCCAGCAAAGACACAATTCAGAGCATGTGAAGAAAAAATAATAATCGTTTCGATAAATGCTTTCGACAAGAATAGTAAAAATTAAAATAAAATGCGGCTTTTCGGTGTGTTTTATGAGACGAATCCCAAGCCAACGTGCCGCTCAACGTGCATCAGTCGCAACACGGACTTCATGATCTTCTTGCTAATAAAAAATCATTACCAAAATAGTCACGCTGCGAGACTAGAAAGATGTGATTAGAATGTAGCCCTGTTGCCTGTCGACTATGGGAAAATTAAAAAAAAGATTGCTTTCCAAGGAGAAGTACCCAAATAGAGATATCTCCTGAAATTAGTACTAGCTATACAACAACATCGGCAAGTTGTTCGATATAGCGAGCAATTTCAGACAATGAGGAAATTTAATCTGACTGGTACTGTATCGGGTGGATTTTATAAGGTGTTTATTCCCACTTTTTCGCACGCCTTCGTGGCGTAGTGGTCAGCACGCTCGATGCGTAAACGAGAGATCCATGGTTCGATACCCGGCGAGAGCATTGCTCATTTAGGAATACATTCAGTAAGTATTCGTGAGTTAATCTTCCTGTGTCTGCCTCGTCCCATCTTCTTTGCCACTTTGTTGAAACATGTTTAGAAAATTTATTCCTGATTGCAAGTCTTGAAATAGGAAGATTGATATCAATCATATGTTTTAATGTGACTTCCTTAGGTGCTGTGTTAGCAGCTTCATTCCCTATTACACCTGCACGTCCCCGTATCCAGTTTAGGTTAATACATTTCATTGTTTCTTGAAGAGTTTGTTATAATGTATTTCTCCCGCCTAGAATGTCCTACGTGGTCAGCACACAAGGCCCGTTCGAGAGGTCCGAGGTTTGAGTCCCGGCAAGGACATTGCTCATTTTTCATGTCTCCTGCATCCAAAATAACCTAATGTCTCTACACTGGCGCCCGAACTAAAAGGGTGGTGAATAATGCTTCTACATCATCAGGATTTGGCGATTGGGTCTCCTAATCCCCAGTCGCCCTTTAAAAGAGGGAGTATATAAGGTATTTCTCTCGCCTTCTTCGCATGCCTTCGTGGTGTAGTGGTTAGCACGCTCGACGCGTATTCGAGAGGTCCATGGTTCGAGTCCTGGCGAAGGCTTTACTCATTTTTCATTCTTCAACTTCCAAAAAAATCATAATTTCTCTACAATTTTCAATCTGAAAACTTATCTTTTCAATATAACTATCCCTCACCAATTATCGTTTATTACTCTATGTATATTTCAGCAATGGTTTACGATTTGTTTGAAAATTTTGAGTGTGATGTGTCTATGATCCCAGCGTGCGTTCTTTTCGATGGCCATGTGCAACTAAAAGAAATGCAATGCGACTGGACATGCAATTTATTAACATTGAAAATCTTATTATTTACATTTTTATCAGACATGGATTTTGTAGAAAATATTACTGAAATAACACCACACTTCTTCGAATAATATGAGTATGTACCTATATAAATAGTTTGCAGGCACTGTTACGTCTTTTTAAGGCGAGAAAAAACCTAAAAAATTACTATTCACTCACCAGCGATAGAGCAACGGATCCTAGAGTTATGGATATGCTAATCATTATTCTACAAGCAAATATATCGGATATACGCCTTAAGGGGATGGTGGACTTTAAAATAGCTAAAAGTCAACCAAAATATTGAATTTGTTTTTTTACTCTTGTAATATTCCATGTATATAACTACATCGTATGCAAAAAGCCGAGTTAAAATATTCTAATTTTTAAAGAAGTTACAAGCATTTAAAATGTGTAAACAACGTACACTTTGCCCTTTAAGTTTTGGAGAAAATATAAAAAAAGTATTTCAACAGTTATTTACTCATGTTATAATTTATATATTTGTCCAAAAGAAGTGTTTATTTCTGAAAAAAAAAGGGTAGAAATGTCAGTATTGACATCTATGAATTTAATTTTGGTTATGCAAATGCTATACGCGTAGAACAGAAGAAAACAAACTCGTCTTCCCTACTCATTGCAAAAAAGCGTGATCAGCGACGCTTGAACCAAAGCAAAAAGAGAAATTTACCTGCTTGAAAAAAAACAGAAATAGTTAAAAAATATTGTAAAGCATTGAAAGATAATGTAAACGTAACAAACGTAGGTAAAACATACCGTGCGGATGAATTTTAGAAGTTTCATTGGATATAATGCATAAATTATGTCTACGCATAACTTCGAATCACATACCAATTTGCGATACGTTTATTTTTGCCATATTTAATGTTATCAGATTAAAAATAGTTAAATGATACTGAAATGTTATCTAATGTTTTTAAATTCATATTTAAAGTTAATTTGCTGGTTCTCATGCTCATGCATTAAAGGTATGTTTGAAGGAAAACTTTAAACTCGGTTTTCTCCAAACAAATGTTTTCGCAGTTCGTACGTTTTGAAAATGCTCCATGCGTCTCATTTTTAGTTAAAAATGAAAGATATTTGGAAGAAACTATCTTGTTATATATTACAGCTGATCTGTATATGCATTTTCGGGTATGAGGTTATTAAAAGGTTTAAACTTCTGATAATGTATGACAAATGGTGACATTTTTCCGAAAACTGGGTTTAAATTCACAAAAATCCTTTTTAAAAATCTCTGATACAACATATTCAATAACGGATACACAGAAACGTTTATCAAGTCTTTATAACTAACTAAAAGGAAAAATTAGGAAACAATATTGAAAATTAGAGTGCAAGGAGCATTTTTAACTAAAATAATTATTTGTTTTAAAAATTTTTAATTTAAAATAAATTGAAATTTTGAACATATATCTTATAAACTGATGTTATAATGTGTACATATATGAAATATCTTGTTGAAAACGCAAAAATGTAAAAACCTGATTTTTAAAGTCCACCGTCCCCTTAATGTTCTTAGACGTTTAAATAAATCTATAATTTAACACAAGAAGCTGCTTGCATGTAGAATAGAATTTAAAGAGTATTAGAATGGTTATATAAGAACGGAAGGCGATCAAATAATTCCTGAAGAAGGTGCAAAAAGTGGGCATATTTACATGGAATTTTATCATGAATTTATGTAGCTACTATATTTAGCTTAATTCTTTACATTTTCAATCTAAACAAAGTAGTCCAAAATTCTAAAGGTTGACAAAACTAAAGTTCGAGCTGTGACAATAAATTTCTGTTAAAGCACATGTTGAAATAAGATACGCATAAGGATTTGTGTTATGTTCAAGACATTCGAAAAAAATGGCCCAGATTATTTCAACATCTGCATTAATACTTCATCTTGGAGAAAGTTTATATGTAATTGATTGACGCTTTGGTCGTTCATCCAAATCAATAACTAAGGAAATGTCAAAAAACAATGTGATGTCAGGGCTTTTAGGAGTGAGCAGATTAAAGAAAACGTCTCATAATGAGAAGAATCCCAGTTTCACAATGAGAAGAATCCCAGTCTCATAATGAGAAGAATCCCAGAATATCAGTTGAGGTACAGATGAAAAGGGTGTGAGGAATTCGGAATCATTCCAGATAGCGTTTCTGTAGCATACACTGCTGGACAGTTGATAAGAACGGATCTCGAAAGAGCAATGTAGCATAACACTAAGCGGGTGATGGAGGCTAAAGAAGATACATTATTGTTGCCACACTCTTCGGACATTAGAATAAAGGAATATTAGTTGTTCAGGAAAATACAGAAGGTTTTGAAACATCCGAATGTAAAAAAGTGGTCTTTTGATTCTGTGAAAAGAGAAATCGGAAATGCACATGAACGACAGCAAGCATCATTGAGAAAGGTACGGGATATGCCCACTATGAGGTGCGACGCAACTTTCCACTCGTTTGTCATGCTTTGCACATCTTTATCCAGCAGCTGTTGAGGCAATTGATTCCACTTCTCAGTGAACAGACCAAGATGTTTTTGATCGCTGGAGGATATTTTCGACCACGATGTTGCCTCCCCAGGGCATCTTAAAAACTTTTAATGCAGTTAAAATCTGAAGAATATGCTGGCCATACGAAGCGTTGAATATCATCACTTTCTAGACAACTCTGAACACCACGTGTTCGATGACGTGGTGCGTTGTCGTCCATGAAAAGAAATTTATCACTGAAAGCAACACGGAAATGGCAAACATGAGACAGCAGAACTTCACCAATGGTCAGTCATATTCTCAGCTGCAACAATATGTAGAAGCATGCGGCCATTGATCATGATGCCAGCCCATTTGGCAATGCTGTATCTTGAGTACTGGTCTCTATCCTGGCTAATTTCTGGACGATAAGTGGTATCACTCTCACCTTAGATCAGTTGGTGTCTACAATCCAATGACAGACAGAACGTACTCTCATCTGAGAATAGTACGCATTTCCAGTTTTGCTTAATCCAGTTGAAATGTTGGAGACACCATTGCAAATGGATGATACGTCACTTCTGGCCAATGCGACATAGTATAAAACAGGTCTGCGGGCGTATAGTCTCCTTCTCACAAACATTTGGCTACAGTTTTGTGTCAGAAAAAATTCATTCGCGGCTTTTTCAATCAGCCGCTTTGTGTCAGAAAAACATTTACTCGCCACTTGCTGAGCTGTGATGCGCTTGCTTCTTTTTGCCGATAGGACAAAGTACCTGTCTCCTACAGGTGTGGGGTTAGTTTTCGTCATCGACATTTTTAATAATACGGCCATACGTAAAATTATCTAAGTGATGTCGGAAAGACCTACCAAAGCTTTCAGGATCGTCAATTAAATCTATCCCTTAAAATTTTCATTTGGTACAAAAACTACTCGCACGCATCGAATCTTTATTTTTTATCAACGCCTCCATGTGATGAACAGGCGAGGAAATTAAAATTTGCATACACGCTCCTTTTCGTAACATATCCTACACTTATTCTAACTTCCGCATTTTGCTTCCTTTTATTTTGTTATTGCTATGGGTGTTTAGCGTTCTTACGAACTGTCCAGCACGTAAGAGGGTTTATACAGACACGTGATTATAGACTATCACTCTGATTCTGGAAGTAATAACTAGTACATGAACACCGTGGAAAAATGACTCTTCTACCATAGTCATGAAACGTCTTATGTCAAAGGGTTTATTATTTTCAGCGAGAAAAAGCAGTCTCATTTTTTAGAAATGAGACTAATGCAGAAAAATTTTATGCACATTCTAATTCTTTACTACCACTGCAATGCACCACCCTACATCTTTGCTAAATCTGTTTTAACTATTGTAGGATTCTTTGCGTCATAACTGCTAAAACTATTTAAATGTTATAGGGCCCATATAAGGATGCCACTTTTATATCTGTCAGATTTTGCTATATAAGAAGATTAAGTTTACTGTAGAAAACGCTTACGTAAATGCATTAAGACAGAAGAAGATAACATTGAAAAACAGAAAAAAAAATTATTTCTCTAGCGCTGTTTCTTACACCTCATTCGATTATACTTCAAATTCGTAATCGCCTCTCTCAAGTTTAAGAAATACATTTTTAATTAATTGTAACAAAAGTAATAAATTCATGATAGTATAGTAAATGCATCTTGAAATAAAGAACAAATTAAAGTAAATCAGAAAAGTAAAATACGGAGCTATTACATTGGAATATACAAAAAATATTTGACTTAGTACCATTGTCTTATATACTGCTGAAAATCTATATATCCGACTGTACATTTGAGAATTACATAAAGATAATATAATAGATAAGATAAAAGTAAACCGCGTTATTTTACAGAAAAAAGTGAGCATATCTTATACGAAATAAACGATATAACTCGATGAAAACAGCTGTATTTGACGAATAATAAAATAAACACCAAAATAACAAAGTTTTGACATTTAATATGTACTATATCCTAATGTAAATCCTTCTTGGAAATTTTTAAAAGAATGCAGTTTAAAGTATTTACTTTGCAGAAATTAAAAAAAATAATAACACTTCTAATAAATTACAGGAGATGTTCTTCACAAATGCGTAACATGAAAAAGTATATCTGAGTAACATTGCAAGAGTTTTGAAAGTGCATAATGTTCAGTCAAAAGCCATAAAATAATATCATTTCCTTCGTTTACAAATAAGCTTTTTTTCTGAGCGTCTGTTGGATAAATTCAAATAAGAAGCAAATCTGCAAAAGTCTTAAAGCACAGCCATTCAGGAAGACGGTGAAGCAAAATGTTTTTGAAGGACTGCCATATTATTAATTATGCATTTGTCGATTGCATATTAATTATACATTTGTCGAGGCAAGGTGAATTGATCTAATTATTGCGGAAATCTGAAAAGAGGTCTTACAAAGTAATCAAGACGGAAGTGAAAATAATAATTATTCTTTAGTTCCTCTCCATTGCATAAAAGGCTTCTTCTCGGCTACACTGAAACAAGAGTTTTAATGGATTCAAGAATATATATATATATATTTGTGATGTGCCATGATGATGTGATGTAGTCGTAGCTCAAAGTAACAAACGATGATAACAAAAAGAATCCATTTATTATTTTTCTTGAAAAACAGCTGTGTTAAAATTTACATCTTCGAAGAACAATTAATAGCTTTTTGAATTGATGTTTATTCCATCATTACATTAATGAAAAAGACCGCCCGATGTTCCTTTGCGAGTTCTTTTATAATTACTGGAAAGGCGGAGCTTCCAAGAAATTACGTCAGCCTCGTCAGCCAATCCAGTTCGCTTTAAATATTTCCAGAACATTCAATAACTGTACGTGTAGAAAAAGCGGGAAAATGAATTTGACTACGGGGCTGTGAATTTAATTCCACGTACTTTCGAATAAGAGATCGTCGCCATTAAAAAGAAAAGAACATGCATTTAGAATTGTGATTGAGGAATAAACAAAAATAAAAGACGAATTTAACTTAGGGTTTTATATGTACTTTTGACTATGGAATTTTATTATTACATATATATATGAGAATAAATGTAAGATAAGAAAGAAGATAAAGTTTTCCTTTAATGACTTCTTTTGCAAAGTTCTCCATTTCACGCTGAAGCATTTCCAGCAACACCCTATTGCTGAAGTTTAATCTATTGGAAAAAGTTTACGGTCACAGATATTTTTAAAAATTTATTTTCAGTCATTTTGCTCCATATTCTATATACGACTTTCGAAAATCCTTTCTTATTAATGCTTTATGATTTTATGTTAAGTGTAGCGGAAGTAATCCTAAATTTAAATTAATAAACGTAAGAATACATCTTTGCGAGTGGACTGTAGTTTAACCTTTTATTTCCAGCGATTTCAGCTTTAGAACACAACATAGCAAACAACAGCGAGAGAGTTACAATTAGCGTTTTCAAAAATGCAAAGAACAAAATGCGAGCTGCGCATACGATCTGCGCATTGCGCACTAATATCTCACAAGACAGGCAGACGACTCTAGTAGCCCAAACATTCCGCCCGGCATTGAAACATCGTTTCAAACTAAATAGATTTTACAACATGAAATTATCATAACAATATTAAATTATGCAAAAATTATCATTAAAATATTCACAAAACAGATGCACAGAAGCCTTGATACAATTCAGGAACTTAATTATAGTTAAAGCAAAGTACAATGTTATAATGCTTTAGAAAAAGAGAACTTAATCATTGATAGGCAAAACACTAAGTTTGTGAATTGGCCTCTTGAAAACTCCGTTAGCAGTTTTGATCTTCACGATACGCACAACATTATCTGAGCTAGGAAAAACTTCTAGCACTCTTCCTAATTTCCATCGTAGCGGGGGTAAATTGTCTTCCTTTATGATAACTAAATCATTAACCTTTAAATTAGGTTGCACTTTCAACCATTTTGAACGTCGTTGCAAATTGGAAATGTATTCATTGGACCATCTTTTCCAAAAGCTTTGAAACATTTTCTCAACAAGTTTCCAACGTTGCAATATAGGAATTTTTTGATCATGTAAACTTTCTTCTGGTAAGGCAGTTAGCGGGGTACCAATCAAAAAATGACCTGGTGTAAGTGCAGAAAATTCTGATGGATCTTCAGACAGTGGGCACAAAGGTCGCGAATTTAAACAAGCTTCAATTTGAGTTAGCAATGTCGTAAATTCTTCTTGCGTTAGAAGTTGTTCCCCTATAGTTCGCTTGAGATGTAACTTTGTAGATTTGACTGCAGCTTCCCATAATCCTCCAAAATGTGGCGCTGCGGGAGGATTAAATATCCACTTAATACCTTCAGTAGAGCAATATTTATTAACCAATTCATTTTCATTCAAGGAGTTTATTACTCTTTTCAATTCCTTATCTGCAGCAATAAAATTTGTGCCACGATCGCTATGCACTTCTATTGGTTTTCCTCTTCTAGATACAAAGCGCTTCAAAGCGGCAATAAATGACTCTGATGTAAGATTACCTACTAATTCAATATGTATAGCTCTTGTAGTAAAGCACACGAATACACAAATGTAGCATTTCATTGGTCTTACTCCTCGACCTTGCCTGGGCTTCACTTGAAATGGCCCGGCGTAGTCAATTCCAACTTTGGAGAAAACCTTTGACGGAACGACTCTAGACGATGGTAAATCAGACATTATCTGGGTAGATGTTTTAGCTCGTACACGATGACATTTCACACATTTCCAAATCTGTTGTCTTACAACTGACCTAGCGTGGATTATCCAATATTCTCTTCTAATTACTGATAGCAATAACAGGGGGCCAGCATGAAGATGGGATATATGAAAATGATTCACTATAATCTGTGTTATGTGATGTTTCTTGGGCAACAAAATAGGATATTTTCTGTCCTGCGCGATGTTGGATTGTCTTAATCTTCCTCCAACGCGTATAAGTCCATTCTTATCGATAAACGGGTTCAAAGAAAGGATCTTACTATTTGAGTTTAACGGTTGATTCTTTTTCAGAAGATTATATTCATTAAAAAACTCATCCATTTGAACTACTCTAACAATTGCATTTCTAGCGTATTGCAATTCTTCGGTTTTAAGGTAACCCTTAATCCTTGTTGCGGTAGATTTAGCTGAATTATTCGCAAACCGAAAACACCATGCGATGATTCTTTTAAGTTTCAAAAATGATGAAACTTCATTAAGGATTGGAATTTGCGAAGCGACTGTTCCAATTGAACAAGAAATATTTTTCCGTTGTTCCCTTAGAGACTCTTCTGAAAATGGTAAGTTGATAGAGAACGGAATATTATTTGAATTAAGCCACTGAGGACCTGTCCACCACAAGTCATGAGTAGAAAGTTCTGAAGGCAAAAGACCTCTTGATGCGCAATCAGCTGGATTCTCTTTTCCTTTTATGTGATTCCAATGCGATGAAGGTAAGACTGATTGAATTTCTGAAACGCGGTTGGCTACGAAGGTTTGCCAGCGTGTTGGTTCTGATTGTATCCAGGACAAAACTATCATTGAATCACTCCATGCGTAAATATCGTCAACATGAATTTGCAATGAATTCTGCACAGCTTGAACCAAATGCACTAATAGAACTGCAGAGCAGAGTTCTAAACGAGGAATAGAGATTACTTTCAGGGGAGCTACTCGAGTTTTTGATGTTAGTAGCTGCACCGAAACTGAAGAATGATTTGAAGACTTTAAATAAATCACTGCGGCGTAAGCTTTCTCTGATGCGTCACAGAAACAATGAAGTTCTACATTTGTAGATTTGGGCAATAATACTCTCCTAGGAATACGAATGCATTCAAGATTTGCGATATCTTCACAATAGATTTTCCATCTTTGATTGATTTCCTCTGGCAAGGGATCATCCCACGAGATTTGTAATTTCCAAATATCTTGAAGCAAGATTTTTGCTGCAACTATAAAGGGTGCTAACCAACCAAGTGGATCAAAGATTTTCGAAATAGAAGATAAAATTATTCTTTTAGTAGAACACTCTCTGTTTTCGAAGTTTCCAAAGTGACAAGTAAACTCGTCTTGCGTTGGATACCACTCTAAACCCAATAATTTTATTGATTTAGTATCAACTACTGTACATGAAGAATTTGAGTTCCGAGCACTCAAAGCAGTTTCCAAAATCGAGCGATCATTTGTACACCATTTATGCAATTGAAAGCCACCTTTTTGTAAAAGTTCACTTAGTTGTGAAATTAACTCTACTGCGTCCTCTACTGTGTCTGAACCAAATAGGACATCATCAATATAACAATTGTGTAATATTATTTCAGCTGCCTTTGGGAATTTAGTTCCTTCGTCAATTGTTAGTTGTTTGAGTACGCGAGTAGCCAGGTATGAAGCGGAAGTAGTGCCGTACGTAACTGTGCACAACCTGTAAGTTTTAATCGGCTTCGATGGATCATCTCTCCAAAATATTTTTTGGTAATCTCGATCTTCATCATGAATTTGAACTTGTCGATACATTTTCAATAAGTCGCTAGTAATGGCTATGGGATAGCATCTAAACCTCAAAAGAATAGTAAATAAGTCGTCTTGCACCTTGGGACCATTCATTAGCGTGTCATTAAGCGATATCCCTGATGTAGTTTTGGCACTAGCATTGAAAACGACGCGTAGTTTTGTGGTAAGACTGGATTCTTTTAGCACGTGATGATGAGGTATATAATAATGAAAATTTACTTTATCTAAATTATCATCGGATAATTCTTCCATGTGTCCAAGTGATAAATATTCGGACATGAAGTCTTTATATTGTTGATATATTTCAGGAGTTTTTATTAGTTTTTGTTCTAGACTAAGAAAGTTGCGAAGGGCTGATGGTCTGGAATTACCCAATTCATTTCTGTTAGGCTTGAATGGCAATTTTACTGAGTAACGACCATTTTCACTCCGGACGTGATTTTCCACGAAATGATTTTCACACAATCTTTCCTCTTTAGTTAAAGGTTTCGATGTGGGAATTTGTTCCAAATCCCAAAATGATTTAACTAATTCCTCCGTGTTTATGTTTAGCGTATTGACTGAAACCTGCTTACGGTTTGGGAATTCGAAATGTGTAGTTCCAGCAATTACCCATCCTAACTTAGAACAACATGCAAATGGAAGATTTTTGCCCCTTTTAATTACCTCGCCATTGATTAAAGTAAGGAATACATTAACTCCAAGCAAAATATCAATTTCTCCCGATTCATGAAATGTAGGATCTGCTAAAGTTAAATCTTCGAAACTTTCATATAAATTCAAAGGTAATGTTACACTTGGAATGTTTCCTGTAATTTTGTCTATTATGTAAGCGGACGTTGAAATTCTGTAATTAGTATTAAAATGAGGTGTAAACAACAAGTCAACTTCTCCAGTAGTAGTTGTATTGAAAGTACCTAAGCACGACACTAATATCTTCGAATCCTTTATGCTCAATCCTAAATTGATAGCTGTTTTCCGACGAATGAATGATTTTTCACTACCTGAATCTAGTAAACATCTACAATTTATGAATTCATTTTTTGAGTTTTGAACCTTAATTAAAGCAGTACACAAAAGTACATGACTACGTTTACCATTAGCATGAGCTCCAAAATGTTGATTTTCATAGTTGTTTGCACAAACAGTTGGAGAAACCTCACTCAAGTTGTTTTCTGATTTAATTTGCGATTTCGGAACAAACACTTGTGCTTCCGGTGAAGGGAATCTAGATGCATTTTTTGGTTTGAAATTATTTTCTAAATGCAAAATGCTATGATGATGCTTAAAACAATGCTTGCAGGTATTTACACTCTTACACATTTTAACTTTATGGACATTAGACAAGCAATTAAAACAAAGTTTATTAGTCTTAACAAACTCTATTCGTTTTTGCACTGGTAGATTTAAAAAATTAGAACACCTGTATAAAAAATGATCTTCTTTACAAAATAAGCAGGTAGAATTAGTAATCAGAGAAGTAACCCTATTATACACTGGTTTATCTGATTTATGCGTTTTACTAATTAAAGGTTTACTGTTCTGTAATGTTCTAGCGAAATTCTTCAAAAATTCTATCAAGTCATTCAACTTTGGTATTTCGTCTTTTTTTAATTGACGCTCCCACCACAACCTTGTCGAAACATCAAGTTTTTGCAAAATAATATACAACAACAAAGTATCACTAAAATTATCTATCCTTTGATCTAATGTTTCCAATGAGCGAGTTATTTCGTTTACGTTATCTACTAAACTTAATATCGATGATGCAGATTCTGTTTGTATTTGTGAAACGTTAAGAATTCTTTTAATAAAAGCAAATATCTGTTCTCTCTTATTAGAAAATCTCTCTTCTAGTAAATTCCAAGCAATACTGAAATTTTGATCAGCTATGGGAATTGACTGAATAATGCGATAAGCATCATTTTTCAAAGAACTCTTTAAATATTGTAATTTTTGAGCTCCAGATAGATTTGGATTATTGCGAACACTAGCGTTAAATAAATCTTTAAATGTTATCCATTCAGTTAAATTTCCGCTAAATGTGGGTAAAGATAGTTTCGGTAACTTTAAACTTTCAGAGATTGATTCAGGTATGACAGGTTTGTCGCCATTTGCATTTACGACCTTGTAAATCTTTAACTTACGAATAATTTTTAAGTGAACTTCCTCAATTTTCTCTAAAATCGACTGTTCTTCGTCAACGAAAGTGTCTATTTTTTCATCATCAGAATTTATATAAATTTCTCCAAATAGAGATTTAAAATCTTCCTTAAAGATTTTACATTTTTCTAAGATTAATTCAGCTTCAGCATTATCTAAGTTATCATAATCTATTTTCTCTATAAATTTCGTTAACTGCGTTTTCAAAATTTTCTTTCGTTTTTTCTCTATATCTAACATTTTGAAAATATTCTAAATTCTCGATTTTACTAATACTTTAATCACAAAAATAGTAGCAATAACGAAATGTCAAATGCAATTAAAATGCGTTAACTATTTCACTCACCTCGTACACTGTATCCAATGCGAAAGTCTTGAGAATTCTAAACCGAAATTGCATCATGAACTCCATTACGGACACGTAGAATTCTTATTCACAAGCGCGGGTTTTTCTCGTAGCTCCGGCGTAGGACGACCAAATAATGTAGCGGAAGTAATCTTAAATTTAAATTAATAAACGTAAGAATACATCTTTGCGAGTGGACTGTAGTTTTAACCTTTTATTTTCAGCGATTTCAGCTTTAGAACACAACATAGCAAAACAACAGCGAGAGAGTTACAATTAGCGTTTTCAAAAATGCAAAGAACAAAATGCGAGCTGCGCATACGATCTGCGCATTGCGCACTAATATCTCACAAGACAGGCAGACGACTCTAGTAGCCCAAACATTAAGGATGACCTTCTTTATTTTCTGGATAAATTTAGTCAGCATTTTAATACTTCGAAGAAAGGTTTGGTGCCATTCATTCACAAACTGTTAATGATGTACCAGATTTAATAGAAACTGTGATATTAACTAGAAAATAATTCTCCCGCATTTCCTTCATTGAAATCTATGCAGATGTTAGGTAAACTCATATACATTCACTAAAAGGAACGAAATATAAGACGGCTGTCAAACATATTTGATTGTCTTTTGATTGGATTAATAGTTTAAAGTAAAACAAAATTATGAATAGTTTTTTTTTACCTAGTACTAGTTTACTTTTTACCTAGAATGCCTAGTACGAGTTTTGTGCAATTTTTAAATATGTTAAAAAAACAATGAGAAAAGTTTAAAACAAAATTGCAAAGAGTGGAGCAAGGCCCCAAAGACATAATTCTAGTGCTAAATTAGAATAGAAAAGAAACACGCCAATGTGACAATCAAAATCGCTGAAACAACCTTGTATTTGACGTACATTTATTAAAACACTCAATCGATTTCGAGGGCAGCTACAGGAGGACGAAATTTCTAGCAATAAAAAATTAATTATTATCTTTTTTTTCCATCTAGAAATTTCGTTCTCCTGATGAGGAGTGACCTGTAACTAATTATTAAGATCTCTCGCCTTACTAAATCATTACTCTCGTCGACAGCATCACTAGTAAAATTTTTCTAACCGGGTGCGCTGCGCTCGCAGGCGTGGACAATCTGTATTATAACAGTGCTATATATAAATCTAATACAAAGCTTAAGTCGCGCTTTCGAGGCATGAAAAACGCAAGTTGAACTTCATTGCAGATAACTTTTTTTTTAAATTCGTCTATATGCTTTCAAAAGAATGTATTACATATTCACAAGTTTTCCAAACCAACAGTGTTATAAATTGTAATAAACTGTTAATGGTTTTCTTTCTTATCTGAGTTGTTTGGGTTTGGTTTATTTAATTATAGCAAATCACTCGAAGGCTATCTGCTTAAAGAGAGGGATGCTTTCGTAGAGAACTTTCTAAGGGAATCTGGCGCGTATCCACGATACACATGGGTACACCACGCAAACGCCTATGCAGCCAGCCCGTTCGCGGGGATTAGAAGACTGGACCAAACTATCAGAGTTTGATGACTTTACTGCTCAGCTTGTAAAGACATTGGGCTATTTTGAAGCAGGAGACACGAAAAATGAGCAACGCCTTCGCCCGGAATCGAACCATGCACACGAAGAAGGCGGGAGAAATACCTTACATACCCCCCTTTTAAAGGGCGACTGGTATTTTAGGGACCCAATCGCCAAATCGCGGTGGTGGATAATCATCATCCACCACCTTTTTAGTTCGGACGCCAATGTCAGGACGGCTGTTTCTTCTAGTTGATTTTGCAAACATAACTGGAGTCCTGAATAAGAAAAGGGAGCTTACTCAAAGCTATGTTCGGACGTGCGTGGAACAGACAACACAAATAAGAAGGGTTAACTTTACCCTTTATTTCTCAAAGCGTAAGGCGCTCGCACACTTCGGGATACAAAGACCAATACTTTTGGTCTAAGACATAGAAAATAAGAAATAAACTAACTTAACTAAATAAGAACTAAGATGCTTTACAGAGAATAATAACTCAAAGATTGGTCCTTTAATACTACGTATGTAGTGAGCTGAATGCAAAGACTACAATACGTCTTGAAAAGTCAGCAAGAACTGAGTTCTGGCCTTTAAGGCAGACAGCGAAAATCACACGCGTGGTCAAGACCGCGAGAAAA
>KK116359.1:545314-578553 GCA_000611955.2 Stegodyphus mimosarum
TTGGCTAAAAGCCATGTCTTAAATAATTCTACAATTTGCAACCTCATTTGCATAGCCAAAATCTATTCGCACTTATTCTGGCCGGAAATGGAAAATAAGAGAAGACAGAAAAGGCTTAAAATAAACTTTAGTAAAACTTAAAATCCTTACCAGTTGTTGGTGGGCCCTGCTCGTATGGTATATCGACTAAAACTGTTTCACTCTTACTTAGAAATATGAGTATTACAGTTATTCAAAGTCCTCAAATACCTTCGCATAAAAATCAAGGAAGGAAATGATATCACGGGTTAGATTGAAATAAAACCGAGTTTAGTATTAGACTCTTATATATATACATTATATATATATGTTACCGTTAAAGTATGAAATTCGTTATTTTATAGAATACCTAGTTATTCCATGAAATAACTGATCGTGTCCGTTAAAGTGTAAAACTCTCTTGTATTTCATGGTTTAACTAGTTATTTCATAGAATAACGATCTGCAGCCCGTTAAAGTGTAAAATAATCTATATCCTATATCTCGCTTTTTAGTATAAGGTACATTTACGTTTCGTTTAACAATATGGAATGTTCGTGTAAAACCCGGTGTGTCGACAAAAAATGTTTTTGTTTTAGAAATAATGTTCTTATGCAACCTCATTTGCATAGCCAAAATCTATTCGCACTTATTCTGGCCGGAAATGGAAAATAAGAGAAGACAGAAAAGGCTTAAAATAAACTTTAGTAAAACTTAAAATCCTTACCAGTTGTTGGTGGGCCCTGCTCGTATGGTATATCGACTAAAACTGTTTCACTCTTACTTAGAAATATGAGTATTACAGTTATTCAAAGTCCTCAAATACCTTCGCATAAAAATCAAGGAAGGAAATGATATCACGGGTTAGATTGAAATAAAACCGAGTTTAGTATTAGACTCTTATATATATACATTATATATATATGTTACCGTTAAAGTATGAAATTCGTTATTTTATAGAATACCTAGTTATTCCATTATTTGAAAACTATATATATATTTCATTTTTAAAAATTTACAATTTCAATTTTTTCATGATTCATATTTGATGTTCCCTCTAAAAATATTTTTCAAGATTCCTTTTTAATTGCTTTTCAGTTACTTCATTCAACTACAATTTTCCTAACTTTCTGAAAGGAGATAATATACTAAATACTCCAACAGTTAATAAATTATAATTTTATTACTTTGCAGCTTTTGCGTAAGTATTAGGCAATTTATTGCGATTTATTAATACATTTAATTTAATTCAATCATTAATATATATTTATATATATAACGCTAATTTTGATTTTTATACCCCTGATTTTTTTTAACTTTTTTTATTCCTCTTTTCCATCCCAAAAATTGTAAATATATGCTTTTCTGAAGTATATTATTTGAAAACTAATAATTATTCTGTGATGCTTACGTGAAAGCAGTAACACAGGAACTTATATAACAGCAAAAGTGGAAAGGAAATCCTACACCTTATGGTAATCATAACAAAGCTTCTAATTATCAGTCATAATAAAATTAGAAAATATACTTCCTCAAAGAAATTTTACTCCTACCCGCTTAATTTAATTCTTGCACTGACTTTGTCATTTCCTTGATTAGTAAGGTCAAATTTAGATTTTATGAATCAAATTTGTTAGGTGGATATTTACGTTGCACTGACTGCTTTTAAAATAACAAATATCTTAAAATAACAGATTATGATTCTTAATGCTTCAACATGAGGACCTTAACTTTTCCAAATTTACTACATACATATACAATCCAGATGAAATATTGTCTCGTAAATGTCCTCGGGAAAGTCGCAATATTATACTCGTGTGCATATACACAAATTCGGTTGTATAATTGCAACTACACTGCTGGCCATCCACAATGCAACATAAAGTAGGACAAGAAATTTCAAAGGCAAATTTACACTGCTCAAAAGTGAAATTGCAACACCAAGAAGGAATACCTGTAGCGTCGTGCAAACTGCAGAAGAGTTGTGAAATGGATATGCAAAAGATTAAAAAAAAAGAAACATAAAATCATTATAAACCAATTTATTCATTATCTGATGTACCCACCTCCGGCAGCGATACAGGCCACAATCCGGCGAGGCATGCTATCAATGAGTTCATTAATGGTTGCCTGAGCTACCCTTTGCCAAGCCGTATCCACTGCTTTACGCAGATTATCGAGGATTTACGGCACTGGTCCTAACGTAGCGGTCCGCTGTCAAACTGCAGTTAATGTGTACCAGGGGCGTCTTGTGATCAAACATTACGCCACCCCAAACCATAACGCCCGGTGGAGGACCGATGTGATGCTCGGCGAAATGGGCTGTTTCGTAGCGTTTTCCGGTTCCCCGCCATATCTATCGACGGCCATCTTTCCTCCACAGACAGAAACGAGATTCATCCGTGAACAACACTCGATGCCATTCGATGGTCCACGCACTATGATGCTAACACCTTCCCAGGCGCCTAGTCTAGCAATCAATGGTACCCCTGTGGCTGGTACCCGTGAACGCAAGTGTACTTCATGCAATCTGTTGCGCATAGTTTAGGTGGACACAGATCTACCTGCTCCTGGGGCAACCGGCTTCGGATGTCACGTGACGTAGAGAAAGGGTCTCCAATAGTTGACCGTCGAATACGCCGGTCTGTGCGTTCTGAGGTGCACCTGTGCGCCTCACTTCCTCTTCGACGTGCACAGACACCTTCCTGAATCCATCGTGTGATACAACGTTGGATGGTACTCACGTTGTGCCCAACACAGTGGCTATTGTGATCAGCGACAAACCAAGTTCATAGAGTTCGATAATACGGTCACGTTCCTCGGTCGTTAACTTATAGTACTGAGCTCGCGTCTACAATGATCGGTAAAGATCCTCAGATGCCGTTTATGAGAACAGAAAGTAGCTGACCTTTATAACCCGCATATGAGTACCAATGCGTAAGCAACATCTATCATTTGCATATCCACCTCACAACTCTCGCTCCTGCAATTTGCATGACGCTACACGTATTTTTTCTTGGTGTTGCAATTTCTTTTTTGAGGAGTGTGTTTCAGAGATTACACATAATGTCAATGTCAATTGATTTGAAATACAACTTTCTTTGAGGTGAGAAAGACGAGAAAAATCTGTAATACTGCCTCCACGTCTGCAAAGAAAACAAACTACAGAACCCAAGGGATATATTGTTGGCTGGTAAGTGTACTTACAATGCGAGTACTGATAACTACGTAAGTGTACTGATAACTACGTAGGTGCGAAAGCCACCCAATACCACTCCACAGCGTAACACTGGGTACTGACCAGTATGAAAATGTATGACACAATAAACCATTTTCTCTCCACAGTTTCTCAAGACTCTAGTCCGACTACTGTGGGACTACAGAAGTGTGATTCGTCCGAAAACACAATATCATGCCATTCGAAGAAAGGACGCCGAACTGTTCGTACGGACAGCGATTTTTGTGTTACGGTCTGCATTGGTTGTGATATGGCTGCGGATGTGGCAGTACGCTCCATCAGTGCCATGCGCACAATATGCCTGTTCTCCCGTAGAATGGTTCAACGAGGCGCTTGCAGTTGCTTCTGTCCGTCAGTTGTTCCCTCCTGCATTCACCGATTCCATATTCACATAAGCCTTGCCTGTAAACAACCTACATGATAACTGATTTCCCGAAAGGATAATCCGCAATTTCTTTATGCAAAGATTCTGCCTCGGTCGAACTCAGAATTCTCGTGTTTTTCTACGAGGAATACCGAAGTTGCATACATAAATCTCAAGAGGGAACAATTCACGTTATCCAAAATGTCAATCTTTTTTCTCTTTATACAAGGATTTTGGGATGCTAGCGCATAATTCGTAATCATTTGCATATTCCATCGCGGAATACACGTGATACAAATTTAATGTTGTTTGGATGCTTCCTTCATGGTGGTTCATTTTCGGTATTTTGCTCGCTACTTCTTTCGATCTAAACTTCTATACTAATTTATATTGTTAATTTTTATTTACGCGTTATCCATAAAAATCATAATTTTATTATAACTTTGCGCTTTTTAGTATGTATTTTAAATAATGTTGAATTTAAGGATATTTTTTATATTTATATGTTCTTAATTTTTCTTTTATTTTGTCATTCCTATTATTCTGCATAAATATGTGCTTGAATTCTGAAAATAGCTCAAAGAGAACCGATTACTACTAACATTGAGATTACTATTGCTAAAATCTGCCGATCTAATTTCCGATTTTTTTCCATTTTGCTGACGTTTTGTTTGTTACCAGATAACACAGTTTAGAGACCTGATTTCTCTCGAATGTTTTGGCATTGTGGTTTTTCCTTTTGATTTCGGTACAAATGTGAGGCTGTCAGTTAGCTGATATTAAGTTTACCGAATAAAACGCATGTTGTGTGTAAGTATTCAGAGAGCTAGTAAATGATTACATAACTAACAATAATCGTCCTGTGATAAAAAACAGGATCGATATCCGATGTCCTCTGAGATACTATATTGATCTGATTTTATTCATTAATGAATTTAATATGATTTACAATAGAAGTTGGAGGTTGTTTTTTTAAATGGCCTGAATGAGCCATTTATATGTCATAATATGTACTCTTATGCACAGTTTTAATAATAAAACAAATAGCAATAGCATAAAAGTACAGTCAAATACCAAAAATCCGCCGACCTGAAATCCGCACTGCCTCTCAAAATATAAACATTGATGAATTTATAGGTTCTAGAAACCGCAGAATGGAGAATGAAATACCGAAGAAAAAATATTTATCCAATAATGAAGTCATAATTACCGAATAATAATGATTCTGTGTTAGTGGCAGAAAAAAGATTTTAGTCCAGAAGAGGTTTTCAGTATGGACGATGTGTTCAGATGAGCTAACACTGGCATATCAGATAACCGATGTTGAAATCATTGGCTCTGTTTTGAACTCGCCACAGCAAGAAAATGATTCCGACACCGACACAGATAATGAATTTGATAGAAGTGAGAAAATATCTTTTAATGAGGGTTTGGAACATGGTGAAAAATACCTAAAATATTTAGAACAACAGAGCTGTGTCACAGAGCAAGAGATTATATGACCCTGTAGAATTAAAAAAAAACTTACTCTGTAGCACCTAAGTTTTAAAACAAACCTCTACAGAAAAATGTTTGACACAAGTAAAAAATAAATGAAATATTTTATGCTTTATTAGTATCCCTTATTTTTACACGTCTCTATTGTATATGTCCTTAATGCTTTAAAATATTCCTGTGATCACTAATATAAATGAATAATATATATATATAATAATTTAATGCATGTTTTAAAATAATGTAATAATGCATATTATCGTACATAATTATTTCAGTAAATGTATCTAATATGCCTTATTTATTTTGCACTTTTAGTCTGAATATTATGATTTGGCTTTTCTGTTCTGAAATCCGGAAAATTCTAAAATCCACACAATCTCTGGTCCCAAGCATTGCGGATTTCTGGACTTCTACTGTATTACAAACATAATAAAATTTAGAAGCTTTCATAATTCACAGATTGTAAGGTGTCGAAAAGGGTGTAACCGTAGTACACTCGTAATACACTCGTAGTACAAGTATATTTGAGGGGTCCCGTTTCGAGTAGCGGCAAGGGCATTGCTTATTTTTCATGTCTCCTGCTTGAAAATAACTTAATAAACAATAAAATAACAAGGGGAATGAACTCAAAAGGCTATCATAAACCTTATAAGAAATAAAAACAAATTTGTACGATGAAGCGAAATCGTAAGAATAAAATGTAAATTCCATTCCATGAAAGCCAAAAAATACCGAGGCAACAACCGACTCAGCAACGCAATCGCAGTTTAGTAAGCAATCCATATGAGAAATGAATAAAAAATATTTTTTTTGGCTTTTCGGACATATATTCGAAGCATAAAACAGATAAATAAATAAATTTGTTCAAGAATGGCATGGTTATAAATTCTAAAGAAAACAAAAGTAAATGCATAATGAATGGAGACAATTTGTTTTCTGTTTTTTAAAGATCAAAGGATTGCGTGTAATTGCCTCAGAAAACATTCTTATTCAATAAACTAAATGAACGATTCTCAAGATACCAAAGACATTAAGCTTTGTAGAAATCTTTTCATACGTCTCGTCAGCCTCAAAGGACAACAAACAAAATAGTAAGAAAGCAAATCCAATTTACATTTTATAACCGACTTAGGAAGAAATAGCTACAAAGGAACAATACAGAAACTTACGTCAAAGCCAGAAATAAAATGCTGGAAAAAATTGAAATGAAAAGAGATAAAATGTTCAGAATCGAATGTGCAGAACAATAAAAATGCATAAATAAAAACAAAAGTTTTTAGGAGACGATCGGTTTCAGAGAGATATTATGCGTAAAATAATTCATTCGGTGCAATGAATGACAGAAACCTATAAAACATTAAGTGTTTTAGATTGTATTTGTTTCTGAAAACAATAATAAAAGAAGGAAACTTTGAAAAAACAGCTGTTCAAACATGCAATCTCGAAATATCTATACGGAAAAGGAAAAACTTCATTTTAAACTTTTAACAAGAATGAAAATGTTCGTCACATTTTACAAACAATGTATTATCGTCTATGAAACACGAAAACGCAGCACATTTTTACAAAGCCTTTTTAGATATCAAAATTTAGAAGAAAAATCTTTGATGTTAAGATTATTAACTTCTCCATGAAAATATATATTAAAGAAAAGAAAAGGATAATTTTTTATTCCGATTTACAGCTAATATCATTCAAAATAATTCTTATCATATTAGCCCACATACGAACGCGCATAAACGCGCGAACCATGCGTCTATACGCATTCCGAAATACGCACTTACATAACTATATAGCTGCACATTTGTCTGCAAAACGTCGCATCCCGAATATTGACGCCCTAGGCGGCTGCTTGCAATTATATATCTATACGCATTACGCGTATGTATGTGCATATTATATAATACAGGCTCAGTTATCAGAATTTTAGCATTCTAGGTAACTATGTAAGGTTTTTAGTTTAAACTAACAAAGTTTTATGTTAATTTCCTCTTTCCTATGAACTCTTATTTCAACTTCCCGTTAGAGCGAGCGCGCGTTTCAACTTTATGATAATTTGAAGTAGAGCCAAGTTTTGTATTTCAAAGGTTAGCAAGGAACTTCTCGGTGTGAGAGAGCTTTTAGTCTCAGATCACTGTGGCTCTGTTCGACGTCCACCTGACCAGCTAGTATTTAAATTCTAAGCCTTAGCGCTGTTACTCTAATACTTATTGAAGTAATCTAAGTGCGTTAGTATTAGCTAAATCTTGCTACGCACCACTGATCATTTAGAGGCCAACTTCGCGTTTATAGCTCTGTGAGCAACGACTACTTAATTTCTAATTAACTTTAGTTTAAATTATTTGATTGTTCAGTTTAGACCCAAGTGCGGTCATTATTTTCTGTTATCCCTTCCGAGTTGGGAAGTGACTGTAATTAGCAGTTTAATAAAAGGGTAATTCTAAACCCTCCTTGCGTGTAGTTATTCTACCACTTAACCACAGTTATTCTACCACTTAACCACAGTTATTCTACCACAGAACATAGCTGCATTCAGCTCCCTGTTCGAGATCAGGACTTTGTTATGGTTACGAATACGTTCGCCAAAAGTATGCACAGAACACTCAGTCCTGACAACTAGTATAAGTGACACCAATTAAGAAATAGAGCCTCAGTATTAAATATCTTACTACTTAATGGGAAAAGCATTCGAGTATATTGAACCAAATGTACTAATTGTGCCACCAAAGAATTATACAAATATTCAGAGGTCACGTAAGGGTACACGTGTGTGTCTGCGTAGGTGGGATTCATAAGCGAATCAAGGGTTTCGGCGAATTCTCTACTAATAATCCTTAACGACATTCGCCGTGTTTCTCGCAAGAGTTGTGTAAATTTGATGAGGTAACAGATACAACAAGTAGACATGGACGTATGGAAAATAGAATGAGATGGAGAATTGTCAGTCGATTGGAGGCAGACCAATCCAATTGGCTATAGTGCCCAATGTCATGCCCATTGTCGTCTGTAGTTTCTGGAAACAGTTGGATTCACATGGAGAAGTCTTTGGACAAGATCAATCAAGATCCACAACGATGAATTACGATCGCTATTTGGCACTTTCATCACGGCGACACAGGACTGCTACAGGTTTATAGCGCCTATGTGAGCTCTATGCTACCACTGGGAATCGAGTTTCATTGTCCACAGTTGCTCGAAGGCTTCATAACATAGACAGGGCTATATGCCAGAAGACCTGCTATTTACGTCTCACTTACTGTAGCATACAAGAAAACGCGTCTAAGATGGTGCCGATAACATGTGCCTCGAACCAGACTTCAGTGCAGCACCGTGTTTTTTAAGATGGGTTGAAATTCAGTCTGTGCACTGATTCTCGGCGCACCGGTATCTGGAGAGAGCCTGGAGCACGATACCGTCCCTCCCTAATCAGGGAAAAGGATCGTTACGGTGGTGCAAGAGTAATGGTTTGGACAGGCATTATGTTCGACGGCAGCAACACTCTTACATGTGTTTGACAAAGGCTCCCTGACAGCTATGAAGTGTAGAGAGGAGATCTTAGAGCCCTACGTTAAACTTTTCAGGGGCACAGTTGGTCCTTCGTTTCTGTTAATAGACAATAAGGCTTTTCCACTAGTTGGCTGTTCTGTTGTCATACAAGGTGGGAAATGCTCCCACTTTAATTTAGTCACATAGCAAGAATTACAAGCATACAGTGACAGACCCTCAACCTATCCACTTTCTTTTCTTTCAATAACGATCGCAGAGATAAGCTCAATTAACATAAATTGAGCACCCATCCATCTGCGTTTGAGGCCATTTTTGCTCTATCAGCATCCTATGTATAACGAAAATTACCGGCGTGAAACATTTACAAAAAAGAGTGTTATATTTAAATGTTCGACCTAGCTTTTCCTCAACAGATATTGCTAGGCATTCACAAGTAGAAAAATTTATATTTATTGTAAAGAGACGGACATACAGGTGATGTGGAGGTAAAGGGAAGTCTCTCGGTTTTGTATCGAAAAGACAGACATTACGCTGAGAACAGACATTACGTTGAGAGCGTTCTTCATTTTTATATCCTCTGCATCAAAACACCTAATGAATCTACAAGTGGCGCCCTAACTGAAAAGCTGATGGATAACAATTCATCACCACCAGAATTCGGCGATTGGGTCCCTAATACCCAGTTGCCCTTGAAAGAAGGGGGTGTATATAAAGTACTTTCTCTCTCCTTCCAGCATGCCTTCGTGGCATAATGGTAGCAGATTCAACGCGTATTCGAGAGGTCCAGGTTCGAATACCGACGAGGACATTTCTCTCATCTCCTGCTTTAAAAATTCTAACGACTCTACAGTGTGTGTTAGAAATCCTGAAACCGTCTGAATAAACTTTTAGTCTCTGCCTAGGTTGGGTTAAAATTGTAAAATATGTATAATTTTTGAAAGGAATCTTTGTGTTTTAAACCAGGTCCACGTTGGCAGGTAAAGTTGTGCTTGTATACTTTAATACTTTAATTTAATCACTCGCAAATGGTGAGGTAGAATTGTCAGGTCTGAGTGTTCTATGCATACTCTTGGCGAACATATTCGTGAAGTAGTTTAAGTCCTGATCTTGAACAGGGAGCTGAATGCAGCTAAGTTCTGTGGTAGAATACTGTGGTTAAGGGGTAGAATAACTGCACGTAAGAAGGATTTAAAATCTTCTTTTATTAAACCACAATTATGTACAGTCACTTCCCAACTCGGGAGGGATAACAGAAAATAATGACCGCATTTGAGTCTATTATTTGAAAAATCAAATAATTCAAACTAAAGCTAAATAGAAATTAAATCGGCGTTGCTCACAGAGCTATGAACGCGAGGTTGGCCTCTATGCTAAATGATCAATGGTGCGTAGCAAGATTTAGCTAATACTAACGCACTTAGATTATTTCAATAAGTAATAGCGCAACCTAAGGCTTAGAATTTAACTACTAGTTAGTCAGGCGAACGTCGAACTGAGCAGCAGCGATCTGAGACTAAAAGCTCTCTCACTCCGAGAAGTTCCTCGCTAACCTTTTAAATACAAACCTTGGCTCCACTTCGATTTAGCATAAAGCTGAAACGGGCGCTCATTCTAACGGGAAGTTGAAATAAGAAATCATAGGAAAGGGAAATTAAAAATAAAACTTTGTTAGTTTAAACTAACATTTTACAGAATAAACTTAAAAGTGTTTTAATTCTGTGTCGTGTCTGTTTGTTTGATAAATACATATTCTGGTGGTGATAATCCCCAGCACAAAACAAACGTAATAACTCATCTTTATGGTAATGGGCATCTGTAAGTTATTTCAAACCGTTAACAGACATTACAATGTTACCACTTGCATATTTAGAATACCATTTATTAAAATTAATTTATACAGCTATTGTGTGGTTTCAGCTAAAATGCGGCACATTAAAAAATTTAATTAAATATTTTAGTAATTCCATTTTTATTTTTTATAATTTCATTTCATTATTTTTCATTTTGAAATTTACTTATTATTTTAAATTTTTATTTAATTTTAGAGTCATTATGTTTTTGTGAAGCTGGAAAATGTGCAATGCCCTCGCCGGAACTGGAACTTGGACTTCTCGAATACGCGCCAGTGTGTTGCGTTACACCACGAAAGTATGCAGAAAGGAGGGAGAAAATGCTTTCTAAGTTAATTAATTAATTAATTTTTAAATCTAGGAAGGTTACGAGAGCAAACTTTGAAGGCCACAATTAGGGAAATTCTTATTTAATTGATAAGTAGGAATATACATTCTAATTAGTATAAACCATTGCCCTATTCTGAAAGTCTACTCTTCCTGTACATTCACCTGTACCTGCTGCCATAAATATGGACTTCTTGATGTGTTAATCGAATTCGAAACCAGAACAACACGGAGTTTCGAAAGGTGATAAGAATTAACTGAAAATCCAGCGCCGGATTTACGTATAAGCTGCAGACGCTAAGGCACCCCATTTTCTTGGCCCCTCCAAAAAACTGTCCCACACCTCTTAGAAAGACATCATATTTCAAATAGCTTACGTCCTCATCATGTCAGAATCCATCCCTGTTGTGAATACCATTTGCATGTTCAGACCAAAGATTACTTCTTATTGAGGCAATTTGAACTAATTGCTTATTCGAATAAACATCATTTCGTCAATAGAAACTTTCAAAAGAAATTATAAGACCTAGCTTTCTTGGGAAACACAACATCTTACTAATGAACATGGCGAATTCCCGCACAGGCGTGGAATAATACCAGCACAGAAGAAGGGTGAAAATAACCCTTTAGTAAGTAAGACTAGAAGGACACGTACTTTGTGTTGTACAGTAACACCGACTACTCGCGGTGGAACTTAAACGTGATTATACCAATCACTTCAAGACTAAAAAGAAGAAAGAGTACTCTATTAGCACGTTAAAGTATGGCTAACGTAGGTTGACTCATAAACCTAACAGGCGTGACGATATTTGAAATGGCCAAAGGGCGTAACAGAAAGGTCAGAAACAAAACGTGCGCTGGTTAGCGAAAACGAGTTTTGACTAAAATCAGAGATTCACCTAATACTCGAAAATAATTTACATCCTGGCAAGGAAATGCGAGATGAAAATGTGAAGTTCAGGAATGATAACAACGTTTGAATAAAATGTTAGTTAACTAAAGGAAACCCTACAAACGTATGTCGTTTCAGACACAGACTGTAATTACAAATGGTAAAATAAATAATATATAACTAATGGTTCTCATTCACACTTTTTCCTGTTAAGGAATTAATAATAGACTCCGTTCCTCTCGAGTGTCTGGGCAAAGGTTTCGCGTCTAAATCATCTATCAGTCTACAGCTTTTACCACACGTTATAATTCCACTTTTAATTTGAGTTAATAATGAGGTGTAGTTAGGTTTCTAGGTTTTTGCTGCAGGAAATATTGGCTGCAATGAGCAATAAAAGAGGTTTGAGTTTTTGAATATTCTTATCAATGAGAAGATTGATATTTTACCTTTTTGGGCTGCAAATAAGAAAAGAAATGTATAGAAAACGTTTTTCTCCTGGGTATAAACATTTGTTCTGCCTTGAAAAGAGGGATTGTCGCTAATAGTTACTATTATGAGGGATGGATACGCACTTTCTTCGTACTTCCATGTAACAAAACTTATAGATGAAACTGATGATAAGCTAGAGATAAACCAATTGCAATCCAATAATTTTCTTTCAAACCATAAATAATATGTAACTAATGGCACAATTTAATTACATAATAATATGTAACTAATTTCATAAATAATATGCAACTAATGACACAAACAGGTACATAATAATATGCAATTAATTTCATAAATAATATGTAACTAATGGTACAAATAGTAACATAATAATATGTAGCTAGTTTCATAAATAATATGCAACTAATGGCACAAACAGTTACATAATAATATGCAACTAATTTCATAAATAATATGTAACTAATGGCACAAACAGTCACAATAATATGTAACAAATTTCATAAATAATATGTAACTAATGGCACAAACAGTTACATAATAATATGCAACTAATTTCATACATAACATCTAACTAATGGTACAGTTACATAATAATATGTAACAAGTTTCATAAATAATATGTAACTAATGGTACAAACAGACACATAATAATATGTAACTAATTTCATAAATAATATTGGCGTCCGTGAGTTGGATGCAACCCCCAAAGCAATTTTATTCCACCCGCAAACATACTTCAATTATGCGTTTTTTGTTAATTCTGTAGGATCGGTACCTATTGTCTAGGGGCTTGAAATGAATAATTCGATTTATGAAACCTCGAAAATTTAATGGAAACATGAATAGTTGCTATAAACTAAACTACAAAGTGATTACTTTCATAGAAGGAAACAGATGATCGGGAGAAATTTGTCAAGTTATTAAAGAAATCTAAATTACGAATCATCAGAATCGGTATTGCAAAGATTTTCGGTTTTCTTCCTGGATCCGATTTCTGTACCAGCGTCTTTGTCATCAGGTTTTCTGTCTGGTTTTCTGGTTCTCAATCTTCGTCTCTTCTTCGGTGGTCTTTTTGTCATCAGGTGACAAGAAGAAAACGTGACTTCTAATTCTTGTCATCAGGTTTTCTGGTTCTCAACCTTCTTTCCTTCTTGGGTGGTCTCAGTGTCTTCGTTTCCAGTGGTTTCTTTTGCTTGTGTGTTGCAGAGTATTTTACTGAAGTTTTTCTAGTGGAATTAGCATTTAATTCATCATAATCTCTGTGATGATACTCTTCTTTTAACTTTTTCCATGACATAATACCTTTCAAAGACCGAATGAATATTTTAGCAGAACTAGTGAGCACTTGTTTAGCAAACACAATCTTTTGTAATTCAGATAACCTAAATATTTTGAAAGATTCTTCTAAATCGCAAATTAATGATTCAACCAGATATGTATCAGTACCATTACATTCTGAAACAGTTTCTAAAATGTCACGCAAATGTAATGAAATATTACTAGGCGTCATAATGTTTCGATCGACTGAATTATTTATGGGAGGTGATTCTGACCGAACAGAATTGAGATCATCATCGTTATCAGAATCGCGAACACTTTCGTTTTAGGATAACTCATCACCGTCATCACTTTCGGATTTTAAAAGCTTAAAATCACAAAGACTCTTCAATATTAAATCACAGTTTTTATCAGCATTAGGTTCATAATTAAGATGTAACAGGTTACACACAGAAATAAAATCGTTTGCCGTAAAAGTTTGAAGGAATTTTTGTTTCGTTTCTTCGATATTAAAGCCAGATGGAAACCACAAAAGTTACGCAATCTCGCTCTATTTTTCCTATCACCTAAAGTTCTGAATAAAATTTTATGTAAAAGTTTAATAGAATTTGTAGGCCCAGTTTTTAAGAATTAGAAATTCTAGGGATGGAATTCAAAGTAGTCATCTTGATTCAAAGTACAGTAGAACATTATTCTTAGAAGTAACAATATGGAAACAATCGAAACAAACATGTTTTAGTACTTAGACAATGTTTGTTTCGATTGTTTCCATATTGTTACTTCTAAGAATAATGTCTCTACAGTACTTCATAATTCAAGCGTACTAAGAGCCAAGTATTAAATTTAAAAACTAATATTTATTTAAAATAGTTTTAATGTGTGGAATTAAACACTAAATAGCTTACTTTTAACAAAACTAAAAATAAACAAATACTAAAAACTCCTAAAATTTTTAGAGAGAACTTTCCGAGAGGGAAACTCGGAAACTAAGTACTGTAGAGACGTTAGGGTTTTTGATAGCAGGGGACATGAAAAATGT
Source organism: Stegodyphus mimosarum (assembly GCA_000611955.2). Classification (NCBI taxonomy): domain Eukaryota; kingdom Metazoa; phylum Arthropoda; class Arachnida; order Araneae; family Eresidae; genus Stegodyphus; species Stegodyphus mimosarum. The sequence continues at coordinate 559,775 of KK116359.1, forward strand.
GCAAACCCTCGCCTGGACTCGAACCTCGGACCTCACGAATACGCGCCGTGCGTGCTGACCATTACACCATGAAGGCATGCTAAAAAGGCGGGAGAAATACCTTATATACTCCACCGTTTAAAGGGCGACCGAGGATTTAGGGACCCAATCGCCAAATCCTAGTGGTGGAGAATCCTCATCCACCATCTTTCTTTTTTTATTTCGGGCGCCGCTGTAGAGATATTAGGTTATTTAGAAGCGCGAGAGATGAAAAATGAGCAATGCCCTCGCCGGGACTCGAACCACGGACTTCTCGAATACGCGCCGAGCGTACTGACTATTACACCACGAAGGCATTCTAAGAAGGCGGGAGAAATACTTGTAACCAACAGAAAGTGTAACCAACAGAAATTTCTTACAATTATTGTTTTACAGATAGAAAATAAATGCTATAAATGTCAATTTTTTTATTGTTATTTATACATATATTGATGAAAATTCAGCAAGTTAAATTTGAAATTAAGTTAAAACTTAGTTACTTAAAATGTAGTTTAATTAGACTAAAAATGAAATGAGGCCCGTTAGCAGCTTTCAAGTCGTGCGTTCGAGTCGCATGCAATCTGAGTTGGAGATTACTGCTTGAAGTGAAGCGAACTGATTTTATACTCCATCATTATCTTTTACTGAAAATATATTTTTGCCCTCCCCCCCCGTTTATTTGAAATTTAGCTATGCTATTCTATTATGTTTGTAGATGCCCGTTTTCTGGTCGACCAATACACATGCAAAGTAAAGTATTCTATATTTATAAGATCTTTTATAATTTTACAGCTTTATTGATTTTTTTGTGCATATTTATAAAACTTCGGCTCTATGGTGATTAAGAGTCCATAAGAATAGGTTTCAGTTTTCTATCAATAATGTATCAATGCTGTTTAAATCTTTACCCATAATCATTTACCAACCGACGCAGTCTGAGCGTGTTAAATTTCGAGAATTTTATTGGTAAATTGAAACTTACGATTTAAAAAATCTATCCATTTCAACAACAAACAAATTGTCAACCATACAGATTATGGAAAATCATTCTTATACAGAATCTAAATCATAAAACGCAGTTTCTGAGAAGCTTTCGAAGCCTAAAATAAATTTTTAAAAGAATCGATCATTTAATAATTTACTAAATAACTGTAAATCTAACATTCTAAAATAAAACTATCTTCATCATTCATTAATTTCGATTTTTAAATAATGAAGAATGTGTATGCATGTATGCGAGTCCACTCTGCACCTGAGTTTAAATTGCTCCGGTACTTCTCAGTTTCTGAAGTAACTCGTGATTCTAGCCGGAGCGCATCGGATCCCTGAACAAAAGGGCTCCTGCACTTCTTTTGTGTAAATAAAACACTATTTCAGCGGACAAATTTTACTTTAAAAATAAATATGCCATTATAACTTCTGAATGCATGTCTGTCTTTGTCTGAAGAATAAAAACTTTGAAGGAGGTATTAAAACTTTTAAGGAAAGAAAATCTTCCATCCACATGTCAAAGGCTTATTCTCCAATGAATTTATGAGAGCAGGAAAAGGTTTCATACCCGAAAGTAAAAAAAGTAGTTATCTTAGTGGTGCACGTCCAGCACTAGTGACTTCTCACTGCACAGCTCTTGCAGACTTCAACTATGTAACCAAACAAAGGGGGATAAAAATTTTCACTTGCGCAGACCTTGCGTTTATTCTTATATTGTTATCGAATCGGATTCGGGGGAAATATTTTTGCTCAGTTGCATTCTGATTGACAGCTAGAATTATATCTGCAGGGCATCGCGGTGAGAAAATGTAACACTCTTCTCCCTTTGTTTTGGAAACTACACTTCTCCATTAAAATTATTTCCATAGGCTTGTGGCAACAATTAGATTCATCGCATAGTAACGAGTTGCCATAGTAACGATAAGTTCATAAGCTCGGAACAGCAATTATTATATTTTTGACTTTTAAGCTTGTATCATCATTATAAGTTTCTTTCATATTCTAAGATATACTTAACTGGTAAATAAATATTTAAATACTAATTGAGTCATAATTTGAATACTCATCTCTACCTCCCAAATGCTCATATTGTTTCTAGCAATCAGTCTAATTAATAATCGCTTTAATTGATTTACTTTTTTTTCATTCCTGAAAAAAAGAATGGTTTTTGTTTTACTCATTTTTTGAAGTACTACATTATACCATATTCACAACTTGAAATTCAGCCGGAGGCCGGCTAAGCTATTGCTTGGTTTTCTGAACGAAATGTCCACTCAGAGCTCCAAAATAAAATGAGGTCCGATATTTTATTTCTTTTATTTAACTATTTATTATGTATCCTAATTATTTATTATGATTTCATAATTTGTTAAATTCTTATTTATATTTTATTGAATTTTAATTTCATTATTTTAATTATTAGTCAATTTCGTTTACTTATTTCCCCCTTTTTCATGACGACCTCTCTTAGGGCTCCGGCACTTCTGATTTTAGAAATTAAGCCCTGCTTTGCACGAAAAAAGGGGGAAGACAGTTCTACTGGACCGTTTGGCGAAATTTAACTTGAGTTCTTCATGTCTCGATAGCGCGACTGGGGATATATATTAGATTTATATATAACATTGATCTAAAAAATAGGTATTCTGACACAAAATCGGACCTTTTCCTAAAATGACATACTATTTTTTTCCATATTTCGATTCTACGGCTCAAGTCATGTCTAATTATTAAAATTTCTACCTTAAAGATGAACCTTACAGAAACTCAGCAAAAAATTCAAATTTATCTTGAAAATTTATCTTAACAATTTAAATTTATCTTAGCGCCAAAAATAATTCACTTGGCGAAGAAAAATTCACGTTAACCTGCTAATTGGAATCTTGCCTAATACTGTAATTGTTGAAAAGGTGGGGGGGGACGTAAAGATGAATAGGTATTAACTCTTTCCTAACATCTGGCATCTTGCGAAGAGCTTCCGCATATTTGAAGACATGCTGCTCGAACGAACAATTTTCGTAACAGAGGTCAGATGAATGTCCGTTCATCTCGAGCGTCGCCCAGATGGGATAGTGGTTAGTGACGTTAGTTGCCGTAACTAAGGTCCCGGATTCGAATCATGGATGGATGTTTATAAACTCATAGTGTCCGAAAGACATTTTACGATGGTAGGGGAAAAGGGATGGGAGATCCTCGTATCGCACCCCGGGATGTCCTCTCTCAGTTCCATAAGGGGCGAAAACTCACGGTTAGCAAGGCCCAGACGAAGCTAATGTACCTACTTAGGTGCAAATGTCCTGACCTTGCTTCAACCTGCACCCGCTGATGTAGATCTCGCTCGGAATACCTCTTCATCAGTTAGAAAACGCGATTCTCATTTGATACCTACAACCGAACATGGAAATCGCGTACGATGCAAATATGCGGCTTTCCGAGAATCGCGCGGGCAGACATTTGTAAAATTCAGGAATATCTGCTTCATTGACATCTCCGCTTTACAGTTGCACTGGATTTATGCTAATTTCATCCGTAAATAGACTAAATATTTTGGAAAAGAGACCATCTCAAGAGTTTTTTGTAGCACCCGAACTGGTATACATGATTCCGTAAAATTTCAGTTTTTATTAAATTTTGCTATTTACTAATTTTTATTATATTTATTTATTAATTTTTATTATATTTATTTATTTATTTATTTATCAGAAGTGGTTAAACTTCAAGTCAGTAAGAGGTGCATGCTGGTATTCGGAAAAATTCTAGAGTCTCAATTACATTTTCTAAAAACGCCAAGTCCATATTTCCATTATTTTAAAAGCTGTGGAATAGGTTTCAATTGGAAAGAAATGTCGCATTCTAAACAATCATTCAATGACAATTTGCCAATCAGCATGTGATGATGCGCTGAAGACAAAGCGAAGTTTTATAGTGTCTTTTTTTTTCCTAATTACAGCTCGATACGGTAAAAGTTTAAGTTATATACTCCAATTCTTCCGCCATATCCTCCTCTTCATGCTGATGTATCCCAACTTTCCATTAGAAGACTTCCAAACAGACATTAGGATTTTTGGAAGCAGGAGCTGTGAAAAATGGGCAGTGCCCTCGCCGGGACTCGAACCACGGACCTCTCGAATGCGCGTTGAGTATGCTTCCAAATAAACCATGAAGACATTCTAAGAAGTCGTGAGATTTACCTTATAACCTTTTTTTAACTATTTATAAATAACATCGACGAGTTCTGTAACTAACAAGAAAGGGATAAAATAACTACATTTGGACATTAATCAGTTTAAGTTGCAGAGCCATGGAAAGATATTTTTTCACCTGAGGCAAAAAAGTAAATGCACCTTATATATATATATATATTTGTATTAAATCAAAATATTATAATTCTTATACCATAACTGTACCATAATTTTTAAAGTATTTTTTAACCGTAAGTAATTTGGCGCCCGTTTTAGTGATGCACTTGAGACAAGTACTGAAAACTGAGTAGTTTACCATATTTCATACATATATTTCATATGCGTAAGGGCGGCTGGCGAGTCCCCACTACGGCTACTCCTGATATATTTGACGTGATGAAAATGAGGGCCTGTAAAAATGAATCACAGCCAGCCATATTGAAATGTCTGGATTAGACTGCAATTTTGATATTAGTCTATAACTTAAGTTCTCAGATAACAGTTCTTGTTTAGGTTTATGAATTCCATGTCATAAATTGCAATGGTAGTCTGATAAATGTATAAAAAGATTCGGTAACACCTACGCTAAAAGGGATTCTTTCTTTTTTATAGCTGGTGTCCGTAACTTTGAGAATTGTTATTTATTTCAGAGTTTATCTTTGTTTTCAATTCGTTAAGGAAAAGGAAGAAAAAAGAAGGAAATGTAACGAAAATAACTCTTCCCGCAAATCAAACAACGCCCTTTTTGAAGAAGCTGGTAAATTTCAAGGTTGTCACAATTAAGTATTTGAAGGTCTTCCCATGTCACAACAATTTAAACTGAAATACATAAATAATGCAACACAGGGTTAAAAAAATATAAGTCTAATTACGGTTTTTGAATTATAAATATATCGTCTTTCGTAACTTTGAAATCTACTGCTTTGAAATCTGGTAGCGGAACGCCTTTTTTATGTAACAGTTGAAATTCTATAAGACATTGTTGCTTATATAATCCTTGAATACGTTCGCGTTCTTTGCCATTTTAAGGAAAGTTAACATTATTTCCTTCCAGAAAAATGCTACTATTATTAAAACTTGATATTAATTTAATTAAAAAAAATCTGAAAGGTTTCAGATTTTAAATTACGTCCAAAGGGGCATTTTTTACGTTTTGTGCGTTACCTTTATTTATTAAATATCATGTTCTTCGCACTTGAACCACAAAATTCAGTTCAACAGCAATATTGCAAAGTAATTTTATAATGAGTGAATCTTAAGAATTTCCGATACACAGTTCCGCGCACTTTAAATAAAAAGGTTTTTGTTTTCCCGTAGAGTGTTGCGATTGCTCGTTTTTAAATCGTTTGGGTTTGTTCATCGAAAATTCGTTAAAATTTTACAAAATATGAAATAGATAATAAAACAAATTCCAAATTCGGGCTTCCAGATGCGCGTATTCGGGTGGAAACGTACGTTATTCAAAATTGGATGGCTTTATGTACCGTTGTTTTATCACATTTGGAGAAATATGCATACATTTATGCAGATTATTCATTATTTAATTTCTTTAAATATAATACAAGGCGATAACCTTTGGTGGCTACAATCTGAAAAGTGATACAGCCGTTTATAGTGACTCAACGCAAAACGAAAACAATAGTCCTTTAGGGACAAAGCCCCTTTGGACTAATAAAATTTACTGTTTCTCGTTTTTAGAATTTTAAAATTAGCCGCATTCAGCTACAATAATGCTGTACTAAAATTTTAGCATCAGAGCCAGAACGTTAGTACTTACGTTTTAGGTTTTAAACGTTTTAGCTATTAGTCTCTGTCCTCACATTTTTGTCTGGATCACGTTTCAAATAAAAAAGTGTATGAGAGCCCTTATAGGGAATTTCGAAGATGATAATTTGTGATTTTGTAGTTAAATTTTAGGGGACATAAGTGCGAAAAAGTCATGTGCAAAAATAAAGTTAGAAAGAGAAAATAATAATAAAAAAAAAGCATGTTATTTTCATCTTATGAGAAAGCAAACATTGATAAGAAAAACCAAGAGAAGATTGACACAAATTAATGGCAACACTTATCATTGTATTTGGAATTCTAAATATATGTTACATTTAAAAATTTTGCGAATTTGCTATTGAACCTGTGGCGTACGAGCAAAGACAGCGATGTTTAATAATACAGTAAAAAAGGCAAGAAAAAGTTATGTTAGCAGGAGGGAGTCCAAGAGCGGACTTTTAAACAGCGAGCTCAGTGAAAACATAAAATACCTTAACACACCTTTTGGTGCGACGTTAAAATCTTAATCCTTCAGATTTTTTTTTCTTTCTTTAGTATTATGCATTTTATTGCCTAATTCCTGATTTATTACCTCAGTTAAAGGAAAAGATGGGAAAGATTTATTTAATTAGGCCAAATTATGCTAAGACTATATTACTTGGGATAGATAGGCATCGTGGGTAATTTCTTAAGAAAAACCGACACAACCAATTGAATCGCTTCAGTATTTCGGGATTTTCACCACTCGGCTATTGTTGGGCACAGTTAGAAAGAAAATGAGGAGTATTACGTAATTTATTGCCATGTTCAGATATGGACACAATAGCTACTTTTTCACTAATAAATTCATATTTACACTTTTTCTAATAAAAATTTCTAATAAATTCAAAAAATGCAAAAACAAATTCTAGAATATTCATGTTAGTTCTTCACTAATAAATACAGTCGTACAAATTACTCATAAATCTAATCTCTAAAATGTCACTAAATAGCTACCGTGAATTACTGAGATTTCCGCAGCAAGAAATTTAAGAGAAATTTTTATTGGCAATAGATGTTTTCGACATGTATCCAAAAACATCTAATGGCAATTAAAATATTTGAAAACGTAATATACTTCCGCTGAAAGGAACTGTTTTAAAAACGAATTCATCTTAAAAAGCAATCAAAAAGATAATCCTTAAACCTGATAAATTATAAAAATAAGCCTTTAAACCTTAAAATAATAGATGCACATAACGATTGATCAGAATATAAGATGTTTTTACTTAAAATATTTTAGTGAAAATAATATCTGGTTTTTATACGTAGTCTAACAATAAAAATCTCAATATCAAGATAGTAAATTTATCATTTAATGCATTCATATAAAAAGAAAAGGCAACTGTTTTCCATCAACCTATATGTATTCTCCTTAATTATTATTTCGTATAGTGCCTTCAGTACACGAAACGTACATATACAGAAGTGTCTATTATAAGTAATCTTTAAAAGTGCTAATATTGTCTTGCATAGTGTGAGTTAAAAACAGCTGAGAAGTTTTAAAATGAAACAGAAAATGCAAGTTAAAATTTATGTTCTTGGAACTCTTACATGGGCTCTGGAGTTTGCAGTCACAGCATCGTATGCTGAACATCACTCAGCGCATTTCTGAAAAGTGCTGTTGAATATACTACCGCAAGAGAGAATACAATTGCACACTGAAGAAGTTGCTACGCTATTACTCTTGAATCTTGTCCTGTTAGTAATGATTCGAAGAAATGTTTCGTATGCTTTGTTTTTGAGATTTCTTAAAATTAGGTGACCGTATAAAAATAACCGTCTGGGTACTTGATATCCTCATAACGCGATGTCAGCGTCCCTGGGGACAAGCTTCCGACGTGAAACTACTACGTGTGGTGGTAAAGACATTCAGCATCTTGAAGAAACGCTCAATTTGGAGCATGACCTGTACCATTGACGGTTCATTGTAACTGTTCCACCCACCTAATTTTCAAAAAAATATATAACCAAGTAATGTCAAATTTTACGCCACAGAATGTGTAAATGATACTGTCAATTTCTAGTGTGGAGAAGAGTTGATGCATTTTCTATTGATTCTGTCGTGCCCAGTAATTGGTAAACCAAGTTATTGACGTTAATAATTTGGAGGTAGACAAGTTGCATAGAAAATGACGCCAAGGCTGTATGCCTTGTAAGGGAAGAAAGGCCTCCGTGAAGACAACACGCCGTATTTATGTCACAGGTGGCAAAAACTTCTAAATCTCACGCAACCATCTCGTTCAACTTCCGAGAATAGAAGCATTACCACAGAAGCTTTTACCATTCTTTCGCGGCTTTAGCCATTCGCCCATTGGTAAGCTTTTCGTTCCTGACACCAACGGAAGCCTCCTCTACTCTGTAAATCCTTAAAAGTCGTATTTGATTCCTAAGAAATGACATCCGACCTCTCTCTAGTGGCAAAATGGCACCAGTCTCGAAAGAGCGACGGAACTCTTTTCGTAATGGTTGGTCCCTTCTCATCCGAAAAAATTGATGTCCCCTTTTTCATTCGCCTTCTCGAGAATGAAGGATATCGCCAGACGTTCGGATGAAACCACACACCTACTTCTCACCTACAGTCTTATTCTACGACTAAAAATATCCTGAAATAATTATACATTAAAAATTATATAATTGCTTTTTTTAATTGAAATTATAACGTGATATGCGAAGTTCTACAGCTTATAATTTCGGCTTCGTTGATAACAAAACGGAGGAAAAGAGTTTAGAATAGTCCTCGCCTACTCTACTTTTATAAAGTAAATTAAGCCACACATAAAAAAGATAATCCATAAATCACACGCTCCTACTTAACTGGTTAAATATGAAATTAATCTGAGGAACCTGAGAATAATCCGAAACTCCAAAGAAATAACCAGTAACTAATAATAAAAAAGTACAACAAAAGCTACTAACATGCATGCGTCCGCCATATTGGACGAAAGCCTCGACACCAGAGAGCGAAACAATGTTTCCTCCGAGGCTATGGAATGAAACTCTATTATTCGAAGTTAAGGCTAGCAAATTTCAAAATTCAAACATGAGCAAGAAAGGTGATCACTCAGTAGAGTCATGAGGTTTTTTTAAGCAGGAAAAAGTGAAAAATATGCAGTGCCCGCCGGGAGTCGAACCTACACCTCTCAAATATGCGCCGAGTGTGCTACCGTTTTACCACGAAGGCATGCTAGAAGAAGGTAGAAAATAACTTGTAACTCTTGGGCGTGGCCTGTTATGATCATAAGACCAACTTGCTTGGTTAGATGGGTCGGGGAGCGCGCGCTTCTAATACCTTATAACTCTTCTAAGATGTTGAATTCTCACTCGTGGGATTACACGTGATATTGATACTGAAGATCAACACTAACAAGTAAAATACCAGTAACCCTTGCATCTAAAATTTAAAACACATAAACATGCGAATTTAGGGCTTCAAAAATTAGAAATATTATACAGGTGACCATATCATAACATTACAACTTAGTTAAGACATTTAACTCTTCAAGGTTTTTCTACACAAACTATGGGTAATTGAAGTAAATCTTAAAGTATAATAGTTGGCCATGATTTCTTGATTTCGAATGGATTATTAAAGCTCATTATAATGGTGAGAAAATTCACATTTCAAGCGTATGCCGCATAAGATGAAATTTTTTAAACCGAATGATGCATAAAGCAATATATATTGTGCCTCACTATATTAAAATCATTTTATTGAATTAATTTATAAATAAAATGTCTCAAGGCGTTTAAATAGACAAACTGTCTTTCCAAGTGTTCATTAACACAATGACAAAAGAAGATCCAAACCAATATTTTTTCCATATATTGTGAATGGATGCTGCCCGCAAGGAATTGCCTTTTATAAGAATTCACTTTTGTATCTAACTTATTATAGCTCAATAATGAAAGAACATAGGTATTTCACTAGTGATTACGTGAAAATGTTGCAATGACAGTTACGTTATGCACTACTTTAATTCAATTATTAAATATGCATTGCTGAAATCTTGATAAATATTTCCGGTGAGTTTAAGTAAGTTGACGAAAGTCCAGCTATTCATTGTTCGACATTAAAGGATATCTTTATTTCTTAGCCTTTATAACTATCCGTTAATCACTGCAAATCGTAGTTAGAAGACATAAGAAAGTTAAGAGTAATTTTACTGTCATTGAAGTTAAAAACTTTAGCAAATAACTCAGTAGAGAAAAGAATTTTCAGAACTTTTATATAAAGAAAAAAAAATTCTCATGCGGGCATCATATAACTTCCTTGTATGGTCTATTAATTCAAACACAATTTTTGCTGCACTTCATTTAAAGTTATTTCACTGAATTGCATATATTTCTCTTTTAATCAATTCAGTTCTCACGCCGCGATAAAGTACATAAAAACTCAAAACACTTTGATTAAAAATTGTAAAATAAAACTAAAACAAAAAAACTCTAAAACACCGAATACAGTTAAAAACAGTTAACAATTTTTGCAATTAAAATTACAGTTTCTACGTAAAAACAAGCAAGTTGTCAGAGTACAGAAACAAAATTTTTGGTGCACCGACATTTAAACGTTTGATCTTCACTGGGCAGAGCGACAATGAAGTTTCACCAACTAACTTAATTCACTATACTTCTAAGACAGTCAAATATAAACAGAGGGCCGTCAGATTTGGTCTAGGTCCCACTTAACACTTTTAAATTGCTTATTATTCTATAGCTACTGCATTCAGGTTAACTAAGGGCATAAAAACTTTAACTAGAACTTAAGCATAACATAATTCGATCACTTTTAAAGCAAAAGATGCATAATTTACCAACATATAAGAATAAAATAAAGAACTCACTGAGCTGCGTAAGAGGGTTGGTGTGTGTGTGTATATATATATATGTATATATGTATATATATATATATGAGGCAATCGACCGCACCAGAAGTATATATATATATGTAATATGCCGACTTGGAGAAAGCTGCAACGAACTGATGATAGTTCTGTGCGTTTAACTTGTTGGAGGGACTTTATTGCAAACAGCAGATTCGAAGACAGACGTGGCCGAATTGAAGATAATTTTTATTCCTGACACAAACTAATTATCAAAAATATATTTTTAGTCACACGTGATCATGGGCAAAATACGTACCCCGCAATTTTATACAGAGTATCACATTTTAGATAACGGCGTAGTTGGCCCACGTCAAAACAAAGGCAGCAAAGTAGCGTCTTGACCGCAAGAGAGCTGAAACTAAAGTGTGCAGTTATCCAATACGGAGACTCACCAACAGAAGGTTTTGGTTTAAGTTAGAAAGGCTTCAGTACTCAAAATTTTGAATTTAGGTTCCGAATTAGCTATGTCATCAGCGTTACGCAAGACATACCAGATGGATTGTTTTAAAAATGACGAAGTCCAGAAATGTTATTACTATTTTTAGAATAGAATGGGGGGAATTAAAGACTATTGTTAATTACACAAAATATTTTGATTTAGATATTTTTTACCTTACATCTCTCTCTCTCTCTCTATATATATATATATATATAGGCTGCTTTAAAAATAATTTGCGACTTCAAAATTAACTCTTCTAGATTTCGTGCTCTCAGCCGTAAATTCATCTGTTCTTCCAAATGGGAGATCCTTCCATGCTACATAACAGCTTAAAATTACCCAATCATAGCGTGTCTCTACAATTGCATCTACTTCTGTATAAATACCGTTCGCAAGAAATTTCGTCATTCTTTTCCTAGCTTCGCCACTGCTAGCATATCCCCGCTGCTCTGCTTATCCGTCTAAAATGATGTCGTCCCCGTTAACCTGTGTATATAAGAAATCATTGTAATTGCTTATGATCTAGAAATATTTCATCTACTAATTTTTCATATGCTTGAAAATAAGGATTGGAATTTTATTAATTTGTCGAAATCCAGTTTCGTTATCTGCGTCGGTACACATTCAACCCGGCCATGACGACTGCAAGGTGTTAAAAGTATCGGATTCCTCCACTAAATTAAATTATTACATATGTATATATTATATGCATACTATCTCTGGTTTGGCAATTCCAAAATTTCAAGTTCTACGACTAATCATTTCTGAGTTATGTAAGATACATACATATGTACGTACAGACGCCATGAAAAAGTCCTTTCTGAATCCATTTTAAATCCGCATTACAATCTGTTAAAAAAAAGTAAGATTCCTTAATTCTGTCGATACATACAGATGGCACCCAAAAATCATCCAAATGGATATGAGAATGGTCAAAATGGATATTTTCGTTGAAATATGATACCCGACATTTTTCGAGATTACAATACTTCCTTTACTTCGTACAAGAAAGTAAAAAGTCGAAAGAAGTTTATCTTTCAGTTTGCAAATCGGTTTATATTTCGGCTTGAGTCCGATAAAGGTTACCATTTAGTTTGAAAATTGAATATTATATTAGTTTCAGTCCATAGAAGCTTAATTTTCAGATTGAAAATCAGTTTAAATAATCATTCCGACGAAGCTTATGTTTGAGTACGAAAATCGGTTGAATTATTCAGAACTAGTTTCTGTATCGTTCTGCATGAAAATTGATTTAGTAGTTAAGAATCTATCCAAACTTATTTCAGCTAGAAAAATCATAAAACATACTTCTTTAATCATTGTTCAGTTTGAAAATCAGTTTAAAAATAAATGATAAATAAATTCACCTTTTCACAAAAGCTGGATCAAAGGAACTGTATGATTATTTGATGGCTAACAACTTATGGACAACTATTACAAATACTTCCATTTATAATAATGATAAATTATCAAAATATTGATGAAAGTGTAATGGAAAATACATAATCATGAAAGTAATTAATAAAATTAACAAAAACCCTATAAAAACGGAATTACCAGTTGTTTAAATTTTACCACATATATAACAAAAAAGGAATTTAAAATTTAAGCTGAAATATGGTTTTCGGTTATACTTTCAGCTTATGAATTTATCGTCCGGCAGAAACCATAAATATGAACGCAAACAAATCTAGTTAAACTATGAAATTATTTAAAAGCACAGAGAAATTAAAAAATCTCAAAAATTACACACTTTAATTAGTAAATGTGTTTATACAATTTCTTCATCATTTTTCCAATAAAACGTCTTCATTTTGGGATTACACTATCAGGTGTTTATTAAGCGTTTTGTAGCTTCAAACACGTTATTTTCACATTCGTATGAATATCACTGTTTTCACGCTTTCATTTGTTCATTCCAAATTGTTCTATCGCTTTATGATCGCTGCACGTTCTATCGCTCCTACTCAGTCAGAATGTTCTTCAAGTTCCTTATCGACGAATATGCCATTTGCGGAACATTATCTGTATTTATGAATCTACTCTCATCACTCAAATGTCAACACCTGATAAAATTTCAAGCAATTTATATTCACTTCAGTTGACTTTCGAAAGAATTTCCTTTTTATTCCAGCTGAAAACATCAATAAATTGACACGAATGAAGCATTAATTTCATTTAATTTTTCTTTTTAAAGGACATTTAGGAGTCAGTTTCTGTGAGCTGTTTTCACACTTATGATTTTTAAGCAAAAGAGAGTTCCAGTGAAAAAAATAAATATTAACTATTTATTTCACGTTTATAAGCGTGGCCTTGATCAGAAGATGAGCGGTTTTCAACTTTAAAATTTTTGGGTGTATCAAGTAATATTTTTTAGTCAAGAATAAGATGTAAGATGAACGTTCGGAAGAGTATATCCAAGAACAGAGGGTGGTACTGATTATTTATCATGTAATAAAGTTTAGTTTAACAATCTACTATCCAAAATCGTAAAAACCGCAGCTCAATCACGTGACTTATGGCCTTTACGAAACTGGTCAATGTTTAACTTCAAGAACCACTCGGATCGTAAGAAGTAAATTTAAAAGTGTGTTTCTGCTACTTTTAGAACAAGCATGCGCAACAAGCAGCCAGGTTCCTGATTTCGTACGAACAGCTTGAAGTTCGTGTAATCCGAGATAACAACACGAATGACTGGGAAATAGGTGGCTAGTTTCAACGTTCGCAGTACCTTCGAATATTGACTATCTAATTCACTGATCCTCAACCACTGTCCCGCGGCACTTTTGGGTGCCGCTAAATTCGTAAAGTGTGCCGCCAAATTTTAGAAATGTATATACTAAAAATTATGATGGGTTTAATCCTTGTATAAAGTATACATGAGCATTGGCGAAATTCGGTTTTTAAGACATTAAATAAGCGCGCCAGTTGTTTTATCCAAGCCGATTTTGGTGCTCTGGAGGCCAGAGCATTTCGGCGCATGTTCAGCACATAATTTAAATTGAGAAGTTATGATTGGTGCAGATGGTAGACTAGCTTATTTATCAGACATTTTTGTTATTTTTAATAGCATAAATTCAAGTACGCAAGGGCCGAAAGAAAATGAACTCAACAGATAAACTAGTGGGATTCCAAAAACAAATAACCTTATGGAAGAACAAATTTCAAGAAGGGAATTTGGAAAAGTTTGAATCAGTCCCAAAATATTTTAATAAAATTACTTATAAAATTGTTATTGACAATTTGACAACATTAGATGAGAGAATTATTTATTATTTCGCAAATTTAGATATAACAAAATTTGACTGGGTTTCGTAATCCATTTGTGATAACGAATACTTCAGTATTTCGATTAACTTTGAAGAAGAAAAAGAACTAATTTCACTTTTTAATGATCGAGATTTAATTTTAAAATGTTCGGAAGAATCAATTTATTCATTTTGGATTAACATTAGGTGCGATTATCCCACGATGGCCGAAAAAGCTTTGAAAATATTATTACAGTTTCCTACATCTTCATTTTGTGAATTCGGATTTTCAGTATTAACCAACATAAAAACGAATAAAAGATCGAGACTGTTTAACAGTAGAAGACGATATGAGAGTAGCATTGTCATTTTTACGACCCAATATAAATGAAATTATCAAAAAACATCAAGCTCAAATTCGTCATTAAAAGTATTCTTATTACTAACTTGTAATTAATCCCTTAATAAACGTACCGCTATTTTTGTAGTACATATTATTTTATTTTACATTCAAAATTATTATCATTAACTATTTTAAACAGCGTATTACAGGTAAATAAACAACTTTTAAACTGATTTTTTTTTGTTTTTTTTTTTTGTGTGCCGCCAAATTGCCGAAACATTGTGTGCCGAGACAAAGAAAAGAAAAAAAATTGAGAATCACTGTATCTTAGTGATGCTTGGAGTTCATTTATCGCAACAGACTTATCAAAAATGTACCTTGTTATAATTTTGTAAGGTTTTAGTTAAACTAACCAAGTTTATTTTAATTTAAACCTTTTCTATCTCCTCTCTGCTTCAACTTCCTGTCAGAAGAAGCGCGCGTTTTTAGCTTATGCTAATTTTGAAGTTCAGCCAAGCACTATTTAAGACAGAGGTAGAAACCTCTCGGTGTGTGAGAGCTTTGCCTCAGATCACGGTCACGCTGCTCAACGTTCGCCTGACCAGCTAGCAGTTTAAATTTATAAGCCATAGTGCTTACTACGTGATTGCTTTGTAAAATAAATTAAAGTGCGGTAGTATTTAGTATACCTTGCTACGCACCCTTTTCGGTAGAGGCCAACTTCCGCGAATTGCTCTGCGAAGCAACGTTTAATTTAAGTTCTATTTTAATTCATTTAAATTTATTTGATTGTTAAGTTTGACCAAAGTGTGGTCTGTTACGTTCTGTATCTCTCCCGAATTGGGAGGTTTATTATTAATAGTGATTGAATAAAAAAGGATTTCAAATTCTTTCACGTGCAGTTATTCTCCAGCCCAGCAGTTACATCAGAACATAGCGTACCTTCCGCTCCCTGTTCCAGTTCAGGACTTAGAACGTAAGGATAAGAACCCTTTACAGAATTTACTATGTTCTCAAAGAATACACACAGAACACTAAGTCCTGATAATTTGAGGGGAGATTTCTATTTAATTAAATACTTCTTCCAGCTATTCACCCTCTAGCGTTATGTCTGTTGTGATAAGTAGTCGTAATCTCTAGCTTATCCTGAAAATGACACACACACACACAAAAAAATGTAAAACATTTAATTTTCTCCCTTCATAGCTGGTGAATGAAGTAATTTAAAAATAATACAAACGCAAAAAAGTCTCGTTTAATAACACTACTGGTGGAAACATATTACAACACCAGTGTTCCTATTCGAAGCCGCAAATAACAAGTAGGCACTTAATTTCACTGAAACTCACAAACTCCGAATACCCGCAGCTTGCATTTAATCTAACAGCGAATTCCGTTAGACAAGACAGCGGCAGCAGCAATGTCCATGCGTCCCGGTTATGACGCTTCCTCTTAGTTCAATAACACTGTTATTAAAGTATGCCACTCGGCATAGATTCTCGACTGAGCGATTCCATCTTGACAAGAAAAAAAGATTCAAAAATTATAAGAAAAAAAAATTAAAGTTTTCAGATTTTAAATTACGTCTAAAGGGGCATTTTTTCTCGTTTTGTGTGTTACCTTTATTTATTAAATATCATGTTCTTCGCACTTGAACCATAAAATTCAGTTTAACAGCAATATTGCAAAATAATTTTATAATGAGTATCTTTAGAATTTCCGATACACAGTTCCGCGCACTTTAGATAAAAAGGTTTTTGTTTTCCCGTAGAGTGTTGCGATTGCTCGTTTTTAAATCGTTTGAGTTTGTTCATCGAAAATTCGTTAAAATTTTACAAAATATGAAATAGATAATAAAACAAATTCCAAACTCGGGCTTCCAGATGCCCATATTCGGTTGGAAACGTACGTTATTCAAAACTGGATGGCTCTAGCTACCGTTGTTTTATCCCATTTGGAGAAATATACATACATTTACGCAGATTCTTTATTATTTAATTTCTTTAAATATAATACAGGGCTGCAATATTTTGTGGCAGTTTGAAAAGTGATTCAGACTTTTAATGTTCCCGACGCAAAATCGCCAAACGAAAACAATAGTCCTTCAGGGTCAAATCCCCTTTGAACTAATTATAACTGTAAGTTAAACTAAATATTCCAAATTGAACCTTGAACATTTTCTGAACATAATGCAACATTTGGCTTAAGTTATTCAGTATTTTTTCATAATTTAGAATTTCTTGTGTGATTTCTGATTCAAACCGCGCAGGCACTCACTAAAAACCTTCTGTAGAGAGTGCAAAATATTGAAGCAAAACATAAGGCGCTTTCCATTGAGTACACACAATCGTGTTCAGAGGAAATCCCACTACCAATACAATGAATGTCTGTGTTTCCAAGGAAACGCGAGTAAACCAAACAACGATCATATAAAATTGTAATTAATGCATGGCTATAGACAGAAGATATCTTCTGTGTTTTTAAACAAACAAAACAGTATAAAGTATTACTTAAAAGAATATTTAAAAACTAAAAATAAAATTTATGTAGATTTGCTCTTAAACTTGAGTAGACACGTTTGCGTAGAGCTTGGTGATGCACGAGTAGCATAATAAACGACCTCTCCAAAACTTTTAAAATAAGAAAAGTGACATGCATGTTAAAATGTGGGTTAATTTAAATACATGAGAAAATTAACGTAGATTTTCAGCTTTTCTTGTGGGAAGTGCTTGCAATATTCGTTTCACAGAAACCAGTGTTCCAAACAGTCTGGGAAGGACTTAGCAAAGTGCTATCTTTAAATGCGAATTCGTTCGCTCAAGTCGTCTACTGTTGTTGTTGGGGCTTATCTCACTTGTCTGATAGTAACATCAAAGCAAGCCCGATAAATTCAATACGGCAAGGAATGCAAAACTATGCCTTCGTTGGCAAGAGACTAGAGCATCATGCAGGTGACGGTACGACTTTGATCAGTTCCGCAGACAGTTTTGACGGAGAGCACTCCGGGAGTACCAGTCCGAGGGTCTCCTACACCTCTTCCCCTACCACACACCTCTCGAGAGAACTTTCGGTTTGCGGCATATTCACAGTGTCCCCAAGAAACAGACATTATACATTTACAAACATACCTGCTTTCTCAGGATTCGAACCCGGGCTCTCACTAACAGTAATAAGCGCCCGTAACCAGCCGACGGAAGTGACGTCACAGAAAAGGGGCGTGGCCTCCGCCATCTTGGATTTCTCCGGAAGTGACGACACCAGCGCCATCTTGTATCACGTGACGGAATGACATCATGTTGAGTTTCGTTTTTACTCTGTGGCAACGATTTTTTCAAAGTTTTTATTTTTTGTGGCAACGACACTATTTTTGATGTTTATGGCAACGATCGCTTAAGCCATGTGATTAGCATGATATCCATTTTATTTTATTATTTTTAATTATTTAAAACTTGATTAATTATTTTTAATTATTTAATTCGTCATTATTTTTAATTAGCTTTAATTGATTCCATTATATTTTAATCCGTTTTTAATGAATTTAATATCATTTTCCCTGAATTTTAAAAATAACTCTACGGGCGAGATTCGAACTTGCTATCTCTTGGAGGGGAGTCTAGCGCTTTACCGCTCGGCTACCCCCTTCATGTTATCAAACCTGTTATTTCAGCTTGTGCACCCTCTTTATCCATTTGACCTTGTATAGACGGAACCGCCATAATGTCATTAGGTTGAAGGATAGTGCATGCGCAAACCTCACTTTAACTTTCTTAAGCCATTACTTTATTCCTTGCTGCTTTAAATATAAGATTTTCCCAGTTTAATTTTTTTGCTTTATTATTAGGATATTTTTCATTGTTTTCCTTTTTTTTT
>KK116360.1:0-53953 GCA_000611955.2 Stegodyphus mimosarum
TGAAAATTAATCTTAAGTCAAACTTAAATAATTAAGAGTTACATGAAAATTTGCTACACAACACCCCCCGTCCTGAACGCTGCCTCCCGTTGAAAGTTGGCCACCGTTTACAGTGGTGCAGAGATCACAAAAACTGGACAGCTGATCAATGGAGTAGTGTCCTCTTTACGGATGAGAGTCGGTTCAGTACCAGAAGCGATTCTCAACGCGTTTTGATTTGGAGAGAGGTCGGGACCCGGTTTTATCCCAGTAACATCAAGGAAAAACACCGTAACGGTGGTCCTGGAGTTCTTGTCTGGGGAGGCATTATGCGGAACGGGCGAACTGAGCTCCACGTTTTCGACAGAGGTTCTGTAACCGGGGATGGCTATTGTGAGGAGTTACTCCTTCCCCATGTGCGTCTGTTCCGCACAGACATAATTATTATAGATGACAATGCACGGTCACATCGGACTCTTGCTGTTGAGGAGCTACTGGAAAGTGAAGATATCACTCGAATGGATTGGCCAGCGTACTCCCCAGATTTAAATCCCACCGAACATGTGTGGGAGGCTTTGGGGAGACGCATTGCAGCCCGCTTACATCCTCCGGAAAACACCCAACAACTCAAAGAGATGCTGATTGAGGAATAGGCACTCCTACCGCAAGAAATGTTGCACCAGCTGGTTCTGAGTATGCGGAGACGGTGCGAAGCAAGCATTGCAGTGAGAGGAGGACATATCCCATATTAAGGAACATCTGCTTGTTGTTCTTCCTCTTGGATAGACAATCATGAGTCACGATACTATGCGTTCAATAAAACTTGTTTTTGTTTGATTCCATACTGTATGCATCGTATTCCTTTTTCGGCGCCGATGCTTTCGTCATCCTTTACGTACATAATACTCTCCTTCATTTCTGCATTTCATGTCTCTCAGTTGATTTCTCGTGGAGTTATGGCAAAAAACCCTGCTGTTGCTTAAGTTTTGGACACCAGTATACATGGGCAGGTATTAATAAAGTGGAGATCATGATCAACTAAGGAATCACGTAAAAACAGAGGGTCACAGATGTTTAAAAATTACATTTCTTCTGAATAACCAGATAGTTATAGGTTTTAAAGTGTTGAAATACATCCATCGCTCTTCTCATATATTACAAAATGTGGGAAGTTTATTCAATAATCGAAAAAAACATATTTCTTATTATATGCGTTGTAATTTTTCTTTTAAAAAATAGTTTCCTTTTGTTTAATAAACCTCATAAATTTTAAAAAATACGTTCGAATTTTTGAAAATTACAGTTTTTTTTAAATAAGAAGCATAGGAAGAGGCGTTTCAATTTCTTTATGTCTTTAATTTCAGGAAGGATACAGTTTGCATCAAAAACATTTGAAAAATTTTGATTTATAGTATGGAGAAACTTCCAATAAATTTATCAAACTCTTATTTCTGACTAAAAAACTGAATAGTAGATCTCATCTATCTTATGCCTATAAAATGACTGAAACAGTTTTGTTCGAAGATCACGAGGATATCAATGCTTCAAAAATCAGAATTAACGTCTATAATCTATTGATGTTTAACAATTAATGACTTTTAAAACTCTCAGCCTACGAGCTAAGACTTGAAATTACTATTAAAATAAATATTAAGAAATTGGCGACTAATATCGACAATTTTTTATATGAGGACGAAATAAATGCATAAAATATTGCGCCTCGGAATATTAGGGAATATTCCCAAATAAGTCAAATCTCTCGCTTTCTTTGTCGAAGTTCCAGCAAACACGAATGGAAAAAAATCTAAATTTTAAAATCTATTATAAATAATTTTACTCGTGTAGAAAGCTACTGGTTGCGAGCTAAATACACCCTGTGCTTTGACTACTAGTGATAAGGACATTTTCAAGTCGAGAGTTTCAAATCCTCAAATTTATAGTGATAAAGACATTTTCAAGTCGAGAGTTTCAAATCCTCAAATTTATGTAATGTGCAGAAGGCATCAAACAACCAAATATAAGTTCAGGTTGAACATAAGTATGTCTTCTGCGAAGAGGAGTACTTTACTGAATATAAAAAATCTCTTGAAATTAGTTTCATTATATTTAAAGTATAAATCATCTAAAGAGCAGAAAACTCATTTCTTGGTGGCGACGAAAACTTTGCTGCTTTGAAAAGTAAAAATGGCAAGTTTTATATGCATCCAAAACTAAAACAAAATTGTAGACAAGAGCAAAGCACTCATACAGAAAATTCGCGTAAGAAGAAGGTAAGAAAGTGGAAAATGACAAAACAAGCTCCTGAAGAAAGTGGTAAAAAAAGAAATGGGGAGAAAGTATTTAGCTTCATGTAGTTTGAAACGAATTGCTAGCAAGATATTTTTTTAGTTGAGAAGGCGGCAAAGACTGCCGGTTAGATTCGAAACTGGCTTCAAGACTCTTGAATCCATTACTGTGGGAACGGAAATTTCTCACACCACGCAGTTCATCATCATGGACACTATCATAAAATTAATCGGAATCGCAGAATTACACGTACTTATAAACCTTCCAAACAGGTTTCTCCCTCTCTTTTATGATGGCTACGGCGCGAAGGAGTATGCGGGGCTACCTCTTGCATATCTCGTACGCCTGGAATCATGTTTTGTTTTAGATGGAAAAGAAATAGCGAAGTAGCCTGAGAATTGCACAAGTTATCCATAAATGTTTATGTTGAAAATTAATCCATCTTAAAGTATCCATGCTAAAATTTAACCCACCTTGAAGTAACTTGTTAATGTGTTTTTCGCATCGAGAAATTGCTGCTATTGTCATCGCCTTGTCTCCTCGTGGTCGTTACCTTGTGATGAATAGAAGAATGTGTAAAAAAGAATGTTCTAGAAGTATGAAAAGCAACATCTGCAATGTGTGTACATAACGTGGAGATATTTCCAGTATGGAAAGGGAATGATTGAAATTAGATTTAGATTTTGCTTTCTAGCTTCACAAGACGGCGCCGTTCTTATGTTTTTGTGTGCTATGTTGCCAGTTTGATGTATTTAACCCAGATAATGTTTAATAAAGTGAGATTAAGAAAAGAAATGTTTCTCTGAAGTATTTATGCTGTATTTTTGGGTAAGTGAAGCATTTTATTGTTCTTTATATTACAATGATAACGCAATGTACAAAATATCGTTTTTCAGGCCAGCAAATATTAGGCACATGTAATTTAGATTAGATACTTATAGGTATTTAGAATTACGGATTTATGCGCAACGTCACAATTGCAGATGAAAAGAATGAATTTTAGACTATAGATACTGAAAACTTTGAGCAGTTTAAGGAGAAAATGTTTATTTGAATTTCCCAGTTTTAAGGAAATGCTATTTGTTGGCAGCGTTAAGAGATCAAATATTTTCTAATATCCAATAATATGGAACACTTTGCTTTTAAACAAGATATATCTAAGGCCTTGTAATCACATAAGACACACAAGTATAGCAATGCGAAATGACAGTAAACATAAGCAAAACAAAGAGTCGCATTACATGCTATCCTTTCTCCTGCAATTGATCAAAATGAATAGTATGTCATACATGATTAATAATAAATATGTTAGCATTTTTAATAATTATCTTCTTATACCATAATATACCACAACTCTGCATGCTATAAATCTGTACTACTTTTGCAATAAAAGGCTAAACTCTAACTATGAAAAGACTGCAGGAAGTAATATCATTGCGTTTGACCTTCGCATACCAATTGCATATTCTTAATATAACATAATCTAATGCATTCATATGCAAATTTATATTCTTAATGTAACAGAAGAACTACTCCAAGAATATTTTGCATACCGAAGATTGTTATGAGTAATCATATATTATCGTCTTTGTAAAACACGCGACTGAAACGCACTTATTTTAATCCTTTGAAACCTCTGAGTGAAACGAATAGATTTCAGGATTTTCCCCAGAAAATCTTCCAGTGGATTAAAAATTAGGGAATTGAAATAATTCGCAGAAAAAGCCTGTTCTTCCTTAGGATCATTGTTAGTTCTTCACTGAACGAGTATAAATCTTTAATAATTTAATATAATTAGACACAAAACAGATCTTCAAAAAATTCATGTGAACGGCTGTTTGCAAGGCTCATGAGCTTTCATTACTTAAAATTGCTTTTGAGAATTTTCCTGACAGGCGGAACCATATCTTCTTAGGGAACTGATCAATTTTAATATCTCACGATGATTCGGCCTTCTAACTTATGCTGTGTCTGTTTGGGCTAACTTTTGTCTTTCTAGAAAGGATTGTCTTCAAGTTAAAAAAGGGTAACATTTCAACTAATATTCTTGATGTTCCATGGCATCTAAGAAGCTTCGTTATTTATGATGATCTCCGAAAATACTTTACTTGATGTGACATTCCTTATAACCGCTCACAATGTGATTGAGAAAATGCTCTGAGCTAGAGATGAAGAAACACTTGTTCGCCTTGACTATGAATCTAGAGTTGATCTTGAATCCTGACTAGATCTCTAAAGTTGAACATCCGCTTAAAAAAACCTTGAAACATATTTCACAATGTGAAATAGTAAACAGAATTTTCCTGCCCATTGTCGAAGCGTTAGGTTTCATCGCTTCTTTAAAATCCTTAAAGAATCTTTTAAGATATGAATTAAAGCTTCATTCTGGTTCTCGGAAATGGAACCGAAAAAAGAAGGAGGAGCAACAACAAATTAATACTCTGTAACAAATACATTAAATCATTAAGTTAAGAGATATTAATTCTTTGCATTCGACTTAAATTACATGGCGTCTTTTATCAACTCTGTTCAATTTTATAATTAACCTACATTTTTATCAGCAAACGTCATCACTTTTTTAACATTTTCAGTTTCTTATAACTAAAATTGCAGGCAGAAACTTAATAATATATTTTAAAATGCAATCTTAATCAGTTAATTACTTAATCGTTAAAATTACAGTAATGCAGTCGGAATATGTTACGTTTTCTTTTGCGAAAAAAGGTGTACGCATGAAGAAAGCCGTTGACGTTTTCAATGCTCCTCAGTATTTTATTAAAATTAAATGGTAAATTATTATTATTATCTTTAACATGGGTCGTTACTTGCAGTTAAGGATAAATACTTGTTCATGATAAGGAAGAATAAAATACACGAGTGTACATTATTGCCAATCAATGCTGTATGAAATCTTTCATTTTTCTCCATTCGGTTATCATAAATGTTCGTTACTCATCGGTGAGACAATCATTTTAAAAATCATATTACCTGGATTTCTTAAAATAATTTTACACCCTATGTTATTTTTTGGTCTTAAGCAAGATAAGTAAGATATATTTCTAATCTTATATTAGAAAAGGTGAAATGGGAAAATGTGTGTACCGTGGACGCACTCAGCTGATCAATATTTACGTTGAACAAAGTGTACTTGTTGCCATACTTTCTTTATATTCGCTATGCTGTGAAAATTGATGAAGATATCTGGATGTGTTCAGAATATATTCACCTACAGAAATTGTTACTGCTTAGAGTTGTAAAAATGTTTAAAACCTTTTCGTCAATATTTTCGGTCTTCTTGCATGTTTATTCATAAAGTTATATGGACTGGTAACACACAGAAGTACTAACTCAGAATTTGAAAACACTGGAAAATATTAAAATATTTAGTATGATTATTCTTTGTTTTAAAGCTGTGGATGGCAACGATTTGTAAATCAAATTAAAATTGAGTCCTAACTTTTCAAACTTTTCTTTAGAAATCAGGTAAAATGTTACTTTTATTTATTTAAAATTGAGAATTATTGAGATTCCAATAATACAGTCATTAGGATGATGTACGCCTTATTATTATGGCCTAAATTTTTTATTTGTATTTTGCGAACTGTTTTGATGTTATTTTTAAGGTATTACGAGATTGTGAGGTTTCCCCTGAACTGGTAAAAGTTAATTAGCTGAAAACACTCTAACAGACGTAAAGCGTATTATCATCATGTCTGTAAATAGATACAAAATCGTGAAAAGTTTTAAATAAACCCTTTTATTTAAATACACTTTGGAACATTAATTTAAGCATTAATGCTCGTTCTTGGCCTAACAAAATCTATCACAGCTCCTGGTGATGTAACTAAACAGAATAGTCAAATTATTAAAGTTAAAACGTAGAAAAGTAGCCAAAGAATACACAGTTTAAATACACTCTAAGTTGGTTCAGTAATTCCAACGGGCGTATCAAATTCAAATGTCGGCAGCGATATAACGCAAAGCCTAATAATTGCAATGTATTAGACCTGGCAGGAACTAAACGTAGAGTGCATGCACAGGCCAGAAACACGCTCTGTTTTACAATCCAGAAATCTCAGTTTAAATACTAACTACACTCATTAACATTCTCGTGAGGAAATGGAAATTAAAAGCTACAGTAAAGGCTGAAATTATAAATAAATAGTTAATTTAAATATTAATCTTATAAGATAAATATGCTTCAAAGCAGGAGTTGCGTACTTTAGTTATTGTTTACTTTAGTATTATTTATACCGTTGTAAGGTTTTACTTTAAACTAACAAAGATTTATGTTAATTTCTCTTTCCTATGAGCTCTTATTTCAACTTCCCGTTAGAATGAGCGCGCGTTTCAGCTTTATGCTAGTTTGAGGTGGAGCCAAAATTTGTATTTAAAAGGTTAGCAAGGAACTTCTCGGTGTCAGAGACCTTTAGTCTCAGATCACAGAGGCTCTGTTCGACGTTCGCCTGACACGCTAGTATTAAAATTCTAAGCCTTAGCTCTGTTATTCTAATACTTAGTGCAGTAATCTAAGTGTGTTAGTATTAGCTAAATCTTGCTACGCACCATTGATAGTTTAGCATAGAGGCCAACCTCGCGTTTATAGCTCTGAGAGCAACGACTTCTTAGTTTTCTACTTAACTTTATTTTAAATTATTTAATTGTTCAGTTTAGACCCAAGTGCGGTCATTATTTTCTGTTATCCCTTCCGAGTGGGGATGTGGCTGTAAATAGTGGTTTAATAAAAGGGTAATTTTAAACCCTTCTTACGTGCAGTTATTCTACCACTTAACCACAGTTATTCTACCACCCAACATAGCTGCATTCAGCTCCCTGTTCAAGATCATGACTTTGATACTGTTACGAATATGTTCGCCAAAAGTTTGCACAGAACACTCAGTCCTGACACTGGTGCCCAAAGAAGAAAAATGAGAGGATGGCCTGAAAGACAAGAAGATGAATCTGACATACCCGCAGTACCTGTGCAAAACCCTGAGATATCACCTCCTGCCTTAGAAGGATTTGGCTACATTGTACAAACCATGCGGGCAGCCATGAAGCCAGCGGCAAGTCAGCCGTAATTAATTTCCTGAAAAAATTGGATGCACATTTTATGTTATATCCAGTCCACGAATTTCAGAAAGTCACTCTTGCCACCAGCGCTTTGAAGTGCCAAGCGCTAAATTGGTTCACGTGTATCGGAAAGAATCTTTTGGGGGAAACGAGAAGCCCCACATACACTTTTGAAAATTTTAAAAATTCTTTGGTGAAAGCATTTCCTGTCGTACAAGATCGAGCCAGACTGGAGGCGGAACGTTTTAGTCGATGCCAAGAAAAGATTTAAGATTTGTCAAATCTTATCTTTGGAAAAATCCAAGTTTTCAAGCTTTTGTATGGAAGTCGCCCGGATCCTGAAATTATTCAAACTATACTTTCTAGGCTACTGCCCCAAGTTCAAGATTTTATCGAGCTAAGAAACCTAACGACGTTAGATAAATTATTCGAGCTCGCCGTACAATTTGAAAGTCAAAGAACTGCAGACAATGAACGATGTCGCCAATATGAGCGAAGAAGTCATTGGAACACGCCAAGACCGCAGCAGAACCAACAACAGAATTACGGGAACAAGGCAAAGCAATGGCCGAAGAAAGATGGATCTCCTAAGTCGAGCGGCGAACGACGAGATCTTGATCGAAAAACGGACAAAGATGAAGAAGGTAGCCAGCATAAGAAGAAGGATTTAAACTAAGATGGATTTCTTCAAGGACGGTGAAGAAGTCCGAAGTCTCGCAAAATCCTTCCACAATTAGTTTAAACACCGTGGTCGTTAAAAATTTAAGTTTACCGAAGATTGAAGTCTTAATTAACAACATACCGGCGACGGCTCTTTTGAAACAGGAGCGCAAAGCAGCTTTATGTCGCAAAAATTTTTCAAGAAACACTTTCGCCGTTATAGAACTTTTAGTACAAGAGACACGAGTGTCATAGCGGCCCAAGGAGAGAAGTGTAGATGGCTAGCAAAAGTTACACTTTTTGTGCGTATCAACGACAAGCAGGTAAAAATTTTATTTTATATTGTGCGAAACCTGCAAACGTGTATTATTCTTATTAGTGGCATTGAAACGGATCAGTCCAAGATTATAGCCATCAAAATTATCCTGTTCCTAAAACAGCGAAGAAGTTATCATCGTCTCTTGGTATGTGTTCATACTATCGGTCCTTCAGTAAAGACTTAATAGCTGAGCCAAAATAGCTGAGCCTTTGCTGAAACTGAAGAGAAGGAATCAAGGCGTCTTTCAGTTTTTGAAATGCCGAGTTGGCTTCTATTGACCACGAAAATCTAGTTTTCTTTCTCTTCAGTTTCAGCAAAGGCTCAGCTGTTAAGTCTTTACTGAAGGACCGATAGTATGAACACATACCAAGAAACGATGATAACTTCTTCGCTGTTTTAGGAACAGGATAATTTTTGATAGCTATAATCTTGGACTAATCCGTTTCAATGCCATTCTGAGAAATTTTAAATCCTAAATAACGTAACTCTTTTGCGGCAAATTTACATTTGGATGCATTTATTTTCAAACCAGCTTCGTTTAACAATAAAAACACTTTTCTTAAATCTTGTAGGTGTTGTTCCAAACTATTACTTGTAATTATAACATCGTCTAAATAAATGAATGTACTCTTACCAAGGACCGGTCTTAAGACAATGTCTATGCATCGTTGGAAAGTTGCAGGCGCGCCGAATAAACCGAAAGGCGTCTTAAGAAATGCGTACGTGCCAGACTTCGTTATGAAGGCGGTCTTAGGGACGTCTTCGGGTTTTACCCCAATCTGAAAATAGCCACTCGTAAGATCTAATGTGGACATGTACTTTGTAGAGGTAATATTTCGGATTATCTCTTCGATTATCGGCAAAGGATAAACAGGATATTTTGTGACGGCATTGAACTTGCGATAATCTATGGCAAAACGCCACCGCTTCGGGTGCATAGTCGGATAATCATTATTGTTCTTGCATAAAACTACTGGGCTAGCAGCACTGCTAGAAATCGGGGTAATTATTTGACTTTTCAACATTTTCTTAATATGATATTCAATAATTTCTTCTTTCACCTTATCGTAACAATAGGGCTTTTGCCTTACTGGTTCGGCGTACGCTGTTTGGATTTCATGATTTGTGACCTGCGTGAAACCCGGTACATCGATAAATAAATTTGAAAACTCACTTACCAGTGCCTGCAGCTTTTCTTTCTTTTCTGCCGGTAAGTGCTGTAGTTCCAGCTGTGGGGACTTATCATTCCTTTTGTCCACTGGCTGCATCGATATCGTTAAATTGCCTTCCTGAAAATCTATCTGCGCTTCTGCCAATCTAAAAAAATCCACACCCAGAATAATACACGTTTGCAGGTTTCGCACAATATAAAATAAAATTTTTACCTGCTTGTCGTTGATACGCACAAAAAGTGTAACTTTTGCTAGCCATCTACACTTCTCTCCTTGGGCCGCTATGACATTCGTGTCTCTTGTACTAAAAGTTCTATAACGGCGAAAGTGTTTCTTGAAAAATTTTTGCGACATAAAGCTGCTTTGCGCTCCTGTTTCAAAAGAGCCGTCGCCGGTATGTTGTTAATTAAGACTTCAATCTTCGGTAAACTTAAATTTTTAACGACCACGGTGTTTAAACTAATTGTGGAAGGATTTTGCGAGACTTCGGACTTCTTCACCGTCCTTGAAGAAATCCATCTTAGTTTAAATCCTTCTTCTTATGCTGGCTACCTTCTTCATCTTTGTCCGTTTTTCGATCAAGATCTCGTCGTTCGCCGCTCGACTTAGGAGATCCATCTTTCTTCGGCCATTGCTTTGCCTTTTTCCCGTAATTCTGTTGCTGCTTTTGCTGCGTTCTTGGCGTGTTCCATTGACTTCGTTGCTCAAATCGGCGACGTCGTTCATTGTCTGCAGTTCTTCGACTTTCAAATTGTACGGCGAGCTCGAATAATTTATCTAACGTCGTTAGGTTTCTTAGCTCGATAAAATCTTGAACTTGGGGCAGTAGCCTAGAAAGTATAATTTGAATAATTTCAGGATCCGGGCGACTTCCATACAAAAGCTTGAAAACTTGGATTTTTCCAAAGATAAGATTTGACAAATCTTAAATCTTTTCTTGGCATCGACTAAAACGTTCCGCCTCCAGTCTGGCTTGATCTTATACGACAGGAAATGCTTTCACCAAAGAATTTTTTAAATTTTCAAAAGTGTATGTGGGGCTTCTCGTTTCCCCCAAAAGATTCTTTCCGATACACGTGAACCAATTTAGCGCTTGGCACTTCAAAGCGCTGGTGGCAAGAGTGACTTTCTGAAATTCGTGGACTGGATATAACATAAAATGTGCATCCAATTTTTTCAGGAAATTAATTACGGCTGACTTGCCGCTGGCTTCATGGCTGCCCGCATGGTTTGTATAATGTAACCAAATCCTTCTAAGGCAGGAGGTGATATCTTAGGGTTTTGCACAGGTACTGCGGGTATGTCAGATTCATCTTCTTGTCTTTCAGGCCATCCTCTCATTTTTCTTCTTTGGGCACCAGTGTCAGGACTGAGTGTTCTGTGCAAACTTTTGGCAAACATATTCGTAACAGTATCAAAGTCCTGATCTCGAACAGGGCGCTGAATGCATCTATGTTGTGTGGTAGAATATCTGTGGTTAAGTGGTAGAATAACTGCACGTAAGGAGGGTTTAAAATTACCCTTTTATTAAACTACTATTTACAGCCACTTCCCAACTCGGAAATGATAACAGAAAATAATGACCGCACTTGGGTCTAAACCGAACAATCAAATAAATTTAAAATAAAGTTAAGTAGAAAATTAAGACGTTGATGCTCTCAGAGCTATAAACGTGAGGTTGGCCTCTAATCTATACTATCAGTGGTGCGTAGCAAGATTTGGCTAATACTAACGTACTTAGATTTCTTCAATAAGTAATAGCTTAACAACGCTGAGGCTTAGAACTTAAAATACTAGCTAGTCAGGCGAACGTCGAGCAGAGCCGCAGTGATCTGAGACTAAAACTGTATCACACTGAGAAGTTCCTTGCTAACCTTTAAATGCAAAACTTGGCTTTACTTCAAATTAGCATAAAGCTGAAACGCGCGCTCATTCTAACGGGAAGTTGAAATAAGTGTTCACAGGAAAGAGAAATTAACATAAAACTTTGTTAGTTTAAACTAAAACCTTACAAATTCACTTTATACTTTTTGTTTACAGAAAGCAAAAAAGTAATAAATAACTAAATTTATTCCTTCTCAGAGAACAAAAAATATTTTTTTCTAATCTAGTGTAAGATTACATTTAATTCATTTAAATTCTATTATTAAAATCAGGCACTAATGTTAGAAGTTGTACGGTAGATAAAACAATAAACAATGCTTGAAAAAATTAGACAAATTTAAGCAAAACGTTCCGAAAAGCCTTCACAGAAAAAAATATTTTTCAACCTATCTGATGATGCAAAGTTCAAAGTTTTACAATAATTAATTTGGCAGCTAAAGATGGATTTCAGATAAAATTTCAACACTGTATAAAATACATATATACTAAAAAAAAATTTTTTTTGAATATTATTTTTCCATCGCAAATGCAAATGTATGAAAAACTTCGTGAAAATAGTTTCAGAAGAAAGAATTATTTATAAGATTTGATCCGAATTTAAAAACAGAGAAAAAGGTTAAACTGTATAAAACCATACAAATAAATAAACAATTGAAATTTTTATAACGGTAAATTTAAATTTACTTAAAGTAGGCAACAAAGCGACCCGGATGTTTAGATGTTTACTGCAGTTAGTTTTGTCTCGAAGTATTGCATTTAAACCCATCCACAACTAATTAATTTTCTTCTA
Source organism: Stegodyphus mimosarum (assembly GCA_000611955.2). NCBI lineage: Eukaryota > Metazoa > Arthropoda > Arachnida > Araneae > Eresidae > Stegodyphus > Stegodyphus mimosarum. Next base: position 12,164 of record KK116360.1, read on the forward strand.
AAACCCCGCAAAATGAGGCTCATATATGCTCTTGATCCCATCCTATTTGCATGTTTTTCTTTTGATTTCCTTATAAACCACTGAGTAAAATATGTAGTTGTTTCGTATGTGAGACATGTGATTCAGCTCAGTGTGATATTTTTAATTTACTGAAGAGTAATACTATTCAGAAAGGGGAAACATGTGATTGGATTAATGACTCAAAACAAAAAATGGATTCAAAGGCAATCTCAAGTGTTCTCTGTAGTGATAAATATCGCTTCAAAATATAAAACTTTCTCACTTTTTATTTTATTTATTTGTTTGAGTGTTTTATTTAATTCTTTTGCTTATTTCTATTTTTATTTTTTTTATTTGTTTTCTTTATTCTTCATTTCATACCCTTCTTCAGTTTTACCCTTATCCTTCCTCAGTTTATTTATTTGTCTAATCAATGACGCAGCGATGCGGATTAATAACAACAAGCAATAGACTGTATTAAAATGCGATTTTGTTCTCAAGCGAAACAAATTGCGTTGCGAATTCAGCTAAAACAAAATATCTACTCTCGACTCGAAAGTGCAAGTAGTCACGTGATTGACTTAATAAATCTGCGTTCGTTATAACAGTGTCATCTACTAACTTAAATTTAACAATAACATACCGCGCCCCTTGAAGCACTCCAAGAGCTTCAAAAACAATGCTAAAAAAGTCTAATGTTCTAAATACACTCATGTCCATAAATTAAGGTTAATGCAAAATCAGGCAAAGGAAGAGTTAGAAGAAAAACAAATTTGACTTATTTGTAAAGCGTATTTATTAAACAAAAGGTAAAGAGCAAAAAAGATGCTATATGTTTGATATTATAAAAAAAATTAGCGATTTTTTCTCCCTACAGCAAATTACGAAAAAGACCAATTTACAAAAAAACAATATTACATGGTTGGTATGATTGTTAATACAATGTATGTCTCCCAGACGATGCAATACAGTCCGTACAACGCCTAGGCATGCTGAGTATCAAATTATCGATCTGATCTTGGGGGATATTACACCACTCAAAAGGCAATGCTCTCCGAAGTTCTGGTAGACATGTAGGAGGAGGTTGACGGGCTGCAACTCGTCGGCTAAACATGTCCCACACGTGCTCTACTGGATTCAAGTCCGTAAGAATGCTGGCCAGTCTATACGGGTATTATCCTCCGATTGAAGGCATTCGCTTACTATGTTTGCACGATGAGGACGGGTGTTGTCATCCATAAACACAAATTGTGCGATCATGGCACCCCGAAACAAACGCACATATTGTTGCAGAATGACGTCTCGATAGATTTTGCTTGTCATGGTTCCAATTTGAACATGCAGGTCAATTCTGGAACACAGAATAATTCCACCCCAAACAAGCACTCTTGCGCCACCGTAACGGTGTCGTTCAATGATGTTTTCTTGGTGGTAACGGGTACCTGGAGCTCTCCATATGAAAGTTCGACGAGAATCCGACTGCAAGCTAAACCTGGACTCGTCGGAAAACATCACACAAGCCCACTGTTGCGGTGTTCACAATGCATGCTCTATACTCCAGACTAACAGCAGGCAACAGGTAGTTGCAGTAAGTGGAACGCATCTGACAGGTCTACGAGCATATAGATCAATCTGCTCTAAGTTTCTGTACACGGTCTGCCTTGAACTGTCGTACCAGTGGCTGAAGAGAGCTGACAAGACAGGTCTGAGTCTGTGCTCCGCCTGTTTCTTTTGGCAGTAACTGCCAAATACCGGTCCTCATTCGGCGTTGTAACTCTGGGGCGACCTGTGCTGTATCGTCTACTCACATTACCATCATCTTGGAATTGTTGCCAAAGGCTGGAGATGACACTCTGGGCAATTCCAAGTTCGTCTGATACTTCCAGTTGGGTACGCCCACATTCCAGACGGCCGATAATTCTACCACGTAAAAAATCATCCAAATGCGTCCTTTGTGTCATAACGATTCGGGTATTGCACTGAAATGCTTATAAAGCGCCTGCGAAGAATTTTACTTCTTTGACTGTATTCCTTATATATCACTCTCTTAGACCCTCGTCATTTTGACGTACCATCGGTGTCATCTGGTTACTTCCTGAAATATGCATATGATTCTTGAAGATGTGTGTAGTGATTTTACAGGTGATATATTTATTTTAGAGTTCGATTTCCGCGTGACTCCGAATTATCCTTAATTTATGGACATGCGTGTAGTTCAAAGTTCACAGTGTGTGGCAGGCAAAGGACAGAGTTTAATAATAGGTCTTTCAATTTCTCCATTGGCAGTTCGAATATCCACAACTCGAACTTTGTTATCCGATCCGGGATATACACGAATTATTCTACCCAATTTCCACTGAAGAGGTGGTATGCTTTCTTCCTTAATCAGGACTAAGTCGTTGACAGACATATTTTCGTGAGAGTTCTTCCACTTATTTCAATGTTGTAACTCAGACAGATATTCTCGACTCCACTTTTTCCAAAAATTTTGGAAAATTAGTGGTCTTAAATTTCATCGATCAACAATATTTTTCGGTTCTTCTAAATTTTCTTCGGGCAATGATGTGAGACATGTACCAATAAGGAAATGTCCAGGTGTGAGAACACTAATGTCGTTTGGATCAGCAGATTGCGGAAACAAAGGCCTCGAATTCATACAGGCCTCAACCTGTGTTACCAAGGTTGTGAATTCGGGATAGGTCAAGATCGCTGCTTTCATTGATCTTCGGAGATGATACTTCCTAGATTTTACAGCAGATTCCCAAAGTCCTCCAAAATGTGGTGCGACTGGAGGAATGAAATTCCATTTTACATTTTCTGAAGTCAGGAAAGAATGGATATGTTCATTTTTCTGACATAAAAAGAAATCCTTACGTATTTCCTTGCTAGCACCCTTGAAGTTCGTCGCACAGTCACTAAATACTTCCTTTGGGTTTCCTCTCCTGGATATAAACCGTTTTAATGCTTCCACACAAGCCTTAGAAGAAAGATCTCCGACAACTTCAAGATGAACTTCTCGCTTGGTGAAACAAATAAAAATGCAAACATAACACTTGAAAGCCCTTTGTCCACGGCCTGCTCTGTGTTTTATCACAAATGGGCCGGGAAATCCATCCCCACTCGAAAAAAGGCTCGTGAAGCTTTAACTCTAGATGATGGCAGGCCGGTCATTATTTGTTTTGCAACTTGAGCACGATGTCTACAGCAAACAACACAATTCTTAATAATTTTTCTTATTTCAGATCTAGCAGCGATAGTCTAAAACCTTTGTATTATTATAGAAAGCAAAAGTGCAGGAGGTGCATGCAAATACATTTCGTCATGATGTCTAATGATGAGCTTAGAAATGAAATGTTTTTGAGGAATGAGCATAGAATGTCTTTTATTTTCCAAAATATTTGAATTCCTTAATCGTCCTCCAACACAAATAATTTCTCCTTCATCAAGGAATGGACTTAAGGAAAGTATTCGGCTGTTCGATTTCACAGAATTTCCACTCTTTAAGCTTGCTACTTCGTCAGGAAATTCAGAATGTTGTAAAATCCTTATTATTGTACAACTCGCATTATTACGTTGTTCACTGACAAGAAATCCTGTTTTTTTTAGAAGTGGGCTTCAAACAATTGTTGATAAATCGCAAACAATAAGCAACAATACGGCATAATTTTATCCAGATGAAAATTTGCAAAGAAAAGAGTCATCATCAATTTAACTAAGTTAGAAATAATGCATTTTCTTTCTTCCTTGGCCACTTCTTGGCTGTCCAATTCCATTTGTTCATCCAATACAGATTCTTTATTAAAATTCTGTAACCAGGAAGGTCCATTGAACCATTGATCACATTCATTCAATTCATTAGGTTGTAATCCTCTAGTACCATAATCAGCAGGATTATTTTTTCCTTGAACGTGATTCCAATTCACCCCAGGAATGGCAGTTTGAATTTTCGACACTCGATTGACTAAGAAAGGCAGCCATCTCCATGATTCAGATGCAATCCAAACATAGTTCTAGTCATGGTAAAGATTGCGCTTTAAGTGGTGCAACTCTTTTTTTGGCACATATCAATGACACCTTACTTTCTTCTTCAGAAAACGATTTGGCATAAATAACTGCACAATGCGCCTTCTCAGATGAATCACAAAAGGCATGTAACTCTATCTTTCAATGATTATCAATTAAAATCATTCTAGTAATTTTTAAATTACTAAGCTAATTTAATTCTCCCTGAAAACGAGTCCAAATGGTCGATCGTTGTGGATTAAGAGTTTCATCCCAATCTAACTTGTCACTCGACAAGTCTTGAAGAAATATTTTTGCAAAAATAATAACTGGGACTAACCAGTCTAAGGGGTCAAAGAGTCTGGCAAGTTCTGACAGCACATTCCTTTTAGTGACAGCTGAAATTACGGAAGGTAGAATGTTAAAATTAAATGTGTCACTTTGGGGATGGTAGTTTATTCCTAACACCTTTCTTGATTCTTCCTTGAAAATGTCTAACTGCAGTGCATTTTCTCTGAGTTCTTCTGGTATTCCTTCTAGTAATAAATCAGACATGTTAGATGACCATTTCCGAAGAATGAAGCCTCCTTTCTGCATAAGATTATCTATGTCATGTATTAAATTTTAGGCAGCAATTCTTGATGCAATACCTGTTAAAAGATCATCCACATAAAATCAGATATGATAATTTTCGAAGACCTTGGGAAATCCCCTTTTTCATCTAAAGCTAACTGGAGAAGAGAACGGGTTGATAAGAAAGGTGAAGGGAAGTTTCGTATGTCACTGTTAGTAGTCGATATTCTTAAATTGGTTCATTCACATGATTTTTCCAAAGAATGAGCTGAAAATTCGTATCTTCTTGATGCACACGAATTTGTCTATACATTTTTTCTATATCCGCACAGATAGCAGCAGCATATATTCTAAATCGGATGAGAATGTCAGACAACTCTATTTGATTTCTAGGACCTACGTGTAGTAGGTCATTAAGTGAATATCCACTGGATGTTTTTGCTGATGCGTCAAATACAACCCTCAATTTAGTGCTAGTGCTTGATGGTTTAAATACTGGGTAGTGAGGTAGATAATATACTATTGGAGGGACAGGTTCGGAATCAGGTATGACTACCATATGATGCAAATGCAAATATTCATGAAGAAACTGGTACAGTTAGTTGATTTTATTCTCAAGCAAAAAAAAAATTGCGTTGCGAATTCAGCTAAAACAAAATATCTACTCTCGACTTCAAAGTAGTCAGGTGGCTGACTTAATAAACCTGCGTTCGTAACAGCAACGTCATCTGCTAACTTAAATTTAATAATAACATAGTCCAAAGGGGCAATTTGACCAGAAGGACTATTAATTTAGTTTTGACGTTTTCCGTTGATTCACTACAAGCGTTGTTTCACTTTTCAAATTGTTGCCACCAAATATTATCGCCCTGTATTATGTTTAAAGAAATTAAATTGATTTTTTAAATTCCTACTGTTAGCTGACTCTCTCTATATATCTTGTTCAAATTTTAAATCGTTAATAAAATACTTTTTATTCATCCACTCAAGTTTAAATACATTTTTTTAAACTTGTAGTGGATGACACTTCATGTTAATAGTTTTTTCAAATATTAAATATAATTAATCCAAAGGGGCTTTGTCCCTGAAGGACTATCGTTTTCGTTTTGCGATTTCGCGTCGAATCACTCTGAACGTTCGTTTCACTTTTCAAATTCTTGCCACCAAATATTATCGCCCTGTATTATATTGGAAAAAATTAAGTAATGAAGAATCTCCATAAATGTATGTATGTTTCTCGCATTGTGATAAAACAACAGTACCTAGAGCCATCCAGTTTTGAATGATGTAATCCTACTGCGAATATGGGCATCTGGAAGCCCAAATTTGAAATTTGGAATTTGTTTTATTATAGATTTTATATTTTGTAAAACTTTAACGAATTTTTGATTAACAAATTCAAGGATTTCAAAGCGAGCAATTGCAATGTTGTAAAGAAAAAACATTTTTATCTCCAGCACGCGAGACTGTGTATCGAAAATTCTAAAGATATGCTGATTTAAAAATTATTTTGCGATATTTCTCTTGAACTGAATTTTATGTTTTAAAAGCGAAGAACATATTATTTAATAAATGAAGGTAACACACAAAACGCTAAAAAAACGCCCCTTTTGACGTAATTTAAAATCTGAAACTTTTCAAAATTTTTTTTCTTTCTTAATTTTTTAAAACTTTTTATTTCATTCCTTATTTTATTTCTGAGGTTTAAGATTGATTAAATGAAATATAGACACTAATTTCAAAGTTCTCACTTAATAGATAAATTTATTATGAAATTTACCAAACATTTTTGGCAAATATTTCGATGGCAAGCAGATAATTTTCATTCACATTACTTCCTAATTTCTGGACTCTAGAATGATTACAGGGTAACTAAGTAACAGTTCCCGTGTGATTTGTTTTCTTGTGATTTCAGAAACCTTTTAATTAAAAATGCTTTTTCATTCCATCATCTTTTATCGTGCTCCGGAAGCTCATTTTAAGCTATGCATGCATACACCCGCTCATTGATTCCTGTCAACTTGCACAGGTGTTTTTTCTCCTGTCCGCATAATTGATTTCAGGATGTACTGTAACTAAAAGCATTGATGATGATCCAAATAATTAATGATTTCGGTTGATTTTGGTCAACAATACAAAGTATAAAAGAAACAGTTGGTTTTCTTAATATATAAGACAAATGTTACACAGAAAATTTCATCTTAAAAACGATGCCTTAAATTTGATCGTATATTTTTGTATAGAGCTGATATGAAGAAGTTTAGAGGGAATGCTTCTTACTATTCTACACTATTAAATTTCAGTTAAGAATTTGTATTTTGCTCTATAATAATTACTGTCTTTGATTAGTATGACAAACAGAAAAATTCTTTTTGTTATAATAATCAAAACTCTCAGTCATTAAATTTATTCTAAGAAAGACATTAAATATATATGATATTTTCTAGCACAGGAATATTTTACATCGCACTTCAAGTGCCGCTACAAACAGAAACGGCAATAATAAGATTAAACTTTTTTTTTTTTTTCAATGAAGGCGTTACATTCTTCGTGGGCGAATGTAATGAATGTAAAGTGACTTCTTCCTTTCACGTTTCGACGCCTTGCTATAATATGAATGCGTGCTAAGAAGCGTTTTTCAGAAGATGTTCGCTCTCTTCTTTTTATTTGCTGAATACGACAACATTTTACAATAATCTTTCTATGGAATCGGACGAATTATGTAAAAGTGGAAAACGATACCCATTGGATAATTCGATAACAGTTAAACAAAAGACAGGATATTTAGGAAACAGATGGGTTTGTTCTGTAGTTTGACATTCGTAATAGAAAAAAGAGAACAAACCAGTCAAGGTCGGATTTCGTTGAAGGAATTTGCTGTGCAATGACTTGTACCGAGAAAGTATCAACGAACATATATCCAGTCAAAGAACTAAATAATAATGCCTTTGCTTACACGTAAAACGAGTTATCAAAAGCGTGTGTAGCCTAGTTACTTAACATTAGACAGACAAAAGCATTTATTAAAGACAAATGTATAATTAAGGTTTGAAAAATAAGGAACATATGATTTTAAAGAATATCTCAGCTTCTATAAAATAAAAGCAAATCTTTATTATAGCAGAGAGAAAAGCTCTCCTTTCCTAAGCCATTATGAGTGCGATTAAAGCAATGTATGTAAAGCATGTCGTTCGTAACTATATTGCTACACAACTTGCACCTCTTCTGCGCACATGCTGTAATAGGATGTTTATGTGAAAATTTTATTTTTATCTGGCCCTGTAATCGTTTATCAGTTAAAGGTTAAATATACATTAATTTTTCATTAAATGGATGTGTTATGGTAAAACCCTATAACAGATCTTGATGAATAATATCTATTATTCTTTTAATTCATTTTGTTTATTATATACACAGTAAAACATCTCGACGATGACCACTTCAAACGATTCTGATCTTCTGCGAAAGTTGTTATAAAAGTGCCTTAAAGAAAGAAATAGCCAACAGCAGCAAATAACTGAGAAACACAATTTTTTTTCCTTCACAAAGAGGCAATTATGTTTGTTTGTCTTCATCGAAAACTTGCGTTTCAAATACTTTTAATTCATTATAATATTAGAATTTAATTCGATTTTTACTTTTTTATTTTAGCAGAAATACAGATTGTAACTATATACGTTTATGGAAAACTACTTAAATCTTTCAACGTACCATTTAACTTTTAAGTGGCACGTTGAAAACTTCATACGTAACTGATGCTGCCAAGTCTTGCCCACACTCAAGTAAATTTATATTTTTCGAACACTAATGCAATGATTAATTAGGTCTTCTCAATCAACAAAGATTTTTTTAAGCTGAAAACGACGAAGGTATCGAAGTACAAAACACATTTTCCCTGTAAATAAAAAGGGAATTAGGAGGCTACGCCTGGTGTTTGAGACCCATATTATTTGTTCAATTTTAATTCCATACTTTGTAGATTGAAAGAGTACGTTAATTTTGATTGACATGAGACGTTTAACCCAAATACCTTTAAGAGGGATCGAAAGAAAAAGTGAACTAAAAGACTTATTGATCTACAGTTGAGAGTCATTAAGAATTTTTTTTAAACCAGGAGTCATGAAAAATGAGCAGTGCCCTCTCCGGGACTCGAACTTCGCACCTCTCGATACGCGCCGAGTGTGCTGACCATTACACCACGAAGGCATGCTAAGAAGGAGGAGGAAATACCTTATATACTCTCCCTTTTAAAGGGCGACTGGGGATTAGGGACCCAGTCGTCAAGTCCTAGTGTTGGAGAATCATCATCCACCACTGTTTTTTAGTTCATGCCCCACTGTTGAGACATTAGGCTTTTTTTTATGAAGCAGAAGACAAAGAAAATGAGCAATGCCCTCGTACCTCGGGCCTCTCGAATACGCATCGAGTGTGCTGACCATTACACCACGAAGGCATGCTATGAAGGCGAGAGAAATACCTTATACAATATGTAACTAGATCTTCTACTAATAGAATCATTAAACTTTGCATTAATTAAAGATCAAATACCTTGGATGTAATTTATTTCCATTTTTTATTTAAAGTCAAATTAAAACTATAAATAATTAAAATGTCAAGTGTCTTATCTGAGAATGTTCATTTAGAGTAATGTAATATTAAAGTACTGAATGTCTATATTATTTAAAAGTCAAATGTTTATCAGAATAAAATTATTGTTTTTCTCGAGAACTGACCTCCTAGTAAATTATAATGCATGACAACGGTTTATCAGCACAAACTTTTGGTATATCGATTTGCTATCAAAATTTCTAGCTCATCACGGTAGAATCTAGCGACAACCAATTTTCACATTTTAACTTTTTTATTACTAGTATTTTTTATCACTAAGTGTTATTACTAGTTTTTTAATACCAGCAAAACTTTCTTATTACTAGTATATTAGTGTATTAGATTTCATAAGCACAAATAAATAATTCTGATTACTTTTGCTCTGTGTATGCAAAAATTTATCCTTGCGTTACAAAATTAAATATTCTACAATATACTGATACATCATTTTTTTGCAATTAGAAAACAAGCATTTTCTTTTGATTGTAAGCATCAATTGAATAGGAGAAACTATAACTCCAAAAAATATTTAATAGCGTTTTTATCGTGTAAAGAGTTTTTAATTTGAATGATGAATAAATTTTTAATTTCCAGTAACAGCACCCGCGTTTTCTTTTACTCTTTACTATTAACAGAACTCTGTCTAGATAACTACGGAGAAATTACAAGCGAAATGTGGAACTAATTTTTTTAACAAACTGTCAACACAAGAATTTTTGAGTAAAAAATGAAATAACTAATTTCTTCACATATAGCTAACGTGAGAGAATCAACGCAAGAAGATCCCGAATTAAAGCACTTGTAGGGATTTATATTTGTTTTCACTAGCCAGTTAAGTTTATTCTTTCTTTCTTATAGGCCTTCATTCCTCTAATTGTCAATGCCAGAATATTTAATTAAATTTGGTAGCGCGCTTGAAGGAATGCAAGTTCTACCTTTCGGAGAAAAGGTTTAAATACTGAGCTCTAGAATGGAAGGTTAGAAAAGAGTGGACGAGCATTGTACCTTTATAGCGTGAGCTTCTGTTTCTGCATTTATTGCTGGTTAAAGTGGCATAACTGCTTCTACTTTGCTGCCATGAGACATCGACGCGGTTTTAGGTAACCGGGATTATCTGAGCCCTTTGAAATAGTCTACTGCTGTGTTCATAGCTTTGGATTTTAATTTTAATTCTTGTTAGTTGAGTTATCGCCCGAGCCTGGCGTAGTCTGTTAGTGTCAAGTCGACGCATTGTGAATTTTTAAAGAGTTAAATAAAGGGTCCTTTTAACCCTTCTCCTGTCTGGCTCCTGCACTTACCTCAGCTATCACACTGAAATCATGATAAGAAGATATTACACACTTAACCAATTCAGGAGACATTTGCTCGAGCAAATGTCTTTTGTTTTTCCTAAAGTAAACTGAAACTCTGTATAATCATAATATCATTGTTAAGATTCGACGCACATCGTTCTAACAGAATATAGTCTATTTACGTGACTTTACCGAGTGTTTTGTTTATATTTGTTTTCCGAGTGTTTTGATTTGTGTTTTGTTTATCATACTGCTAATAAAAATTAAAGGATAATCTGAAAAAAATATGCTGACTGAATTACTTAAATTTCAAACTTACTTACCTATTACTTTTAGCACTTACTTGCTTATTAGTTTTCAAACGATAGTGTAATTATTTATGTTATGTTTATTTAATTATCTGCAACTGGTCGAAAAATGTGACATATACGCATAAATTAGAGCATGAAATATGTAAATTAGATAGCCAACAACACGTTCCTTAACGACGCATGTTGCATTTTGAGAGTATGTAGTTCTGTTTAAAATAAATGCGCTTTCTGTGCGGGATACGTATGCGTAAATTATAACCCAAAGGCGATTTAAGAGAAGGAGAAAAGTGATTTTTAATTTGTAGATCTGAGAAGGGGGCATATGCAAAAGAAGGTTGCCCTTAAATCTTAATATTTCTTAAAGGGTCGAATCACATTTTAAATAAATGTAATCACATTTTAAATTGTGAATCACCTAGTAGACAGCTTGGTCAAGACGAGCCAAGTGCAACAACTATATTCGAAGACAGTTTTCTGAAAGCATCGGCTCGAAGAAACTGCGAATTGTGAGTGGAACTGTGAGTGGGTTGTAATAGGTTGGTTGTAGATCTTTAAATTGACAGCAGAAACTAAAGGTTCGACTTCTGCGTGAAATTTTTTAGTCCCACTTTATGCGGCAATTATCATTTAAATGTATACAATGTTTTCTTGCTTTCTTAAGTAGTGTCTTTGCAGATTCGTAAAGCTAGAAATTACTGAATCGGTCATCTTGACCCTTAACGAGGTTATATTTTATGCAAAAAAAACTAATAATTTATGTTCTACTCATTTCTTCTCTCAGAAGCGTTCGTTTAACTTGGTGTGGTAGTCATGCTCAGTGGACTCAAAAATGAATGGGACCATGTACTGTCTACTGACGAATCCAAATAGAGCCTGAACTGTGGTTCTACCCGTATTTAGATCTGAAGAGCAGTAGGAATGCGTAATTTGCCATCCTTTGATCATACAAAAAAAATTTGTAAATCTCCCTTTCATTGAAAGGTTTCGTAATTTGAGGCGGAATTGTCAAAAATGGCTGCATCGAGCTATATGTCGTCGATGAAGGATCTATTATCGGTCACGGAGGTATAGATTAGCTTTTGGAACCTTACGTAAGAATGTTTAGGAAAACACTTGGATCAGATGTTTTGCTAATGTATGACAGTGCTCGCCCGCATCGAAAGTCTCTGGTGCCAGTATGCTTGAAAACGAAAGATATCACTTGAATGGTTTGACCAGCTTTCTCATTATACTTGTGCTTATGCATCTAAGATCACAGAATGCTTCGTAATCCGAAATCAAGATGTAATGCTTACATTTCTATCAAAAGTGTCCATACACTGTATTAAAGAAAGATTTTCTGCAACACAGAGAGATCATTTTTAAATTTCTATAAATCTGACTTTAAATTCAATATTTCAAGAGTAATCAGCTAGAAAATACGGTGATTTATCTTAAACAATGATTTTGTATAAAAATTTTTAATATTTTTTCAATATGTAACAGTTAATCAAATGGAAGAGAAACAAGTGACTGGTAAATCTAAAATTAGCAACCTTTTTCTGCCTAATTAAAAAAAATAACGTTTATATTTTATTTCTGTCAATGTGATTGAATTTTGACAAGCAGTGTATTTAGGCAATTAGATTACATCGCAATTTTTAAAAAGTAAATTTTTGATTTTAAGTGTCTTAATACAATGTTTCAAATTCTAATCACATTTCAAAAAGTCAAATATTTTATTGCAACTTGATCCGAATTTAACTGGCCAAAAGGCTTCAGTTCGACATTGCGGAATATAATCAATTAATCAGTAGTAATTAATCAGCCTCTGTTTTTGATACTGTTTGGGAAATCTTGTACAAATGAATAGATATATTGTATAGCACATAAGATCACATTCGCCAGGACTTGTCATATGTATTATTTCCCTATGAAATATTGTGTACTTTCTGTGAGTCCTAAGGGTTAAGATTCCTTCTATATATCTAAATATAAGAGTCTCAAAACAATCAAATATAATAGCAAAAATCTGCTCCTTGAAGGTTTTAATAACTATAAATTAAAGCTATAGAAGCAAGCAGTAACTATCCATTTATATAATTTAAGTCAAAAAATTCAATTATTTTGTTTATTAAGGTTTGGATAATTACTCTTAAGTTCTGCTGACAGTTAGATTTGAATTCAAATCTCTTTGTTTATCCTTCACTTCAATCAGACAGTAATACAAATTTAATAGCACGCGGCTTCATTTAAAAGTAGAAAGCTGAACTTAATAATTAGGCTATTGGAGTTTTTGCGACGTTTCCATTGTATCTTACTGAGAATTGTTTTCTGCTGTGTTCGACAATGGCTAAAGCTATTTAATCGCCAAGCCTTGTTAAGTAATTTACGATAATAATAGAATACAATAGAGTAGTAATACGATAATGTAGTCCACCAAATGTTTAGATTTGAATTTCGAATCTTGTAATCAATTCGGATATTAGCGACCAAAGCAACTAACCCCATCTTGTAATAGTTGTTTTATGATAATTCAGTCGTTTGAGTTTGTGTTACTTTAGTTGTAAGCCAAAGGGGGGACAACTAAACCTCTATTTGATTTTTAATTTGCCTTTTGTTTATGTTGACAGTTAAATACTTGTTGAGCGTGATAATTCGCCAACAGATTAAGCTACCTAATTATTAGGTTGAAAATTAAGTTATAGTGATTAAATAAATTTAAATAATCTCACACTTATGAAATATGGATCGGCTTAAGAAAGAGTTGTCTTCTGGATTCTTCAGGTATCAAAATAAAGAGTTATGCAGCTTGGCGACAAATTATATGTTAGTAAACGTCTTCATGTCTTTTATCTCTATCCTTTACAAATACTTAACTGTCAGTTTAATACCATGAATTTCTCATAATTTACTTTAAAAATTAACGTAAAATATGTATACTTCTTCTGGTCGGTAGGTTTAAATAAAAATTGTTGATAAAAATACTATTAAAAATCTTGAAATTTTCCTGTAGCTTTTCGTTACTTTAATCAAAAAGCTGAGAAGCAGAACATTCAGCAAACCTAAAAGTATTAAGAAAAATATTTAAGATTACTTTAAGCGGCTGAAAATAATGCGCCATTTTATTAAATGTGGATTCCATTCCTGAACGTCAACCCGAAATTTAACTACACTATATGAAATTTCAAAATATATGCTGTCCTACGTTATAATATCATTTTCCATTTGCTCAGATTTTGCCTACTTCATATGTGCTTCATGACTGAGATCTGAAGATTTTGATAGCCAATTAGAATTTATATTGTAATTACATGCAGTTCATAAATTTATTTGAGAAATAAGGTTTCTATGAAATTAAAATCATTATTTCAAGAACAAAATGCTTTTATTACTTGTCCACGATCACTTAAATGGTATTTCCTTCACTATAGTCTTTCATATATGGTAACATTCTCTGTTATGTAGAAAAGAAACTGGAATATTAAATAACAAAATGGTACGACATACCTAATCTTAACTATAGGGTGAGTGATAAGTAGTTCATTATTTTCAAACAGTTGTTTCTTCTAATATACTAGATATAATTTCTTTATCTACAAACGTACTTTACAGTGTGCCTTTACTTCCTGTAAAATCGCAACTCAATGTGCGCTACTGCATTTTATACAAATTTTCTTAAACGGACAAGTTTGCTTTTTATGATCGGCTGCAAACATCCAGCAAGAGCGCCTGTTATGACTTGACAGATCTAATTCTCAAGCTCCTCAGAAGTTTGAGGTTACTGTGATGCATTTCTTCCTTGGTCTTGGTTTGGTCCGGCAGCCACCACAAAAAAAAATCACATGAGGTGAGGCCTACACTTTTTGCTAGTCTTTCTAGGAGTGCTGAGCGACCTATCAAGCATTATTGAACGCGTTCACTGAGTTACCGTCTAACATTAAAGGGAAAGCTTATCTTTTCAGTATGATGCGGATGAGCATTATCTTCGATCAACAACAATTCATGCACTTCGTTCTATTCCAAAAATCGTAGGTTAAACACAAAATTCTCTAACATTTCCAAATACAATGATGACAGTTCATGATGCTTTTAGCACATAGCATCCAACAGTATGAGCCGAACGTATTCCACTCCACACGGTAACTTTTAGTCTGCTCTTCACATTTTCAGCTGTGTCTTTGGCATCAATAACTGCCCAGCAATGACTATTGTGACGATTGACTAAATTCTGTACATGAAATATATCTTGAACATCCCAAAGAATATTTTCAAACGAGTTTTAGATTATCTCCATGCCATGTGAACCTCATTTTACGAAATTTATTATGGCTGTCACAATCATGTACTGAGGCTTTTATAATTTGTAATGTAATTATTTGTGGAAAAAAACGTTACGTAAAAGTCTATTTTCTCTGCAGCTTGTCTTGCTGATTTTAAACATTTTTATTCGAACATTCGTCTAGCTTTGCTCACCGTTTCCTTTAAATTCGGGAGCCTACCTGATCTCCTAATGTCCTAGACACTTACTGTTGTCTGCAATTTTCTGTGATAATTTTTTATTGCTTCTGCATCTACAACAGCATGTCTCCCACGTTAAGACCTGAATTGCAAAAACTGCTGCATCTCATATCTTGCTGTGACTTCGGCTGTCTCTTCAATAATTAATTTACTACCCATCTCTACGCCTTTAAAACCGCTTCACCGAATCTGAAATAAAGCTTCAAGGACGGTATGCTTTAGACCACGATATAGTTCATTGATAAAACACGATATAGTTCATTGCAATAGATACATAATATTACTAAATATAGAAAAAAATGAGAATAAGTAATCACTTACTCCTTACTACATTAGTTAAAACTATCGGCTTTTCTCACTAATAATCCATTTCCAGTAAAATGCCACATTTAGGCGAATGATCGATCCGTATCTATGATTTTTGTAAATATGACGGAACAGATGAGTAGGGAATCTAAATATAAACAATAAGATGTTCTTGGGTATTACTTGTAATTTATATGATATCGTGGCAAGTGGGTGTAAAACTTTGATGTTCTGAGCAGAAGTTAATCATAAAACATTTTCCATACACGACATAACAAAATCGTTTACAAGTAATGTGAAGAATCTAAGCGAGACCTTTTAACTACACCCAAAAAGAAGATGTTTGATAGTCATGGACACTGTGATAAAAATGTCTGTCGAAAAAAAATCCTATTCTTTATTTTCATTGTTGCTAGCTTAGAAAAAATGCTTGATGTGGCTTTATTAATATCTGACTTATTGACACAAAGTAGCACAATGAATGGAACTATTACATTCGAGCTGTTACGCCACGTCACTTCCATTAATCCAAAATTTCAGTTTAAATACTATATTTATCATTGGTTACTATTGGGCAATAAGTAACTTGAAAAGTGTATTCCTTTTGATATGATGAACTATGCTATACATTTTACCAGACTGAGAATGAACCTAAATTTGATAAATGGTGAGACTCATTGTCTTTTAAATATGCCTATTAAATTTTTATAATGATTTACAAAATAACATGTTTTAAAGAAATATGATCAATTTTTTAGAAAGTAAACTTTATGTATATATTGATTTCTTAAAAACCTTTAAAATGAAGTAATAATATAAGAATTATGAAAGAAATTAAAAAACAAAGAGTTTTAAAAGTTTGATAAATCTTTTTAAAACATATCTACAAAACTCACAAAAGAAGAAAAAATCAAAACACCATATAGCTAATACCTTCTTGGAGAATGCATTTCTTAAACGACACCACCAGACTTCCAAGCTTTTGTTACAACAGCTGAAGGAATATCAATACTATTAGTCTTGCGATGCAAAGGCTATAGGCGAAAGACCTCTTTACATGGATATCAAATATCTGTATGCTTTTGAGACCTAAGTGTGGGAAAATGATAATAAAATGCTACCATCAGCATGATTTGAACGAAACGGTTCAAAGTTCTGCCTGCGAACGAATAATGACTCAAACAAGTTATCGGGAAATAAACTTGAAATTACTTGTAGAAAGTAAGATGCGCAACCATTCCAACTTCTATGGTTGCACACTGTAACCCTTGTACGTTTTGTCGCGGCAGTTCGTTAGTGTGAGTTGGCTCCTCATAGGAATACCACACTGAGATTATTGCTGAACGGACAATAATCCAAAGGTAGAAAGATCCCAAAACACTTCAAACTCGACTTTTATCTGCCGCTAACTACCTACACTTTTTGTGTGTTTGTGTGAAATGCCAATTTTTGTTACCACATAGAACGAAATTGTGAATGAATACTGTGAGAACGAAGAGAAGATACTGAACGGAGGTAGAGACTAACATATTTTCCAGATCTCACTCTGATGGAAAAACGTTGGAATGCTCTTAGCAAAGTTGCCTCTTCCGTTTGTACTCTCCCATATCCTCTAAAAACTGCAGTACTTCAAAAATATGCTTTCAAAAGAATGACAGTAATTGCTTTGCGCTCCCATACATTAAATGATTTAAGAGATAAATTGTATGTGTGGAATAAGTCCGAATGCTTTAAATGAACATTTAAGGTATTTATAAATATGTACATATAATTTTATTTTGCTATAATTCTAAAATACAGTGAAAACAATACTTTCTTAGGAGATCTGGAGTGAATCGAAGCAGAACTTTTATGCATTACATCTGATTTATTGTTCTACATTTACCTTTCAAAGCCAATGTGTCATTTCCGAAAGAAATTCATATCAGTTCAAATAAAATCACAAATATATGGATGATTTTCGTGATTTTGTGATTCATTAGCTGAAGTTCTAAGGAATAAAGGTGTATCCTTACAAAAAAGTTACAAAATTATACTTCAGGACATACTTTAATATAAACCTCGAGTCTCTTCTTCCCATTAAAAACTTACTCGATAAATATCAGAAAAAATGGGAATTATGAAAGCAGCTGGATATTGAAATTGCGGAAATAATTAATTTTTGTGTTAGCAATTTATGTTTTTATTTGCATCTAATCGCCCTTCTCGAGTCATCTTTTCTTAATTGTGCTTTTAGAATCACTCACCATTACACAACATAATAATTGGTCTAATTTTTAAGGTCATTCATAAGTGGTTCTCATGCAGGAATTGCGTCTTAGAAGATGAATCATTAGTCTCGGTGCATGCATAAGTGTTGATTTCGCTGTTAAGTGTGCAGCTCATAAATCATAATTTCTATTTAAAAAATAGAAAAATTCAAGATAAAAGACCGTGGTTTGACGCATTTGCCTTCGATGTTTGAGACGAAACTGGACCTTTTGTGGTAGAAGGATATTTTATGAAGAAATGTAGGACACTTTTATAACGGAATGCAGATATAAATCATGCGTATAATGTTTCATTTCGATTAATTTTGTGTTCTGCGAAGGAATATACGTCTATTACCCACAAGAAGACTAAAGTTTCATACTTGTCGAGGGGTGCGTCCTTATATGATGTCTGCTTAGTTAATTTTAAGTCTTAAAAATTGCGCTTCCAGTGTGTAATTTAAATTGAAGACATTACGGTTTAACTGTTTATCCAAGACGTAATTTTCATTACTCTGACGAGGGTTTATCAAAAGTTGACTTATAACTGGCTGAAACTTCTAGGGCTGATTAATTGGGCTTAATAGCTCGGCTTAATTTTTCTAACCGAACGTCATTTCTATAAAATAATTCAATAGCAGCTATGTAAGATAAAGAACATGTAACATACAATTTTAATTTTAATTCGCAATAATCCCTAGGGCCGCTTTTTTAATTTGATTATTTTCTCTTTTTAAGATCTTTTAGCTAATAATAATATTAAAATTTCTGACATATAACTTTAATAAATCGATAAGAAGAATAAAGAACTATAACGTTACTAACATTAATATTGTAATCTGCGCACTTCTTGTCCGTTTCTCTGTGACGTTACCTTGCAGTCCGCTACTGCTCTTTCTTTCTTACTTCAAATGTAAACTACAAACATAATTAATTATCCAAGAATAGGCTCGTAGACTGAGCTAATTTAGATGGGTGTGTCAAAAATGTTTTTATCAAGAATAAAAGTTCCACAATCAATTATGATTGCAAATATGTTTTTATACTCTTGCTGCATCATGATACACGACAGTCATACAGAAAATTTCATTATATCTGCGTATGTATGTGTATGGTAGCCTATATTTCTTTAATATGGTGTATTTTCCTATCCTGTTCCTGTTCTGAAATAGTAGCATACTTATAATTAATTTTTCTGAAACGCAGCATTCCTTAATTGACGGTTGTCATATGCTATTTAGGTCTGGTTTACATACATTAGGTCAAGTTTGCAAAACTGCGAAGGGAAAAATATGATTGTCGTCTACCCAACAGTCAGAAAAAAAGTCATAAATAATCATAACTTAAATACTCCCTTTCATTCTATTTCCTATTTTGCTCTATATTTATGAACTTACCAGAGATTAACTGCTTTCCAGAATTTACGAATTGTGCGTCTTGTAATCGTAATGTCTAGAAATAGCTTAATAGTTTTTAACGGCGATTTTTTTCCGACCATGGTGGTTGAAAACTGAAGGAATTTTAGTTCCATCTTAAAGGAAACTATTAGGTAGGGTAATCAAAAGTAATCAGAAGTGAGTCGTCAAAGAGCATTCAGTCAATTATCATGAAACGTTTAGTGATTCATAATAAGCTATAATTTTTATGTAAGTTTAAATTCTTGCTTATCATAGTTATTTTATAAACTCACAAACAAAATGTTTAAACTTAAATAAAAATTAACATATTTAACTTCTTAAAATCTACAACTTCTTCGTGCTCCAGAGTAGGCATATCAAATTTTCTGTGTACCTCTAGTAAGTGCACCTAAAAACATCACATCGTAATTAAAGTAAATAAAGCTATGCATTCTATAAAATTAATTCCTATAATGTCGAAAGATTTAAATAATTATTCTAGAACTAAGGAAAAAAAATGATCCAACAAAATATTTTAGAAATAAATTATGTTCTAAAATATGATCAAAAAATGTCTGAAAGCTTTCAGATTTTACATTACGCCCAAAAGGCATTTTTTAACGTTTTCTGTGTTACCTTTATTTATTAAATATCATGTTTTTCACACTTAAATCATAAAATTCAGTTCAACATCAATATCGCAAAGTAGTTTTAAAATGAGTATGTGTTTAGAATTTTCGATACACAGTTTCGCGCGCTGGAGATAAAAAGTGTTGCCACTGCTCTCTTTGAAATCGTTGAGTTTCTTAATCAAAAATTCGTTAAAGTGTTACAAAATGTGAAATCGATAATAAAAAAATTCCAAATTTCAAATTAAGACTCCCAGGTGACCATATTTGGAGGAGGATTACGTTATTCAAAATTTGATTGCTCTAGGTACCGTTGCTTTATCACAATGCGAGAAACATGGATACATTTATGCAGATTCTTCATTATTTAATTTTTTTAACTGTAACACAGGGTGATAATATTTGGTGGCAACAGTCTGAAAAGTGATACGGACATTTACAGTGAATCGACGCAAAATGCCAAAACGAAATAAACAGCCCTTCTGAGCGAACGCTCCTTTGGGCTAATAACGCATTTTGCTCTCTTATTCATTGCGCGAAGAAAAGAGTTGTTTCTATTCTTCATTCTGATTTGCCACTTTTTTTAACACTGACTGAAAACGCACTTATCATTGTTCAGTGTTCTTCTGTCACGAAAAATTTAGAGCATTCGAACGCAACTTTGTTACCATGTCGTGAATCCTACTCTGCGCGTCTAATATGAAAGAGAAATGGGGAGGGGAGGAGAGAGAGGAATCAAGCGGGATAATAATTCTGTGTTTCCAAGGATGCAAAAACTATTGTTCCTCTTTCGTGGAAGTGTTTTGTATAAATAACTTTCCAGCTTAGAATTTGATTTTACGGAAAAAAAAGAACAACACAAAAATTATAAAAGTACACCTGTATCAATATTCAAAATAATATCGTGAATACATAGCTTTCGAATTGTATAATGCACTTGTTATCTCCTTGTTACCTCTCCTCGTTTTCAAGGACACTTTCAATTTGCTATTGAGAATTAGCTGAAAAATTTTTTTTTTTTTTTTTTTTTTTTTTTTTTATTAGGTGCATCACGTGAAACCACTTCGCGAAATTTGTCCACATATACCTATTGAGTAAAATGTTTTACTTGCATCGTTTTTCAGTTTTCTTCAAGCCTAAACATCTACGCATTTTTTGGGTACTTATATCGAGTTCATGGGAAAGTAATTTCCTTTCCTTTTGTTAAAAATTTCAGGCATTTTTTACTTGAGTTTGGAGACGTAGCAATTACAGGAAGTGGAGAACGCCTTATGTTTTATTAAGAAGATCTATCTTAACAGAAATTATGTGACATAGCCGTCGAGGTAAAACGTATGAAAAAGAAAGTTTTCATTTAACAATGCTTATCAAATTCGAAAAGCTAGCGAATTGTTAAGAAATAAAAGAGAAGCATTTGGTAACGATATGGTAACCGATGGAGAGTATTAAAATTAAAATCTATAAAGTAGTGTCGAGATTTTGATATGAACCTCAGTATAGCAGACTATGCTTAAAGCTAAAAAATTATTTTGAAGCGGGTGACTAAAATAAAAAGCTAAGCTATACCTCACAAGAATTAGAGGAATCATTAATTGTTTTGAATAGTGTACAGCAATAGAAATGGTTTCCAAATTCGATGCCTGGATACCTCATGATCTCAATGGCAAAAAGTTTAGCTGATCAGTTTGCCACTAGTAGTGTCCTGATTAAATATTATGAAAACGACAATATTTTTAAATGAGTAGTTAACTAGTGTTAAGAAATGAAAGATGTACAGTAGTATAGACAGGGTAAAACTTTGCTCATTGTAAAGAAATATTTCTTTGATTAGCGAAAAAGCAAAGTTGCACCAAAAGTTCATGCGATGTTGCTAATGGGGCACTAAACAAATCATTTATTATAAGTTGCTTCAACCAAGCAAAATCACTAATACGGACCAATATTGTGTGCAGCTGATGGCGGTATTAAAGAAGAAACAAGCATCATTATTGGATCGGGAAGAAAGAATTTTCTGTCAGAGAAATCCCTGGCTTTATGTGATGCTTCAAATGCTAAAAAAATGGCTCAGAGTTCAGCGCTACGAAATTCTCATTTGCACTCCATATTCTTTCGATCCCTGTTAGAAGGATATGAGAATATACTGGAAGATTGCTGTCTATTCTGGTCACTGCAAATTCTTCTAATAAATAAACAATTGCATAGTTTTCAAGAAATGTAAATTTGATTGGCAGAATTCTTTAAAAGGCAATCAATAAATTTTTATTAAAATCATGGTAAAGTTGGTTGATTAGTGGAAGAGTACTTTAAATAATAAAGGATTAAATAAATCATTGATATTATTGATTAAATAAATCATTAGCATGTAAAAATTGTTGTTTTTATTTCTTATTGTTAAAAAAAGAAAAATCTTTCTCATTAATACAAATAAATTTACAGGATTTTTGCAAAAGATGTGTATAACTTCGATGTCCTGTACACAGAAAAATCAAGAATTTTTTAAAAATTTTTATAGGAAAGAAACTGGCAGCTGTAAAACCTTAATAACGCTGTGATAACATCACGCTATAGAGTAGCAGCGGGAGCAGGAGTAAACAGAAATGGCATCTCCGTCAAGTTTCAATTACTAAAATTTAACTTTTTTTTTTTGGTAGGTTTTTTTTACAAGATAAAGATCACGTCTAATGATGACATCCGAACGTATACATTACCGTAGCTTTCGACCATGTCACAACCAGCGTTCTGTATTATACAGGAATTGGAAAATCGTTTGCGCATCTCACATGCAACCAAAGATGCGTATGCGGAAATGCATTAATTAATTTGCGTAAAACGCGAACAATATGTCTACCTTTGAAATTTAAAAGTTCTTTGCTGTATTACGTAGTTTTGTTTTAAGAAAAACTTGAAGCTATATGGTACATCATTTATATCAGTCATATTTTCGGTAAAAAATAACAGCGGTAAATATCAGCTTTTCTTCCACTTAGAATATTCCAGTATTTAAAATTGTTTTAGCAATTACAAGTTTTTCATAACTGTTAAACAAAATTTTAAATTATTTTTTCATTCATATCATTCGATATTTACAATAGATATCTCATTATTATAAAATTAGATCCCAATGTAACGAAAGCAAAAAATTATTATTAATTTTTTCCCGTTTTTATTGGAAAATTTCTTATTGATTAAACTTAGATTTCTATTATAATATCTTTATTGCTATAAACAAATTTCGAGCAGAAAAATAAAAATAATTTTAAGTGCTGTATATTTTTAAATAAAAATAATTTGCATTACCTGAGACAGCATGATTAATTTAATAAATTAAATCATTAACACAATATTAAATTTTTGATAATATAGTAGGTAATATTTTATTTTCATATAGCTTAATTTGCAAATATTTAATTTTTAATTATTCATGGCGACAATGGTTTAAAAATTCTGACCTAGTCTTAATTTTGTTGGTATATCAATTTAAAATTATACTATCTACTTCCGTATCCATGATTTTATTATTGATTCAGAAGTCAAAGAATGGTGAGATTTTACTGCTTAGTAAAAAAAGTATCAAAGTAATAATCGTTGGTGTAATCTAGATACAAAAGTCCTTTGTGGTCAGCACGCAGTTTCCTTTGACTCATTCGAACGGAAACATTATTAAGCCTGAACTTTGAAACAGAATTCACGTTTTAATATGCAAAAGCAATAACTAGATTTTCGGCCGATTTTTTTAATTATAATAATTAAGTTGGATGCATGATTTGATATTTGTAAGTGTCCGGTTGCAACTTTTTATCACAGCCCCAATAAATTGGGTATTTTTGTGTTGTGACATATCTTACTTGTCTGACAGTAACATCAGAACAAATTCATCGTGATAAGGAGTGTAAGATTGCGCCTGTCGTTGCCAATAGCCTTGAGCACCATACAGGTAACAGTACGACTCCTCTCAGTTCCGCCCCCAATTCTGATGAAGACCACCCCCGGACGGGTCCGAGGGTCTCCCATCCCTCTTAAAAAGAACCTCTCGTGAGGACTTTCAGCTCGTCGCATATAAAGAGTGACCTCATGTCGCACGGACACTATACATTTATAAAGATCCATGCCTTCTCCCGGGATTCGAACCCGAGCTCTTCGGTGCAGCCATAGGCTCCCCTAACCACTATACCATATGGGCGGCACAATAAATTGTTGATAAGGAAATTGTAAAACTTAGATAAATCAAACTCAATGTCGAATTCTAGAATTCGATATGAATGATATTCAAAGTCGACTGTTCTCAATACGTGGAATTTTCCAGTAATTTCTATTTCTCCCTTCCCTCTTACGCTGTTCAGTGTCATGAGTTATGAAAGTTCCCCCCCCGTATATAAATTATGAAGTCTGTGTCTATTTTCGCACTTAATAGATATGAATTAAAAGGTTGAAAAATGGGGCTTGCTATATAAAACTCTGTCGTTTCATTGTTTCGAATACAAGTTTTTATTATTACTTTGGAACTAAATATTATAAAAGAAACTGTATAGTGGAAAATTTTGATGGTCAGTACATGCTTTCTGTACCTGTTTGGGCTTTCAGTTTTTCAAATAGTCCAGGCTTCTTAAAGAAAATCGGTATTATAATGCCGCATACTATGAAAAATCTGAAGTAAGTAAGAGTCAAATCACAAAGTCATGAGTTAAGGTTTTTTCTTAATACGTTTAAAGTAAGGATTCGTTTAAAGTCATTAATTAAAGCTGACATATTTCTGTTGATTTAAGAAGGCGCTTCAGAGGAAGGCTTCAATTCACGATTAAAATTTTTTCATTAACTTATGCGTCAGAAAAGTATTTTAAAATACGATGTAGAATCCATCAATCATTTGTGATAAAATGCCTATTAATATTTTGTTTTCTAAAATAAGTTCCGTGCTTTAGAGCGAAACTTTAAGCTGCTTAGGTTTAATTAATAAATGTTAAACCGGTGGAGGCAACCGTTTTGGAAATCGTAATATTGTTGCGTGCGTACGGTTCGTAATGGATTGAATGCACAAGTCGAAAAAACGTTAATAAAATTTATTCTTTTCACAAGAAATAAAACAAAATGCTGAAATATTTCCTCAGAGATATTCGTACAATATCGCAATATCTCAAACGTTAAACAGAACTCAATTCAAAACAGATAAACTTAATCCAATCTCACAGCGAATTCCTTACAATCAATAACAGCTCTAAGTAAACATTCAGTTCGCTTTAAACAACAGCAATTGAGGTGAGATGTTTTTAATCTGGCTCTTATAAGCTTTTTAATCAGCACGAGATCATTCTCTTATTTTCTAGATTTTTCTGGATTACAAAAGCAATTACGAGATATTTATTTGTTAAATATTAAATGCACGCGCTCTTGTATTTTTACTTTTCTGGCGTAGCTTTCTCTTCAAATTCGTCACGCGGTGCGTTGCACTGGAAAATAAAACAATTTTAATTACAATTCTATTAAAATAGCTAAATAAATACAAAATCCGTAACAATATTTTATTAAAGCGTTACCTAATTCTATAATGAAAGTATTCATTTTTTGTTTTAATGCAAGAAGAGTATCGTTTATAGCTATATGAAATATCTAACATTTTTAATTATGAAATAAATTAATATTGGTTAATGTAGAATATATTCTTTACATAAATAAAAAATTAAGTATCATTTGTAGTCATTTCTCTTGTTTAAATATTGTCCTAGAGTTCTCAAAATTAACAGTTCTTCAAAGAGGTTGTTGACCAAGAAAGACTGCCTATTAATCATAAAGATGATTTTGAATTCAGGGAAAATTCATATTTTATGTAGGATACTTTAGACAGGGCAGCTAGTAACAGAGAAGAACTAAATTAATTCATAAGAATGCACA
The DNA here is from genome assembly GCA_000611955.2 of Stegodyphus mimosarum. Taxonomy (NCBI): domain Eukaryota; kingdom Metazoa; phylum Arthropoda; class Arachnida; order Araneae; family Eresidae; genus Stegodyphus; species Stegodyphus mimosarum. Next base: position 37,917 of record KK116360.1, read on the forward strand.
ATTCGTATGAATTCACAGTTACTTTCTGTTTTGTCTTACTCACATTGTCTGCTGAAATCACCACAGACTTTTGAGTTGTAATCGGAATCAATCTAAAATTGAATTTTACCTCATTTTTGTTTTAAAGTTAACAGAAAATCGTACAGAGAAAAATAAACAAAATAGCAAATACCTAAACTATGATCAAGGAATGCAGGTCTTCAAAATAACTTGCTGACCTTCAATTTATACAGGTTTGCTAATCGATTACAACTCAAGTTGGATGAAAATAAACTATCCTTGGTATTGTGTAAGCATGTAAACCGGCAAAAGAAATGCGGTTTACATTTCATTTAAAACCTAAATGTTCACGGATGAGTAATCTCATATAGAGCTAGAGAAGAGATGTTAATATAGAAAAAAAAAAAGACTAAGGGAGAAAATAGGAATTTCTATATAATGAATAACATTTCAACGAAAAGTACATAAAATTTTCAGCTTATCACAACAAATGACAAGACGGAGTTTCTAGCTCTTTACATATTTTATATTAATCCATATCAAGGACGTCATGATAAAGCCGCGAATCTTCAAAAGCTTTGTTTCAACAAAACGTACTTGAAAACTTAAAAATTGCCTAATTCGTATTTGAAAAAATGTGCGCTCTAAAGATCAACAAATATTTGAAAAAAAATTGGGAGGGGATATGTATGTGTTAAGAATTTGCAACAGGAAAATTGAGGTCATTTTGAGTGGAAATAATTTTAATTGTAAATCGTTTATTCCTCAGTGTTCCAGATTTGATTTTTATTTTGCCAATAAATTTGAAGTCTTGAAAGTTTTGACTGGGAATCCGATATTAGTTATTACCATTAGATTTAAATTTTTAAGCTTTATATTATAAGCAAATTGAATGCACTCTAAACAGATAATTTTTCTTTACATTACAATGAATTTGAATAGAACCATCTTCATCATCAGAATAAGAATGCTGTTGTAACTATATCCCTTGTCTGACAGTAACAATAAAACAAGCCCACGAAATTCGTCGTGGCAAGGAGAACAAGACTGCGCCTGTCGTTGGCTAGAGCCTTGAGCACCATACAGGTGACAGTGGGACTTCACTCAGTTCCACCCCAGTTTTGATGGAGAGCACTCCTGAGGACGGCTCCGAGGGTCTCCTTACTCTTCCCCTACCAGCAATCTCTCTACAGGACTTTCGGCTTGCCGCATATTTAGAGTGCCCCCAATGCAGCAAAGATACTATACATTTACAAACATCTTTGCTGTCTCCGAAATTCGAAACCAGGCTCTTCGGTATTGCAGCAAGCTCTCCTAACCATTATACCGTCTGAACGGCTCAAGATAAGAATAATTTTGTGCTTTTTGAGCATCTGTTTAACTATTCTTTCATCCTCTGCAGATTTCTTTTTCCACGAGGGAACTTAAAATTATTCCTTTGCTTAAAACTTTCACGAAAAGGTTATGTTACATCCGTGAAATCTGTAATAATTGAATTTCACAACTGTTGTTGTTGCTAATGCTCACTTGTCTGACGTAGTTAGCCCTATCCCACGAAAATCCTTGTGGTAAGGAGCGCTAGATTACGCCTGTCGTTGGCAACAGCCTAGAGCACCTAACATGTGACAACACCTAACATGAGCAATTTGGCTCAGTTCAACCACCAATTTTTGATGGAGAGCACCCCAGGGGAGGGTACGAGTCCGAGGCTCTCCCCTTCCACCAAACCACACAAGAGGACTTTCGGCTCGCCGCATTTTTAGAGTACCGCCCTGCCGCACGGACACTATACATTTACAAACATCTATGCCTTCTCCGAGAATTCGAACCCGAGCCCTTCGGCACTGCAGTTAGCGACGCTAACCACTATATCGATTGGGCGGCGAATGAGGAATTGGGCGGCGAATGAAATGATGAGGCCGATTTATTATCGGCCAGAAGAATACACTCGTATTACAATACATTACCATCCGGAGCAACTTAGACGGAATAAAAGCTTCTTTCCGATCGTTCGGAGCTATGTCGCATTTTGAGTAAAAGACATTTGGACGAAGAAACTTCATTAAAAACAGAATCCTTGCTTATCATAACCCCTTATTTTCCAGATTTCTTATTCTTTGACCCTTTTGTCTCCTTATTTATCTTTTATTCAAACAGCTGTTCGGAGTTTTCTTATAATGCGACGGCCAGTTTATGGCATATACTGAAACAAAGATTCTCAACCGGGAGAGAGGAGAATTTTATAAATTCAGGAGGCGAATGAGGTCAGCCTTATTTTTAACTGTTAAGTATTTAGTTTCAGTTTAAGAATGTAAAAAAGAGTTTTATTCAAATTTGGACAAATTTATCAACATTTTTTGTACTTTTTGTTCTTTACTTATAAACCAGGTTAAAAAGCAATATAAACCGAAATAAAAGAATACGCATTTTTCGAGTTTGGGGAAGGAGAGAAGGAAATGATCTTAATGCTACTGTGAAAAGACTAGATAATATTTTTTTAAGTCTCAAATAATATTGCCCTACAAATATCCTTAGCGAATTTTTTGGCATAGTATACTTCCTTCTTAATAATCAAAACTAAAGAAAAAGATTATTAAATGATGTAACTAGTGGTGGGCTCGGGAAAATTACTTTATAAAAACTAGATAAAAGTTTCTGATTAAATATTTTACTTTTTACCGAAGCAAAAAACATAGATAGTCGTGAATGATCAAAAACAATTTTAAAATAAAAGTCTTTAAAAGTTGAAAAATAAATAAAATTTTAAATATTTTTTTAAAATAAATACACAAGTAAATGAAACTATGCTGGGCAGTTTTATGCTAGAAGTTGCCACACATTATTGCCTTGTTTCTTATCGGCTGATTTTAAAATTCTTAATGCCTTGCGAAGATTTTTTAAAAATATTTTTACATAAGGTTTAGGATTAAATTCTGCTCAGTTAAGGACATTATCATTAAATCTGAAATACATTGTAGAATCAAGATCTTGTCACAGAAATGTTGATCGCAGACCTGAAAGCTCGTTCATCTTCAGCAGTACTTAATAGCGATAGTCTCCTTGATGCTTTAGCTTGACTAAGCCCAAAAGTTTGACTTCAGCATGACTAAGGCCGAAAAATCATTTATTTTGAGTTTTAATATTAAATTCGGTTGTTTGTATCTTTTTTATCTCCTTTGGGAAGTGAGCATGTTACTTCTTTTATGTCTATGCTTCTAGATGCTAAACATTAAAATTCGCTTTTTTAATGCTTCATGGTTGAGCTCTTCGTTATTTTCATTTTTAATTTTGTACTCACTTTGCTGCAGTAAATCTGTTTTATAAAGACATCAAAAGGTAATTTAATAATTTTTCTAGCTATAATTTGTGATATTTATTCTTGCTTTCATGTATTAATCCTTTAAACTCTTTAAATTTTTAACATGGTATAAATTTATTTATTTCAAGAGAATGAAATGAAACAAATTTAACAAAGGTTTCGCGCCGGCCCCATTTAATTCCCCCATGTATACAATGTTGCTACTTCTTCATTCATTAATTCGTTTTAATTTCAATTCGAAACACCTTCAATTCCATTTTTTTGTAAATCTGCAAAGAAGAATTTGAGCACTTCTTCAGCAGTTAATGATTCTTTTTTAATTTATGCTAAAAAATTAGAAATGTAAAGTTAGTTTTTTTAGAAGAAATACTGTTCAAAATATTGGTGTTAGGAAAAAAAGAGGCTTGATCCCTCAGATGCAAACTTCTGGAATGCTTTCGGGCCCCACCGGTGACTGAGTGATTAAGATAGCGGAATACTGGAGTTTAACCAGGATTTGAGCCTAGGCAAACGGATTGGCAGCATGAACGACTGCTGTTTTCTACATATGCAAATATGAGCCAGTTTCCTTTAGAAAGTTTTCCACGAATGCACTTTTTCACTTCAAATAACCCTCTTATGCTTTGCCATATTCAAATAACCTAACCTACAGTGCTTTTGATTAAAGTTAGGAAGGAGCTTATTTAGATAACATTCGTATGATTTTCCGTGATAGAATAATCTAATTCGATTCAAATTAAAAAGATCTGTCACTATCAGAAATATCATGAGTAATAACGAAAGATGTAAAAAAGAATTACTGAAATGTAAGAGTGATAAAAATTATTCAAATAAACTATTAAAGAAGCATTTAACACCTTTTCCATTAGAACAAACTGTTCTCGATAATCTTGAAATGATATGCTGTAAAATCTAAGCACTTCATAACAGTACCTGTGGAGAAAATTTTGAAAAATTATTCAAAGAAAAGAAAAGCTTAATAGTTATGTCACGTGTGTTATTTATGTCGAGTTGTTGATTTAAAACTACTATTCAGACATTTAAATTATTCCACTTATAACTGAAATATCACGAGATTTTTACAAATCTCTACCCGCCCCAAATCAACACCGAAGTAACTCGGCATGCTATTTTCTATCCCACATTCTTATTCCAATGCATGGATGGCCTTCAATCCGGGTCATTCGGCGTAAAATAGAATACAAAACTCCTACGAAATCCTTTCCTCTAATTTCTCGTAGGTTCAGGTAGGGCGTGGGGTTTCCAAAATGATTAAGTAAAACGTGTGGTAACAACCTGAATGCTTCTTTCTGAGGCCAGCTTGAGAGCACTTTTTCTGAAATTAGTCATCATCTGGACCAAGAAATTAGCCGGAAATATTTCCCCATAAGCAACAACTGAAGAGTCGGCACTTCACACCCTTTCCTGTGAAAAATGGAAGTGATAAAGGAAAGCGAAAAAAAAATAACTCCACCTCTAGGATGGAAAGAAAGATCTTTTCTTCCCCTTAAGACGCAAGTTTTGGAACACTCATTAAATACCGATTGAAGAGATGGTGTAACATTTCGGCGACGGAAAAACCGAAACTTGATTGTTTATTGAAAAATTCCGCAAAATAGTTTAATTTAAGGGTTAAAACATTGCTTGCGAAGAAGAATTTCTGCCAAGAATTTAAAGGGTTCTACGAACGAATATTTCAATTCAGTTATGATGTTATTTCTTGTATAGATCTTTCGGGTGTAAAATTTAAACGATTTTCCTACCTTAATAATATTTACGCATAACTGTAACTTCTTTCCTATATTGCTATTAAGAAATAGCCTGTAATTTTGATCAGTTATGAAGATATTTGCTTTGACTATGTTTCAAGTTAAAGACTTTTCAGTGCGTGCAATGATTAATATCTGAACTTCATTTTACTCACGGCACAACGAAACGTTTTTGCGTATTGATTATGCAAAATTTCGTAGTATAAACTGTAATTTAACGTACTGATTGTTTTTTGACTTTAGCTTTGATTTCTCAGGTTATGAAATATATGTATGTATATATATATATATATATGGATTTTAATTTTTGAAGTTTAGTTATAAATTTAGAAAAGTAAAATACTGATTTCTTGAATGAGACTTTGATGTATATATAAGTAGTCGATGTAACTCTTCATTTCTTATGCTCTCATTTTTATCTAAATAATGTATTTAAATTAAATTGTATAAATTAGACTGCATCATTTAATTATAGCAAAGTACATCACGCCTACCTGCGTAGAGGATAAGGTGATTAAACATTATCTACCTAACCTGCTAAGAAAAGAATGTTCTTATAAGGAAGATCTTGAAGGACTTTCTTAAGAAATCTTACGCGTTTTTATGTTGCACATTGAGAAACCTCTTTTCCGTAACCTGTTAATTACAAGAAAGAATATCCGGGGCCAGTTACGCGAGCGTTTTTCGTCTTCAACCACTCAGCCGCTGGTAAACCTACATATAAAACATATTTGTTTTAAGCACCAGTAGGTTCATTGAAAGTAAAATGAGTATCAAAATTTATTTATATCATAATTTCTAAGAAAATTAGTTGGATTTAAGTCGATGGTGCAAAACATGTGATGGCTTTCTGCTTTAGGAAGTGATGCTCTCGTCCTTCGTATTTCGACAGAGCTTTCCGGTGTGAATCCTCTGGTAGTCCGAAGTGAATCCTTTGGTTCCGAGGTGAATCCTCTGGTAGTATTTTGAAGTCTTTCTGAGGTGAATCATCTGGTATTTACGTTACACATTTGCGTTAGGCTATACGCCCTGAACCGAACACGGAAAGAAGTATCAATGTTGAATAGGCTTATTCACTCGACTACTTGGCTTTTTCATTAAAGAAGAGAACTGAGGCTTCTTGGACTGAATTTTAATGAAGAAGAGGGGAAGCAATAATTGTTTAATAAATTATTTTTACTTTTCCATGGAAAGTCCAAGACTGATAATGTAAAATATACTATTTAAAATTGTAGTGGCTAGCAGTGCTAGAGAAAATAACAGTGATGTTAAAGACGTCCTCTATTTGTGCCACAACTGAAAACCAGGACGATGTTAGAAATCTGAAATTGTTTAAACACGAACTCATTTCATCGTTAGCTTGCGAATGTCCAAAAAACCATAAAGGAGCATATTGTGTATCTCTTGCGACTGCTAAATAGCAAACATTATGTATACAAAAATGCAGTGAAATTAACAGAAGATTGCTTTTTAAATTAACGATGGTATAGTTATTAGCGAAAGGTGACTGCTGTCTCGAATTTGACTTCCACAGAAGGCTTGACTATATGTTTACGTTTTTCCTTCTTTCTGTCTGATGCAATATGGCTCTACCCTTCACAGTGCAGCCTAGGCAATAATCTCGGTGATGTAATGGCTAAATAATTAACGTGTTCGGCTCTGCCGACATTCCTGATGAGTGCTTTCAAGCAAGTCATCCGGTAAGCCCCCAAATAATTTTTGATAATGAAGTTACAAAATTGTAATTGTAAAGTTAATAAAGTTGCATAATATTATAAGGACGAAAATCATGAATGGTATACTTGTAAAAATTTAATGTTATACTCACACTGTTTTCACTTGTCTTTAAAGAAGAGGGGCCATCGTCATGCCCTATCGAATTACGAAGGATTTTCTTTAAAAACTTGTGTCAGTTCAAGACTGAATTTTGAATAATTTGAAAATGGCGTGTCGAAAGACAAGATTATTTGTAAGTTTTAAGAGCTCTAGTTAAAAAAGTAAAAATCATAAAAGAAGACTCCATAAAATTGGAAAAGCCTCTTTTTAAGATTTCTTATTGATTGCAATCTGCATGCTAGTTTATAAAATATATTCATAATTTCTGTTTATGGATAGTTCAAGTATTGTATTGTCATAACAATTCCATATTCAATTTAAAGCAGCACAGCTTCATATTTATTTCGAATATATCCATATAAATTAAGCTAAATCTGCTCTTCTGGTTTATGATCTTAATTTAGTCAGTATTTTTTTATTATTAAGCTTAAAGAAATAAGCATGCTCAAGTAATTTTTTAAGCATAAGAATGTGCAGGATAGAGCTATAATTATTAAGCACCCATTTCTTTCGTAAATCATTATTTGGTGTCACAAGAAAACTCATAATTTCTAATTTTGCTTATATAGAATTAATAACCCTAAGTTCTTTAGAGTATATGCTCATCAGCGCCGAGTGATCAAATAGCCGAATACTAGTAGTTCAACCCGCCTCAAATCCTCGACGAGCGACCTAGTTACATGAGAGTTTTCCTGGTTTTCTCCATGTGTAACAAGAATATGAGCCAGTTTCCCTTAAAAGGTTATCTTCGAAGGCATATTCCCCGCCTTTAGATAACCTTTTGCATGCTCATATTACATATTTTTATAGTTTAGCATTTTATTTAAACTTTAACTGTTTACTAGACACGTGGCTTCTATAGATTATTCAGCAGATTTTAGAGCACTGTACTTTGAAAAATTAAACGTACAATAAATCCTGATACCAGTCAAGACTCAGAAACTCGTTTAACTTTCTTGGCGCGTTATAAATGTTCTGTGTGTTTTTGATAACATGATATTTATTCAAGCGTAATCGAATCTGGGCCATTTCTTTTGTAGCATTCCTCTTTCAGTGTCATCATAGCAGGATTGATAGATTCCCTGATCTTTATCAATGGCGCTGGCAGTATGTACCAAGAGGGGAGGGAAAAAAAATCTTAAAGCTTTCAGATTTTACATTACGCTCAAAGGGGCGTTTTTTTTTTTTTAAGGTTTGTGTGTTACCTTTATATATTAGATATCATGTTTTTCGCACTTAAACCATAAAATACAATTCAACAACAATATCGCAAAATAATTTTAAAATGAGTATATCTTTAGAATTTCCGATACACAGTCTCACGCGCTGGAAATTAAAATGTTTTTTTTCCTTGTACACTGTTGCCACTCCTCACTTTGAAATCGTTGAGTTTGTTAATCAAAAATTCTTTAATATCTGACAAAATATGAAACAGATAATAAAACAAACTCCAAATTCCAAATTAGGGCTGCCAGATGCCCATATTCGGATGGAAGATTACGTTATTCAAAATTTGATGACTCTAGGAACCTCTGTTTTATCACAATGCGAGAAATATACATGCATTCATGCGGATTCTTCATTATTCAATTTTTTTAAATATAATACAGGGTTCTAATATTTGATGGCAACAGTTTGAAAAGTGAATCAATGCAGAAAGTGAATCGATGCAAAATTCCAAAACGAAAATAATAGCTCTTTTGGGATAACGTCTTTTGAGCTAAAGATAAACATTAATGTACTCTTAAATAAAGAAACGACATGGTTTTAGATCTATAGACCTACGGCAAAATGTTGCAAAAGGTGTACACGAGACTGGACTGTGTCCTGAATGCATGTTGGATGATTAATAAGGCACACATAGAACGTTTGTAGCGCATGAGGAAAACTTAAAATATTCCAGGTTCAGTATTTAAAATATTTCAAAGCATATTTCAAGTTCCTTTTTTCATGTGTAAAGTCATCAGAATTTTTTTTTCACTGTCAAAAACCTGAAGAAATCCGCAGTGCCCTCACCATGATTCGAAATCTGAGCTTCTCGAATAAGCGTCGACAACGCTTCCAGCTACAACACGAAAACACGCGGAAAGAAGGAAGAATTTACGTTATATAAACCCCTTTCAAAGGACGACTAGGAATGAGAGGACCCAATCACCAAATCCTGATGGTCCGATACCTTTTAGTATGGGCACCACTTGTAGTCTTATACACTGGTTATAATAAATTAAGGAAAAATCACAAAGCTCACGATTACTGAAGTTACATGTAGAATTTTATGAAACTTATACAACACATAGCAAGGTATCAAATAACATAAAAAGAAATTACCAGACAGTTACGGTAGTATAGAAATTAGCACATGTATAAAATTAACAAATCGAAGGTGTCAGTTAGCTATAGGAAAAGTACCTTCAATATGGAGTATGATCGCCTCTAAAAACAATACAGCACATACAGCAATGTGTGATTATTATCAATTATTATCAACATCTTTCAATTATGCAGTCTATCAGTTCCACAGGAAGCGATATCCATTGCTCTTGCAAAGCAGTTGCAAGCGCGGCAAGGGTCTGAGGGGGCGGATTGAAAGCAGCCAGACATCTTCCTAAAGCATCCCAAACGTGCTCGATAGGATTCAAGCCCGGAGATCGAGCTGGCCACTCCATGCGCATAATTATTTCCTCTTGAAGATAAATCATCTACGAGAGCCCTGTGTTGTCTTGCGTTCTCGTCCTGTAACAGGAAAGCATCACCTATTGTCACGGCATATGGGCGCACATAAGCATTAAGGATGTCGTCTCTATAAAGATGAGCATTCACGGTTTCTTTTGGAAAGACATGGAGGTCTGTGCGTCCACCCAAAGAGATGCCACCCCAAACACAGACACTGCCTCTTCCGTATGCATCTCTTTCATGGATGTTTGACGGGCGATAACGGTTCCAAGATCTCACCATATCAAATAACGCCTACTATCGCTTTCTAGACTAAACCTGGCCTCATCCGTAAAGAAAACAGCTCTCCATTGATCCGGCGTCCAGTGGACATGTTGTCGTGCCCACTGCAAACGGTCCTTCCTATGGCGTGACGTGAGCGGCACGCAAATGGCTGGTCGCCTCGCATACAGACCACATTCGTGAAGTCACACCAACCTTCCCGTGGCTGCAGCAAGGAAGGATCTAAGAAGAGTCGGAGTAGAGGTTCTATTCCTGCGTGCACATAATGTCAAATATCGGTCATCAGCGCTCGTCGTAGCAGTTGGCCGTTCTTGGCTGAACCTCCTAGATGCCGAATCTGTGGTTTGAAATTGCCTCCAAAGTCTATGAATGACAGAAGGACTCACATTTAGCCATCTGGCCACTTCTGTTTGACTTTGTCCTGCCTCTTGTCTCCCAATGGCTCTCCATCGTAGTTCTGCAGGCAAATGATGCCTGGAGGTCATTGTTACCAATTGGCAATCTCAAATTTCTGATGTCACTATCACAGTGACATATGTGGGCTTGCTCTCAAGCATGGACTTTTATGCTCCTCGCAGATGAGGTATTCCGAGTGCAGTGCCACTAATTTGTATATTGAAGTATTACTCAGCTTCCTTGCAAATTATTCAAATTTTACACGGTTTGGCTTATTTTTGAGGGAGTTATCGCTATTTTTGTGATTTTCCTTAATTTATGATAACCAGTGTAGATTTTTTTTTCGAATCAGGAAACTGGAGAATTCAGCAATGCTGTCGCCAGGATTCGAACTCCAAACCTTCCGAATATGCGTCGAGCGGACTTCGAATTACATCACGAAGTCACGCGGAAAGCAGAAGGGAGGGAGAACGTATCTTATACATGTAACCTAACTATTATTGTATGCATTTAAAAATACAATGTTCTGAAATTCGATTAATTATTTATAATAGGTCTGTATTTGTGTTATTGTCTTTATTTTAATATCTTCTAAAAAGACAAAAAAAAATTTCTTCGCTGCAAATCACATCAGCATCCAATTCGTCAAACTTCGTATCTGATATTACGGAAAGCAGGATAACTGTCTACGTCATCAAGAAATGTTAGCGCAAGGAAAGAGATGATTGTTTAACCGGAGAACTGTAGTAATTTATTACACATTTTACGACTCGTTTAAGGCTTCAGAGTATGTAACACCGTATCCGAGAGTTATTGGTTGCAATAAAAATAGTGTAGTCGGCTTTTTCAAACGCAACATAGTGAAAGAAAACGCAGTGTGGTTATTTATGCTTTTGAAGTAAATTTGAAGTAAAGGGAATGATAATAATAAGTTTATTTAAAAGGAGAAATCTTTAAGTATAGATTCTATATTTTTCATCAGCTCATCTTTCATCAGCTCATAATAAACTTCAATTATTGAAACCTTAAGAACAATATTTCGCAGTATAATATTACCATAATTACGTTAATGCTTTTTAAACCAAGGCACTCAGCTGAAAGAATGTGCGAAAGATTAAATATTTCAAGCTGACCATAATCTGACATTTTTTAGACAAAATTTGTTAGTTCATATATTTAAGACAAAATTTATTAGTTCACATATTCAAGGAAAAAGACTTATATGGCAAAAAACCAAGAAATTGTAATTTACGTATGCAGAACTTAACAATGTAAAATGTTGCACGGTTTCATTTTCTAAAAATATTTTATTTATGTGGACTGCTTTAAATTTTCTAGCTGAAAAAAATTCAGAAGTTTGTTTCATCTTTTATAATGATAATTTTTTTTTTACTTAAAGGCAAATTCGCATTAAAATTCTCTTTCTGTCCGCACTTTTCTATTGTACCTCGAATAAATTTCGTATATTCTCCAAAGGCAATAATTTTAATTCATATTCTCTACATCCTACTTATAAGATGTTTAAAAAATATTTAATAATTGTTTTTTTAATATGTATCACGAGAAAAAAAAAAGATTTGGTTTAATATTTGACATTTAATTCTTTTTATTTCCGAAGAATTAAAAGCAATTTTTTCAAAGTTTCTCCATTCATATTTTAAATGCGAAATAAAAGAATTTTATCATAACGAATTCCAATGTTAATTAAAGGCTTTCATAAGTATCACATTTCATAATTTTCAACATGGATAAAAAATAGAGTGAATAAAATTAAATGCATTCTTGCTTCAAAAATAAATATGCTTGTGATTATTAAAGCACAGCTAAACACTGTACCACTGAATTTTAATAATCCAATCTTTTTTCGATTTATTATATGCATTTTATAAAACATCCGATTTTAGATTTTGGCCGATGCACGACCTAATTATTAGATGAAAATACCTGGCGATAACGCGTTAATTTCATTATTTAAACACGTGACTTTTTTAAGTATTATTCTCAAATATGCAAAAAAGCTGTGCATATGAATAATAATTGGTGAGCACTCAGTGTCATATTCCAACTTTACTGCTAACGTCAAGTGAAAACTATGTCTTTGCTTATCAATATGTTTAGTAATTGTGATGAATTACATTTCCAGATGCTGAATAGCTTAAGAAAATAGAACTTTATCTAAAGCAATTCTGAAATTTTACTTTAGAGGTTACACATCCTCAACAGCGGGTGACATCCCGTCGGAGAAGTGCATATGAACAGGCAGCTGGAAATTAGACGACCTCTCCCCGCCCCAAAAGTCCATCTTCCAGACCTTTTATGAGTCATTCTTTCGCCGCAACGACTCACCTTTATTCCATCTAACTTCTCACCGATGAGTGTGTTGCAACAGGAAATGCTCCAGGGGGCGAACAACCTGTTGTGAGCTCTTGGCGACGAAGTGCGTTCTGCGCCAACTTCTCCTAAGATTCGAAGTCGTAAATAAGGGATAACCTGCCTATAACAGTTTTCTTTCTATTGTTTTGCTTCCTGTTTGTTTTTTTACCGTTTTGCTCTATGTGTGAACGTTATTTATCTAGTTTGAAATTATCTTCCACAAAATGCTGTGGAATCTTAGAATTTATTACTGTAAACAGTGCGCATTCTGTAATCGTTCAACGGTAGAATAGAATTTTTATGCTATAAAAAAGCACGTGGAACAAAAATCATGTTCTGGGATAATAATGCTATGCTTAGTGTAAAGAATCATTCACCTTTTGGGGAAGCAGTAATTTGGTATCAAAGAACATAAACATGGAAACACGTAAAAAAAAATCTAGTAGGATCCTCGCAATTTCATCTTGACGAATGATGGGTGTAAAAGAAATTATGACCAATACAGAAAGGAAATGAGCTACTCGATTCCTTTCAAATGTAATTTCCTTTTTAAATTTAGATGGATATATAATTAAATGCAAGCTACCTGATCAAAAAATGTTCATGAGAAAATCATCCGAGGTTCATCCTCTGAAGCAGTTTTGCTAACAAAGGGCTTGTATTTGTAGATATTACGTGAAACACCAATTGCTTTTAAATGCTGCAAGCCAGACGTTAAGGATTCACCAGTAGAGAATATAAAATCTGGAAACCTTGCATTTAAAAGGCACGGCAGGATGCGACTATTTAAGTTACATCAGCGTGGATCGGTATGCAGCTATTGAATATTTAAGTTTATCAGTAGCAGTGTGCTATTGCTAACCATGTATAACCCTAACTAAGTATTTCCTCATCTGCATCCGGAAATCTGATTATTTGTCTAAAGAGAGTTTGGCTTTGGTTTGGTTTATTTAATTACGGCAAAGCCTCAAGGGCTATCTGCCTAAGGGAGAGATGCTTTCGTCGAGGCCTTTCTAAGGGAAACTGACTGGTACACAAATTACACATGGGGAAAATCACGAAAACCGCCATGCAACTGGCCGGTTTGCGGGATTCGAACCTCGGACCGAACTACCAGTGTTTAGCGACTTTACCGCTAATCCGCTAATGCGCCCTTGTCTAAAGGGAGAGATACGAAATTCAACTCCCGAATATTTAAAATTAATGTTCCTTTCGAAGACCAAAGCTGAAGAAAACATCATATTAGACTCTGTAAGAAGAAGAAATAATTTTTTGAATTGAAGTCTTAAATCTGTGATACAGCAATCAGTCTATAATACAACAGTCTGTAAGTAATAAGTTTTTTACCTTTCTCAAATAATAAGTAACTGTAATGTCTAACGAACTAAGTGCACGTTGAAAGAAAAATTGCTGCATTTGAAACGTACTGTTTGCAAACCCATGCCTACCTTCCACAAAATCAAGTCGTCATTATAAAACAAACACTTAAATTTCGCATATACACTACGGTCCATGAAGAATATTTTTCACGATAATGTTGATTACAGAAGATAGCTGTATACAATCCTTTTGAAAAGTGGGCGAATTTAAACTGATGACCTTAACATTACCTACGAGGTTTGTAAATTAAAACTTTTCAAACTAAACTGTTTGAAAACCTAATTTTCTTAACATCATTTTTATACCTGCATTGCATGTTTTTGATTTCTCAGAGCATGAAATTGACTTGATAATATCATTTTCATTGACTCTATAATATCATTTTTATTCTAACTTTTCGTTGCTAAGATTTTGTCGCGAAGATTCTTGAATCATAATTTTCATGTCTATCAGACAATAAAATTGCAAGCTTAGAATATTGGTATTTTTAGTTAAATCATTGTTTTTTATTTTGTAAATTATATTAAATTTCAAAACTTAGACTTTCAAGTCCATTTCAGATTTTCTTCTGCTTGTAAGGATTTTATCTTAACAAATTAAACACGTGAGTGTTCTTTCACGACTTTCTGCCATGTTATTGAGCTTTACAATAAAAAATATGTAAATTTCTTTGGAGTACTAATTTGATTCACGACAAAAATATTTATTTTATTGAGATTTACTGAAACTCGAAGACTATTTCTGTAACATCTTGCTCCTCTCCTTCAAATGAATATTTAACAGTTTTATATTTAGATTTGTTCAAATTCACTAGAATGATTACTCTTCAAATGTCATCAACATTTGAATAGCCTTACATATGTTTACATGGCTATCTTGGGAGCAATTAGTCTTTTTTCTTGTTGGTCATAAATATTACTAATTTTTATCATAATTTCCAGGTATCATTTAAAGCAAATGTACTAGGAAAGAAAAATTAATTTTTTGGTTGTACAATAATCCATTTTCCATTATCAAATTTCTATAATCCAGTTTCCACTTTTTAGTTTTTTTCCCCCATCAACGACAATGAGAATCTCGTGGAAATCAAAAAAAGATGAAAACCGCGGAGCATTGGTTTTTGATCCACAGCGGATGACTGTATGGGTTACTTAGGTTTTCCCGGCGTGTAACGCAAATGCAACCCCATTTTAGTCAGGCAGTCCTCCACGAAGATTATCCTGCCGTTTCTGAGAAATAGCTCCAAAGTACTCTGTCTTTATTAATTAACTATTCCGCTCAAAGTCTTAATATCCCCCAATGAATGCAATACTTCATTTTCAGTCTAATGCATTCAGTTTCTTTCTAACGTATTCGATTTCCCCTCTTCTGCTACTTTTAATTCCGTCCAATTCAGGATCCCTTTGTACCGAAACTATTTTACAAATTTAAGTCCGTGTTTAACATATAATAATGTCATTACCAAAGGGTGTACCTTTTGTCATTGAACAAATTATAATTTTAGAAATTCAGTTATTTTACCTATAAATTTAAAATGTTCACCAGTCTTATGCGTATTTTGACAGCTATAAAGTAGTATCTGCTATTGTTACTATTGTCGAGCTCGTAAGTGTTTTACATTTTAAATCTTGGGGAATAATTAGAGGAGTATAATATTAGTAAAAGAGTATCTTTGATAATAGAATGCACCAAATATGGCGAACATTAAACATGACGTCAAACATCATCTTGTAGAGTCATTAGGAATTTCCAATGTCAAGAAACTGAAGTAATCCGCAACGCCCTTGCCGGGACTCGAAACTGGAACTCTTGAATACGCGTCGAGTATGCTTCCAATTTCACTGCGAGCGCATGCGGAAAGAAAAAATCTCTCCCTTTTAAAAGGCGACTGGGGACTAGGGGATCTAGTTACCAAATTCTCCTGGTGGTGAATTATCGTCCATCACATTTTATTCGGGCGCCGCTTGTAGAGTTACTAGGTTTTTTTTTTTTTTTTTTTTTTTTTTTGT
>KK116360.1:54468-77021 GCA_000611955.2 Stegodyphus mimosarum
ATATATATATATATTCTGCATATGTTGTTGCAATATGTTTTCTTGGCGAACGAAAGGTGACAATACCCTCCTAGCTAGGGCGCTTCCAAACTCAATAAGAACAATAATCATATATTCAGAGTATTATCAACAATTAAGTAAACAAATGACACAAAACTAATAAAACTGTAAAATCATTTAGTTCAAAGTTGAGCGGTTTGGTTGCAGCCAGCAATCTGCAATAAAACTGTCAAAATTTATTTCGTTAAATCACTTTTATACTATTTTAAAACACGAAGCAGTATTTTAAGAGATCCTCGCAAACATCCGTTCGCATTTAAAATTCGCAAATACTTTAAAAATCTGGTGGAGACAATAACCATTTATGTAGAAAATCTCTGAAGACTTAGTCATTAACTTCATTCATTTAGCGGGAAGCTCAGGACGCATTGTTAAGATCACATGGCATAAGCCATTTAGTCATTGATGGTCTTGATTTCAAAGGAAGACAAATTATAACATTATGACAATATTATTCTAAAATACGCTAAGAGTTGCGCTTCCAAATGCCGAAAATTGTATCTTAAGATGCCATTAGATGGTATTTACATTTTCAGTTAGGGTCAATGTTTTTAAATAGGTATTTTAGAACTAGATAAAAGGCCCGAAACTAGGCTTGAGACGTAGAAAAATTCGATCGAAACCAGAAAAGCAAAGGGGTATGTGAAAAATATTGAAAAGCTTTGGTAGCAAATGGACATAATTGCAGTCAATCCACAGACGCAAGATTTCTAGGAATTGCCTTAAGAACTCAAGTTGCAGTGAAATAGGTCACTGGACAAGACAATGAAATACGTCATTAGAGAAGACGTTTTCCTAATTTAACAAAATTAACTGCTAATGCACTCTCTGAACATCTCAGAGAAAAAATTAATTAAATTTGTCCTTCTGTCACCTACAATTATTCACTTCAACAATGAAATTTTAAACATATCCGTAGATACAATTTTTCCCACTCTTCATGTGTCTAATCGCTTTTAAAAACTAAATTCAATAAAAACGGGAAGATATCAAATTCAATCTTGATAATAATATATGTTACGGAGCTATTAATAGTATCATCGTAATAATAAGCTTAACAATTATGAATCTATAAACAACTATTGAAATAACACCCAAGCGATAGTTAGAGTAGTACATAATCTCTTTAACTCTTATTGGACAAGGAATCCTAGATTTTCCAGATTTGGTATTTTACTGCTAAAATAAAATCATTTTGAGTACTATTTAAATATCTTTTTAATTTTTCTTTAATTTGGAGACGTTTACCAACTGAACTTAATTGGACTAGTTTCTGGTTCATAACTAGATGATTTCTAATAGCATATTCTCTGTTTCTTAGCTATACATAAATTAATTGATGCAAAGAGCATTCCACATTCAGAATGTTTCAATTTAGTTATTATACTTGCTTTTTACAATCCAAACTTATCTTTATTATTTGGTTACTATAACATTCACTAAGTTAAGGGATAAAATCCAGCTGCTTCGATAAGAATTCGATTTCCACTTCGAGAGAATTCTTGTTCGATTATAAAATAAAAGCGGGTAATGTAAGTTAAAGCAGCTTATTATAACAAAATGCTCCAAGAACATGCGAAATAGGAGAAATATGGGAAAATATATCTTATATTAGAAAAGGCGAAGACAAAAACTGTGTGTGCCTTAGAGTCACTCAGCAGATCAATATTTACATTTGCAGAATGTTAAGTGTTGCCATATTTTTGTATATTTGCTAAACTATTTATATTGGGGGTGTAAATCAATGAAGATATCCAGATTTTCAACTTTTATTTTCAGCTGAAAAAATTACTCTGCTTTGAGCTGTAAAAAAAGTTTCATACTTTTTTTAGCTCTTCTGTCGTTTTTATTTACGAAGTTTATAGTAACTGTTAACAGGCAAAAATACTAACTCAGTAAACAGTAAACTCAGTAACTTGAAAACATTGGAAACATCAAAATGTTTAATTTAATTATTCCTTGTTCAGAAGATGAGGATGGCAACGATTTGCAAGGCAATTTAAAACAGAATACAAAGTGTTAAAACTTTCATTTTGAAAAACGGATAAAATGTTATTTTTATGTATTTAAAATTGTAAATTTTACGATTCCAATAATACAATCAGTAGGGATCTAATTTTATGATTTGCATTCTGCAAACTATTTTGATGTTAGTTTTAAGATATTACGAGATAGATCAGCTTGCTTTAATTATTACTTATTGTTACTTAAATTATTATCTCCAGCGTTAGCAGTTACATCAGTATATTCGTTATTATGGTCCAAAAAGAAGAAGATAAAAAAATTCTGTGTAGCGCCGATGTATTAAGTTGATCAATGTCTACGTTTAGAAGTAGTGTTTTCGAAAATAAAGGCATCAAAAACAAATCTGGAAGAAATCATTGAGCTGTCCAAATTTTAGTTCTCTTCGTGTATACACGAGTTGGTATCAACACTGAGCTGTCTAAAAAGCTTAGTTCTGTTCGTGCGCTCAACGAGTTAACGTCAATATGAATACAACAAAACATTATTTTGAGATAGCTCATCAGAGAATGAAAGCAAGCAAGCATTTACATTGGTCAAAACACAGGAACGTTGATTGGTCATTTTTAATTTAATGCATTATTCGATTCGTTAGAGAACGAGGGCTTATTAGTAATCACATAATAACCCCCCCCCCCCAAAAATCTACTAACTCCCAAGAATGCAGCATTTTCCTTCTTCAGAACCGATAGTTCACGATTTACTGCTGTCTTATTCATTCAGCCTCTAGTAGGCTAAAACCAAAAATTGTATTGAAAGGAATAATTAAGATCAGCTGTAGCTTCTTAAAGTTTCCATTTACGCAATTATGTTTCTTGTTCGTATATATTCGTTATACAGATTTGTATGTAAAGGATTTTGTGATCAAAACATGGTACTTAAGATTAATGCATGGTATATGCATCGGTTGCGAAATTTCAATATAATACTGCTCATATTGTTACAAATACCTATCAATACGAACGACCATGTTTTATTTATATTAAAATGAACAATAATAATAATAAATGTTTCCGAATGAATTATGGTTCTTATTGTAATGCTATTCACATACCAGTACTGCTCTTTTATTTTATTTTATTCAGTTGATAGAATACATTACATGAGCAGTGCTACCTTAAAATAAAAATTTAAATACGTTCACATCCTTAAGAGTAACAGGACTTAGAAATCCAGCAAGGCTGCATCCTCATTTCTAGTAGAGCTGAAATATCGTGCTGTTAATGCATATGATGAAAATCTGCGTTTGCAATCCTTTGTGGCGATATTCATGTACAATTCACATTGACATTTGTGAAAATAAGGAAATAATGCATCCGCGTACAAAAGCAGCATGATAACAAAGGGTGTAAATATTTTTTTTCCTTTGTCATTGGATACTAAAATGATATTTATGAACCTTGAGGGCTCCTTTTATTTTTTATTTTTGGCTACGGGGAAATTAAAATCGCATAAAAATTTTGATGTGGCAAGAGACAAATTTAGATGTTTGCTATCCAAACATTTAGAATATTATTCAAATTATGTGTTGAAACCATAATTTTCATTTCGACTTATAGGTAAGAATTATTTAAAAACTGGATGTTAAGACAAATCTTTCACACCGCTTTATAAAAACGACAAAGCCAGCACGTGGCTTTTTCAGTTCATTTTCTACGCGGTTTACTTAAGTCTCAGAATGTTTTCATAGGGAGAAATATAAGCTATTGAGCTTATTTCTCGAATTTAATTCATCTATAACTATTTAATAACGAATTATTTAAAAACACTGAAAGTATTCCTTACAATTTAGGCTTTGATTTCTCTTCTAGTAATACATCTACAGCGGGTGTTTGCATATTTTTAGAACAATTTCTATAAAGAATGTAAAAAAGCAAATTTTTCGGATTAAAAATTTCTGGTGACAGCTGATTATTTCTAAGGACAAATATCATCTGCTACTTTTAAATTTTTTCTTCTTTCAAAATGTCACATGCAAACAAGTTGTGGATTGAGGAATAGGTTTTTGCGCTTCCGAAGGGAAGCATTCCTATTCCATGATTCAGAAATGTTAAAATACATGCTATTAAAGTTCTAAATTCACGAAAAATAAGCCATTATTAATTATGAAGGTGGTCAATCAATATTTTTTCATGAATTGATCGTGGAAGAAGATTCATCATTCATGGAAAGGAAACTCGAAATGAACACCCAAAAAACTTACGTACAGTTTCTAATGTTTCTTAAGTTAAATCATTTATAATAAGAGAATATCCGTCGACGCAGAAATCAATTGCATCAATCGCAGAAATCAATCAAATTTTTAAATATATTTATAGCAACAATAAATAAAATAATAAATCATGATTTGCAATATTTGAAAAAGCTAAAAAACATAAGTTGACTATCTTTTGCCAAGTCATGTGGCTCAACGCGGAACAATTTATTGAATCCTGTATAAAATCTATTAGTAGGACATAAATGCAAATACATTGTTACCCTTGATTAAACATGGGTTTACTTAAATGACTGCAACAAAATAGTGTCTATTTATTAACGAAAATGAAGAAAAAAAAGTGTATTAACCTCCGTTAATGCAAAAAACATTTTCAGTAAGCGGTTTATGATTACCTCATGATTCTCTTTCAATGGAAAATTAAAGATAAGAAAAGTGGAAAAAATCTTAAATTCAGCTCAACATGTTATCAAGAGAAAGTTTTACGTTCAATACTTGCAGAAGAAATTCTTTGTCCCGATGACTTTCAGAGAGTGAAGCTTCATCAAGAAAATGCAACATGTGAGAAAGGCGAGCAAAAATTGGGAAGATTTAACAACAGAGGTGTCTAGCCTCAGTATAGATGCGTAAACATATTGCAATTAAATAGTGAACTTTCTGCATTATTAATTTTTGTTTAACATCACGCAGACATTTATTGTAGAAAATAGCTTTTAAGAGTTACTTAAGTTAAACGGAATTTTAGAAAGGTCTATATTTTATTGTTCATTTACTTAAGTTACATTGTAAATTAAGGTGCATGTTCTTGAGTTCAGATCAAATGCGGACCCTAATTTGTGATTACTACTATTCTACATCCACATTAGTGTACACGACAAGACTGATCGGCACGAATCATCTATAATAAGCATTATAGATGAAGTTTTATTGAAAACAGATTTTTCCTTTTAAAATAATTGATCGAGTATGTTGATTATTTTTAATAATCGATATAATAATTGACCGAGTATAATCGAGTAAACATTACAATTATTAAATATCGTAATGTTTAACGATTATTATCTGAATTCAAATTATTCAATATTTACTTGTTAAAGCTTGAAAACAATTAACTGGTATCAGAGAAGTTCTAAATTTCAATAAAAATGTCTTAACGTGATTAATTTGTGGCTAGCATAAGTATCAAATGTTGGCAACCATGAGCAACAAACTATTTCTATTTGTGGATTTGTTTTTTTTTAATTAAAGCAAAATACAAAAGGGTTATTCGAAATTATGAAATTCCATGCAGATGAAGAATCAATAGCTTATGTCTTCCTGTATATTTTGCTGTCTTAAGCAAGATAAGCTTCGGTGAGAGAAAATTTTCATTTTTCTGAATTCTCCAAGATTTATTAATTCTCCATTAACGTTCTAATTTAGATGTAAAAGAACTTGCATGACATAATTTGTTAAAAAAACAGCTTTAAGAGGGAAAAATAAATCGTCTCTTGTAAATTGTTTGAACATTCGCTCATCACGTTAAATATACCCAAAAGCACAAAATACCCTCCCTTAGATAATAACATTTTCAGGAGACGCCCTTCTCCCAGAAATATTATTAATGGAAAACTATTGCTTCTGTTACGCTGATATGTTTTTGCGGTCTCAGATAAATTTCATGGAAACAGATTTGCGTTCTTCCGAAAAATGAATCAATATGTGTTGTGATTCAGATTCAAATATAATGTTTTTTTCAGTGGAATGGTTCATTGATACAGTATACTTTCTCAAAACATCAGTTAGTGTAATAATAAAAAGGATTTGGAAACTGTCTAAGAATATTTCCTCAGACTAGAAAAGAAAGAAGATAGTAGTAATAATAAAGACAATTTTAATGTTAAATCTTTTATTCTACTTATAGCAAAACGAAGACAGCATTTCTACATTGAAAATATAATTAAACTTTGATTTTGCGACTGCGGTGAATTAATGAAATTTTGTTAGATCGAAAGGGCATGTTAACTCATTATAAAACACAATGTAAGTGAAAAATCTTGTTTTCAATATTGTATTTATGCATTATTGATATTTTTATTCTAAGTAGATATGCGATAAAAACATAATTAAAAAACTTTAGCTATGCATAATTTTACATTTTATGTATCAGTATTACCATTCTGCATTTCTTTTCCATTATTCCTTATAATGAGAAGCGAAAGATCTAAAATACAAGTGCGAGAGTCGAGCTGATATGAAAAATACATTAAGAAACATCTCTAAAAAGTTTTAATCATAAATATATATCGAAAATTCCGGAAAAATCGCCAAAATAATACTTCATATTTGGATAAATATTGTATTTTTTAATGAAACTCCCTTTAGCTTCAATTACAGCCTCCAGACCATCTCAGAAGCGAGAACAGGAGTACTTTATAATCTCAGGAGACAGATCTTGAGCTGACAGACTCTCTTCCTTTAAGCTCATCTTTATTAGTATTAAAAGCAGTTTTAGTTGTGACCCGTTCGACCAGGCTTCACATATAATAGTCTACGGAATTGCAGTCGGGTGAATTTGGAGGCCATATATGAGGAGAACATAACCAAAAAAGGTTAACCTCGAACTATTTCTGAGTTTTCCTGCAGTTCGTGCTGATGCAGAGTCTTTCTGGAATACGTATGATCTTTCCTCAGCAACTTCTTTAATGCACAGCCAAAACGTATTTTACTTTATCCTTAGATATCCTGAAATAAAATTTTTCCTCACACTGTATTCAACTCAATTATGCGTCTTCAACCAGCCGCAGTCTCTACATTAGATGTGAATCTACTAATTGCTTTCTAATTCTCTGTAGTAACCCTCTCTTTTCTTACCTGTGTCATTGATGGTCATTCAGGCGCAGAAGGTATAGAGAGGGTCGAAGCCAGAACATGTGCAACCAATGCGACCGCACCGAGCGGCGGAATTCAGAGGCTGCAGAATTTTTTTAATTTATAAAGGAAGCGGAAGCAGAATTTTGGATTTACGGAGTTGGCACCGGGCGGCAAGAAGTCTAGCGCTGGCCTTGGGCACAAATTATCACTTCCTTCTTCAATCCTCGGGCTACTCATCATCATCTAATTTGTTTGGTGTTCGCATTCCTATTGGCAACTGAGAATCTGTAACGCTTTCCCGAAAAAAAAAAGGAAAAACATGTTTATATTACCTATAATTTCCTAGCTTAAACTTGCATACCCTATATTCCTAGTTACTTCATATAATGCAAATTATACATTCTATGTTTTGCAGGTCTTGTTTTGCTTCAGAGATAATTTTCGTAAACGTTTCACAATTAACGGCTTCGCTTTTGGAAATCGGATCGTTCCATACCCTCTTTCTGTTCATCATAATGATCTTCAACAGCCCGAAATGTCATTTTATCTTTATAAATCGTATTTTGCACAAATTCGTGAATTTTAATCGCAATTGAACAATTTACACAACTAGAATATATTATAATCTTCAAACTTCCTACCGTTATCTCGCTTACTTCTCGGGAAAGTTTCTTCAGTAGAAGGAATTAAGAAATAACAAGTTGAAACTAATGAAGTTCGAAGGAAACACCTTGCTTCGAGTTTTGGAAGGCATTAATTTTTATAAAATATTATTGCTGAATAGAAGAAATGCATTGCTAAATCTGGTATAGGAGAAAACTGATTTTATACATTTTGTACCGAATCAATGAAAATAAACATTAAATCGGATGTTGCTAAATCGCGTTTGAGCTATATTAAGCAGCATGATCAAATGATGCATTCAGCTCATGAATATGGAAAAGATCTAAGCTGTCTTCTCGCATTTTTCATTTCATAGCACAGGAATGATATTCTTTAATAACATTGTTGGGTTTTCTTCTGTAGAAAGAATGATTTTTATTTCTCAGAAAATTTTTTAGAAGAAAAGGATTTAACATTAGACACTGAAAATTTACATTTATATGATGAAATGGCAAGACGTATGTAACTATCATTTCATTCCTAGCATTTTTAGACTTTAATGAGCGATAATTGTGATTAACTAAGTTTAGTAGGTATTGAAATGAATGCTAAGTAAAATATGTTTTCTAGCAATTTATAGTAATTATTATGAACAATGAAAGTTCAGAATATATTATGAGATCCTTTAAGACTTTATATGAGATAAACTGCGCACAATTTTCACGAATAGTTCGTTGTATGAAATGCAACCTAAATTCAACGAATATTATATAATCTCTGACAAATATAAATGTATGATGCCCTTGTATATTTTAGTAAGACTGTTTTATTTATTACATTAGCAGTCCGAAGGATTTGGAAGTTACAGAAACAAATTTGATGGAGGATAAGGCGTTTCATCATAGTTTCTTAAACAAAAATTTTGAGGAAATCGAGTTGATGGTGAGTTACTGTAAAAGGTATTCTCTCCTTTCGGCATGTCTTCGTGTTGTAATTGGAAGCATACTCGACACGTATTCGAAAGACCAGGGTGTGCGAAGGCATTGCACATTTTTCACCTCTCCTCTTCAAAAAACCTAATAACTCTACCACGAATTCTTTGCATAACATTTTGTATGTAATTAAAAAAAAAGCAGGATATCAAGAATATTTCCAATTAATTATAACTACGCACTATAAGACTATTTTTTGACAAATTTCACATGAATGATTATCACAAAACACAACATACCACCTTCTGTTAATAGATGTGCTCAGTACTGGCCATATGAACAGTCAGTATCTTGTACAACATTCTTAATAGCAAATCGCAGCTAATACACTGTTGAAGTGCCTTCTGAATTGGAAAAAATTAGTAATCAGCCTATCTCTGCGTTAGAGTCGTAACAACTACGCCTTAACATATTTGATATACCTTTCTTTGCAGTAACACGGTAGTCTTAACGCATGTATCCAACTGAAGATATGTTATAACAATTGTTTTTATAATCTTTCGGTCGCATATAAGTGGTATTTCTGAATTATCTTTCGTCCATGAATGCAAATATGTTCCTCATTCTTCGCTGATTACATGATATATAACAAAAGCAGTTAGCTCATTTTGAATCATTCAGAGCTAGAGAATTTAACCGTTTCATCGTTTGATATCAAACAATTTTGAAGATACTAATACTGGAATTGTATTGCAATAACACTGTAATTGTTGCACAGTATTATCCCAAACGATTCGTAATTGTACGACTAGTGACTTCATTCTCTGAACTAGAGTGTTTAGCCCAGTTGCTGAATTATTGGTATTTTAACTTGCTCTATTTTACGGAGTAATCTCTTATATAGTTTCGTTAGCTAAATAGTTAACTTACCCCTTGAGTTCTAAAAACTCTGGACTATGCTTCGCTCTCATCGAAAAAGACAACTTCGAACATTTTTTAACCTGCTGTCACTACGCATGACGCATGGTAGCTGTATTCTCACTAATCATATTGGTGGAACAAAAAAAAAAACGATTGGCCACACTAAATATGGTTTTGTTAATCGTTGAATAAAGTTTGTGTTTCGTAGATTATTTGAAAGTGACCAAATTTTTTTAAAACTAATCTGGGTCAGAATAGCTGTAGCATGGGAAAAAAGGGGATGTAACGTAATTATTTTAAAGAATTAACATCTCCAGTTTTTTTTTAATCTATTGCCTAAATTTTACAGCAGAGTTAAAACTTATGTTCTAAATAATGTTAGCCTTCTGTGGAAGTGGTTGCGAAAGAGAGTGTGTAAACGGTTGCGAAGATAAATTTATTACACTTATTGCCATAAAAACTTGCACACCAATAAATAGTTGTGGGATCGTAACGAAACTTGGCATGTAGGTACATGTCGGGTAGATATGCAAACGATTAGAAATGCAGCGTGACTGCGCATTGCGTAAGGCCCCTAGAGGGCGTTGAACTTCGTTCTTCTTGGAGTATAAAACAGGTAGGCAGAGCTTGTTTGTGCGTGTGTGAGACGACTAGTACTCTCTTTGTTGCTCCTCGGTCGATGGTTGTCTTTGCTTTCAATTTGTCTGATTTCGAAATTTGTTGTATTTTGTAGTAGTTAGTCATTGTAGTGTACTGATTTTGGTTGCTTTTTTGTTGTATCATTGTACATACTGTATCTGCATTTTGTACAGTTTTGAATTGTAACGTGCATTATTATGAGTTATATCTTGTTTCTTCCTTCTTTAGTGGTTTTTCATCACTTATCTGGATTTGTAATTTGTCATAGTTTTGCTTTGTTCCAGTTTTGTTTAGCCCCTCTTTTTGTCACGTTTCCTCCGATTTCTCATCTGAGATTTCTCCACGTTTAGAGCTCATTACGTCATATGCCTTAGGGCTTTACTTCATGAACTGGCAACATTGTCTCGGCAGTAGCCCGGTGATAACCAACAATCTATGTTTGACTGTACTTAATCTTTTGCTGAGGTAGACATGACGTTACGCCACCATCGAAGCCAATATCAACAACTGTCAGAGTTCGAGAGGGGAAGAATCATCCGGATGATGGAAGCTGGATGGTGAGCTCGGCGAGTAACTCGTCAGGTAGGCCGTTCTGATTTTACTGTGAAGAGGTGTTGCAACCAATGGACAGCAGAGACGTCATTTACACGGCTACCAGACTCAGGACGCCCTCGACAGACCAGTCGTCGAAAAGACCGTCCCTTCATACGACACACACGCGTAGAGTCAACTGCCTCATTGGTCGCTATCCAGACACAGGCAGCAGCTTCATTACGGCCCCTGTGTCTTTCCGAACCATCGCAAGACGCCTGGTTGAAGGACCTCTGGTATCGCGGGCCCATTAAGTGTGCTGCCAATGACACCTACCCACCGATGCCTCCGTTTGGAGTGGTGTCGCGCACAACAGGATTGGACTTTAACGGAATGGAACCAGGTGGTCTTCAGCGAGGAATCTAGATTCAATTTGACCAGTGATGACAATCGTGTTCGTGTGGGGAGGCACCATGGTGAACGCCTTAATCCTGCTTTCGCTTTACAGCGACACACCGTTCCCACAGTTGGTGTGATGGTATGGTGTGCCATTGCTTACGATACACGGTCACCCCTTATATTGATCCATGGCACAATGACAGGCCAGCGATACGTCCATGACATCCTTCAGCCACATGTGTTGCCACTCATAGCAGGGCTCCCAGGAGCCTGTTTTCAATAACGCAATGCTCGACCACACACAGCACGGATCTCACAAGACTGCCTCCGCCACATTAACACCCTTACCTGGCCTGCTCGATCTCCAGATTTGTCACCAATCGAGCATATCTGGGATCATTTGGGACGGCAAGTTGGACAGCCTATGAGATTGGCCGAACTAGAGGAGCGTTTACAGCAACTGAGGAGCGAGATTTCTCAGGACACCATACGGAACTTGCATGCCTCAATGCCCGCTCGTATCGCATCTTGCATTCGCGCTAGAGATGGTCCAACAGAGTTCTAAAATTTCCATTCATGTGTACTTTTTTCTGCAATAAATGATCCTTTTTTCTTTGATTTTCTAATTGCTTACTTATATCAAAGTAGTACTTACATATGTAAAATTTCGTTTCATTCTGACAGCTCTTTCTTGGTGCGCAAATTTTTATGGCAATAAGTGTGTAATCAAAACGCAAGCTGGGTTGCAGCATTTGTAATTGTTACTGTTAAGAACCTAGTAACTGAATCATTAAGGATTGTCAAATGTCATAGATTTAAAGGAGAGGTCATTGTTTTGAAAAATGGGAAAAACATCAATCTCTTTTGCTCAATTTCAGTTTTATATTCGAAAAATTGTTTAATTTTACAGCCGTTTACATTTTTTAAGTGCGATATTTCATTAAATGATTTTTTATCAGATAACCAACTTTTTATATTCAAAAGGTTAAACCTATCTCCGCGTTTTCTTATTCTACAGTATTTTCGATGACGATCTATTTAAATTTCTACAGGTGATTTGATTTGATTTCAATTTTTTTAACACAAAATGCTGCAGATTTAATGAAAAGATTCACAAAATATTTGACATCCCAAGCTTCTTAAAATGTATCTAGAATTTTCAATTATTTAATTATTGAAAATATTTCTGATTTTGAAAATGTATACCTCATGATCTTATGGAATGATGTTAACGAAATAATATATTGGCTATTTACAAAATCCGGGAATATTTATAGAATCCGGATCATTTTTCATGGACATAACCTGAAGAAAGCACTAAAATATAGGACTGTTCCATTCAATATGAGGGCATGTGGCACTTAAGTCCATGCGGTGCTTCTTCGCAACTGTTTTTTATCTGATAAATCTCTTCTGCCTAATCTAAAACTTGTCCGTAGACTAAACAAATGCGTTTCGTCTGTATTAATTAAACTTTCAGCCTTTTTTCTGCATATTTGTTCAGTTTTGATTTTATCATTCGTATGAATCAAGCACGTTACATTCGAAAATCTACGCTGCGGGCCAATAAACGCTACAACGTTATTATTTAAATGAAATAAATTAAATATATTTTAGATGCATAGATTAAAATTTCTATTTTATTGAGATTTACAATCTTTACACTTGAAATTTACATACACTTTTTGCATATTATAGCTAAATGAATTATTTAAAGCTAAATTTAGATTGTCGAACTAGTCTTAAAAACTGAAAAACGTTTCTCTGACTGGGTAAATTACATTAAATATTTATAGGATGTTCCCAGTAAATGGTATATCAAACAACGAAGTTTTCACTACTATAAAAATAAGATTACAACAGAAATATGAAAGTCTGCAAGGAAAATTAATACTTAATTTTAAACTAAACGCGTTTTTTTTTCTTTTTTTTACCATCATGAAAATTACGCTTCCAACAGCAATGAATAATTGCTATATGTTTTAAAAGATGAATGTGGGAGAACACTTCGTATATTACCACAGAATTAAAAATTAGTATAGGTACCATCAATTTTTAATTCTTTAGAAATGGCAAGAATCATATTTTTTCAGCCCTAAAATAAAACGCTGTCGGTTTTTCTCTTCATCATATTCTGTAGCTATTTACTTATTCATTTATGCCATCTCTTCTTAAAGTTTTGAGTTAATATTAAATGTGTTCGTTGTTTCATAGCTCTTATTTTCAATTTATCCTGTTTGCATATTCTATGCACGACAAATAGGAAATTGAATGCATAAGTATTATTTTATATTGCTAGCATAGTGTAGAGTCATTAGTATTTTTTTAGCCCAAGGGCGTTAGCCCAGAAGGACTATTAATTTCGTTTCGGCATTTTGCGTTGAAAATTTTAAAAGTCTTAATCACTTTTCAAATTATTGCTGCCCAGTATTGTTACCCTGTATTATATTTATAAAAATTAAGTGATGAAGAATTTGCATAAATGTATGTATGTTTCTCGCATTGTGATGAAACAACGGTACCGAGAGCCATTAAAGTTTGAATAACATACGTCTCCACCCGAATATGGGCATCTGGAAGGAAGCTCAAATTTGGAATTTGTTTTATTATCTGTATCATATTTTGTAAAGCGTTTACGAGTTTTTGATTAACAAACTCAATGATTTCAAAGCCAGTAATGGCAACACTGTACGGGGAAAAATATCTCCAGTGCGCGAAACTGTGTAACGAAAATTTTAAAGACATGCTTTTCTAAAATTATTTTACGATATTGCTGTTGAATTAAATTTTATGGTTTAAGTGCGAAAAACATGATATTTAATAAAAAAAGTGACACACAAAAGGTTGATAAAACACCCCTTAGGCGTACTATAAAATATGAAAGCTTTCAGTTTTTTTTTTTTTTTTTTTTTTTTTTTTTAATTTTTTTTTTTTTTTTTTTTTTTTTTTTAACGGGAGATTTGAAAAATGAGCAATGCCCTCGCTGTGGCTCAAACTTAGACCTCTCGAATACACGTCAAGTGTGCTACCGTTACACCACGAATGAATGCGAAAAGGTGGGAGAAAATACCTCATAATAGTTTTACTGTTTCTGAAACAAATTACCGAATCTCAGCAAGTTTAGGAAACAGTAGCATAAATTTATCTGCATTTTTTCTTTTGCGTATTAGCTCTTTTTCATCAATCTTATTTCACGGTATCTAAAAACGTTTTAAAGTTTTTTAACGTCTTTATTTTTCACTTTCTATTTTTGTCCGCTTCGTCTTGCTTGTACATTTCTTTGTTTCTGTGATACATCTCTTTTGAGTTGATAGCGAGGTTTTCAGTTTAATGTAAATTGCTAAGATACTAATTACTTTCTATTCAATTTATGTATTTTACTTATCTGTTGATTTGTTTCTCTGTGTGCCTGCATGTCTTTTTAGTTTTCGTTTCTTTCTGTTCTTGCAGTACTTAAGTCAGATTCTGATTTATGTAATTTATGAGCTACTCTTAAAATATAAAATTAAATCGAGTTTTCTTTTTAGTAACTGTATTACTTAAATACGTAAATAAAGCAAAAAATGACTGTAGCTTATAATATTCAAAAGGTAAATAAAAAAGTAAGAGAAACCATACAGTTAGTGCAGTAAGAATGCGCTAATAAAATTCATTTCTTGTTTACACTTACTGATGACTCATAAAAGTTGTTTGAATGAGTCCCCAGTTTGTCTTACCGGAAATCTACCGCAAAATATCGTCATACAGTGGGGAGGAGACGGTTAAATTCTCTAAAATGTCAGTCTTTATCATCCATACTCTAGCCGTGGCCCTCGTATGGTCAGATAATCTTATACTGTATGTTGACAAAAACGAAATTTATTTACAGTTCTTGAAAACAAATCAGGGTCATCTACGGAATAAAAAAATTTCAAATTTCTCAGATATATGTTAAATGTTTTTAATATTATGACACCTCTGCCATAGCTTCTAAAATACCGACAGAAGCCGAAGGTGTTTGATTGTGAATATAAAATCGTGTTGTGTCCTAGAGAGGTGGTAATCGCTCGCGAACTGCTCTAAAGAAGCGATCCACTTTACAGAGCAACTGAAAAGTTATTCTTCAGACAGGAGTAGTAGCTTCTTCAGAGTTATTCCACCGAGAGCTCTTGCTTGAGGCGGGACAGGAAAGTTAGATCCCCATGTTAGAGGAGAAAAGAATGTTTATTTTTCCATGTTAAAAATGAGTTTATTTTTAATCATTTCCCAATTTGTTGGATTTTTTTAATTTTAGAATTTTGTTCTTAGATCTTTGCAGAAAAGAGATTTTACGGAACCTCCAAACTGCACTTGAAAGAAATAAGTCCAGGAGAAGAGTGGTTCGATTGAGTTGATTTTCTCAACTCCACTGCTCGTTCAATTCTTTCTGCTCTTTATCCTATCCTCGAGCATCATTCTTGATTCTCTGTCCGTTTCTGATTGCATTCATCTTGTATACGATTTGTAACTAATCTTGTTTGTTCGGGCTGTTGTAGTTGTGTCCGTTCAAGGCATGGCAAGTTTCAGTTTCCGATTATTTCAGTTTTAAGAGTATTTTCGTAGAATTTTGTTACCTGAAATGGCATTAATTAAAAACTAAAATTACATTCAAAAAAGAAATGATAAACAGTAGACGAAAATAGATTACAGTTGCATGTACATATTTATAATTGTCCTTTGATTCCGGCTCCGACATTTCACAATGGGTTCCATTTCTGTTAGATGAAACTGTATTTAATTCACGAAAATTTTTAAAAACTTTTTTTTTTCTGTGAAGGATGAAACTATAGGCAAACATTACCTCAATATGATTAATATATTTCTGGAAAAGAAATTAATTTATAGAAATAATTTATTTTGAGGTGTCTAGATGAATGGATGTCTATCAAAGACGCCTTCTAAAATCTGATTTATTTAATTATTAAAACAAAAGTATAATATAACAAATCTCTTATCATGTCAATGTACCATTCACCAGGAAAGCTTGTGAGCACGTATTTCTGTGCCTGAACTAGACGTTGTGATAAAACACACTTACAGTTGTGATAAAAATATAATTAAAACAAGGAAAGCATAAAATTTTCAACGAATTACTTTTTTCAATGATTATTTGAACGGTTATTCTGTTTCATTAAGCCATCCCCGAAAAAAAAATTATATCACCTGAAAAATTATCTAATCGTCGCCACATGTTCTATTGAAATACTAAAAAAAATCTAAAACGATGTATATAACAGAAATTAAACAAACCAAAAAAATTTAAAAATCAGAATGCTTTCAGATTTTACGTTACATCCAAAGAGGCGTTTTTGAACGTTTTTGTAAGTAACCTTTATTGCTCCAAAGGGGCAATTTGCTCAGAAGGACTATTAATTTCGTTTTGGCATTTTGCGTTGGTTCACTATAAATGTTCGTTCACTTTTCAAATTGTTGCCACCAAATATTAGAGCCTTGTATTATATTTAAAGAAATTAAATAATGAAGAATCTGTATAAATGTATGCATGTTTCTCGCATTGTGATAAAACAACGGTACCTAGATCCATCAGATATTAAATATTGAACATTTCCACCCGAATATGGGCTTCTAGAAACCCAAATTTGGAATCCGGAATTTGTTTTATTATCTATTTCATATTTTGTAAAACTTAACGAATTTTTGATTAACAATCTCAACGATTTCAAAGCGAGCAATGGCACCACTTTACGGAAAAAAAACATTTTTATGTCCAGAGCGTGAGACTGTGTGTCAGAAATTCTAAAGTTATGCTCATTTTAAAATTATTCTGCGATATTGCTGTTGAACTGGATTTTATCTTTTAGGGGAACTGAATTTTATGTTTTAACATGATATTTAATAAATAAAGGTAACACACAAAACGTTAAAAAAATTTCCCTTTGGGCGTAATGTAAAATCTGGATGCTTTCAGGCTTATTTATATATCAAATATCATGTTCTTAGCACTTAAACCATAAAATTTAATTCAACAGTAACGTCGCAAAATAATTTTAAAATGAGCATATCTTTAGAACTTCCGGTACACAATCTTGCGCACTGGAGATAAAAATGTCTTTGTTTTTCGTACAGTGTTGCCATTGTTCGCTTTGAAATCCTTGAGTTTGTTAATCAGAAATTCGTTAAAGTCTTACAACATATGAAATAGATAATAAAACAAATTCCAAATTTGGGCTTCCAGATGCCCATATTTGGTAGAAACGTACGCTATTCAAAATTTGATGACTCTACGTACCGTTATTTTATCACAATGCGAGAAACATATATACATTTATGCATATTCTTCATTATTTAATTTCTTTAAATATAATACAGGGCTCTAATATTTGTAGGCAACAATTTGAAAAGTGAACCGACATTTATAGTGAACCAACGCAGAATGCCAAAACGAAATTAATAGTCCTTCTGGACAAACTGCCCCTTTGGACTAATAATGTATTCACGAGTTTATTCGTTCACAAGAAATAGAAATGAACGACAGAAAATTTAAACCTTGTTGGAAGATATAAAAAATAATTAT
Source organism: Stegodyphus mimosarum (assembly GCA_000611955.2). Lineage (NCBI taxonomy): Eukaryota > Metazoa > Arthropoda > Arachnida > Araneae > Eresidae > Stegodyphus > Stegodyphus mimosarum. The sequence goes on from KK116360.1 coordinate 72,197, forward strand.
AACGACGTTCTTTTGCTTACTCGGTACGACGTTAAAGTTGAAGCACAGCTCTAGATCTCTTTTTTATTTTACTTCCTCTTCTCTTTTACGTCGAGAAATTATTTTATGTTTGAAAGAAAACAATAAAGTATATTGGGATTTAAAAAATGATGGGTGGTGATATGTTTTAGTGTTTTTGTACAATATGACAAAAAAACCTAACAATCACAACCGTGGTTTGAACAGAGTAAAACTAAAATTATTTCGCAGATTGCAAACAAAATATTTGCTCTGGAAGAGAAACTAAGTATTTATTATAAGGAAATACAAAAGCAAATACTGTATAATTTTAAAAGCACTGATGAAATAATTTCAAATTATTTAGCTTTCTTATCGAAGTTCAGGTTTTAAACTTTTAAACTTATTTAAAGAATTGTTTGTTGTGTAGAGTCACTAGGAATTTTTTTTTGGAAGCAGGAGATGTGAAAACTGTGCGGAGGTCTTGTTGGGAGTGGAATCTAGACCTCTCGAATATGCGCCGAGTGTGCTACTGTTACACCACGAAGGCATGCAGAAAGGATGGAGAAAATACCTTACAGTTGTTCATTGAAATTCAAGGGAGTATAGATACAATAATTAATTACAGAACTAGCTGCATTGGGATAAAATTATGCAAAACTCTTTTACCAGTTCATCGACATGAATGATACCAATTTGGAAATTATTTTTAAAACAAAAGAGAGAAGAGGAGGACTGTACAAAGTTTAAAAAAAGTTTGCAGTTGATAATCGGTTCACCCAGATAAAATCAATTCAAACACCAGAATAACAATCACCAGATAAGGATCGTTGTGGCCTCAGTGTATATTGCAATGAAAGTGTATCTTTAGGGGAGCAGGAATAAAAAGAACTGAAATGAAACGAAAGAGTCTATCATCTGATTTTTTGGAAGCGATAAAATTTTAATTAATAATATAAACTAAATGATTTTAAGACTTGCAAGTATTAGCATGCGCTTAATTTTTTATTTGACCTGTAGAGTATTAGGTTGATGTTCAGTAGTGCAACACTTCTGTTCAAGATTATGACACTTTTAGTTTGATTATAAACTTGATTGAGCGCTACTGTACGAAAAAAGATCAACACATATATAACGATGATCTCACTTTGTCTAGTCGCAATGGTGTCCTCACACAACGTAATCAAACGTGTAGCAATATTTCTGACTCACTTTGATTTTCGCTTTAAATACGTCAGGCTACCTATCTTAATATTTAGACTTGAAGAGAAAAATGATCAAAATTCTGTATAATTTGATAAGTGGAAGATCTGCACAAACCTTTTCTTAAATTTAAAGAGTCTTGAAGCATTAAAAATCTCCATAAGAAATTCAATTCGATTTACGACCCTTTTGCATGCAGATGAAAGTTAACAGTAGAAAATTTTTGTTTTGTTAACTTACTCCTAATTTTTTTAACTGTTCCTAACGATCATTATATTTCTAATGTTAGTTGTTGGAGGAACATATTCGATCTAGCCGTTTGGGTTCGGGCCTGGCATTTTTTGAATTTGCGTTCTTGCAATAGAGTGCAGCACGAGTACCAGGCAAGACGAAATGGAAAAACGAAATAACAAATGTTGTCGAAGATGGCGGACATGTAGTGGTTCAAAATGGCGGCTACTCGAAGAAGATCCAAGTTCGTTTCAGTAACTTTTTGCAAGCAGATGCAAGTTAACAGTAGAAAATTTTTGTTTTGTTAACTTATTCCTAATTTTTTAACTGTCCAGAATGCATTTACATTCCTAATAATAGTTACGAAAGGAATTTTTCTTAACCAAGTGTAATACTGAAGAGGATCGTATTTCCACATTTTGAGGAATCCGTTTTCTCGAATGCCCTTGCATATTCTTTATCCTCAGAAAGACACGAATTGGTGACGTTTTGGAGTTCACTCATGCACTGAATATCTTCTTCTTTTTTACATCTTTTTCATGTTTGCAAAAAATATTAAGTTTCATACCAGAAGACTTATAATGAAGCAAGAACGTTAGTGCTTCCTGAAGCACTGTGCTTACAGAAACAAATTAAAACATTGTTTTTTATGCAACTGTTTGCGCAAAGTTACTGACTTAATAATGTTTCTTTAAAGCTTTTGCTAATTCTTGTAAATGAAAAAATCTATCATCATTTACTGAAATCTGTTTTTTTTTAGTTTTGCCTTCTTCTTACATCATTTCATTATGTTTTTATTGGGAAATTGAGAAGATAAAATTGCTCAATCTGATTGACTGCGCGAATTTTTCTAGATTCCTTAATTTGATCCACGGGGAAAAGTTAAACAGCTCTTGAACTGTTAGTCAATAGAGTTCACGTTTATAATTTAAAGATGAATTAACTTTTGGTTTAAATTTTTAAACTTAAAACTTTGAGTCTCGTGATTAAATCGTTGTTATAACTAGGAGATTTTCGTAAAAATAAAAATATTCAAAACACGAAAAGCAAGAAAAACGATTTACTGATGGCATAAAAAGTCAGTTTTGGAAAATTTAAGGTTTCCATTTATGACTTAATTTCCATTTGAGAATTGGACTGACTGCTAAGAATTAAAAGATTCAGTCATGGATGTGAAGACTTATGGATGCTCGAAAAAACAGAAAACCAAAAACTTTGTGTATTGCTGCTGGAAGTTAATATAAACGGAGTATAAAATACGATAAATAGAGGATTACCAAAGAATAATATACTAAACAGCAACAAAAAAAATAATAAGCTAATGCGAGCTGAATAAATGAGCTCGCGAAAGATTTCTGCGAAGTTTGTGCTTTACACCCTTACCGTAATACCTAAAGCACTCAGGCAAATTCAATGCGGAGGAAAACATCGTGAAGAAAACAATATATATTAAGTATTAGGCTAGGGAAAACGAAAGCAAAACAGAGACAATATTCCGCAGTTTCAAATGACAAAAACAGCTATATTTCTCAGTGACAGAAACCTTTCAGAACTCCGCATTGTATGCGTCCAAAACGTTCAGTATGCAAGTTCAATATTAAGTGCTTAGAAATGTAACATATTTAATGTATAATGAAGTATATCGAAGTTAATAATGATTTTCATGGATATGGTAAATTCTTCCTAATAATTAATAACTTAGATTAGTAATATTCTTTTTAATAACTGACAAGAAATATATTTAAAAGTTTAAGTAAAATTGTAATCAAACCACATAATTTGTCTTTGACTTACATATATGGAAAAATCCCTCCTTTTTATGTTTAAAAATGATTTGTGACTAATTTATAAACGTTTTGCCAAAGTAAATATTAAATAATATTTACCTGCAAAATCGGTTTAAAATAATATTACTCAGCATTAAACAGGTATGCACGATTAACTAATTATAAATATACAGCTCCCCGAGATGTATTTCTGTAAAATCTCAGGAAGTGTTAGTAAATAAAAGCTATTCGTAAGCATGCAGAAAAAAGCAAATTGTATAAAATCTGAAAGGAAATTTAATTAGGAATATCAATAAATAAAAGATAAGTAGTAAAAAGGGATTAGAATTGGAATATTTAATTGCACTTTCTATAATTACTTGCTTTGAAAAAGCAAGCTCATATCGCTTTGTCATGTGATTTATATTTTTTCATCATAACATAAAAAGGATGGATCATATGCGTAATACAGCTCAAGACAATTTCGGGATATAGATTGATGACAGAACTGGAAAGCTTAAGTATTGTTGCAATGTATTTTGTATGCTGTCGGCTGGACTAAGTTAGAAATGCAAACTCTAGTTCTAATAAACTTCTTAGAAAACTCAAATATGGTTACTATGGAACTACAGCTTTGGAATATTGTCCTCGGTTGCATCTGGCATCATCACCCAGGAAATGGGGACTATACCCTTGAAAAACGTATTGCCCACAAAGTCCTGTGTGTGCATTCAGGAGTTCATGTGTCAAGTCAAGCATTTACAGGCACTAAAGAGATGTACACTGCAGTATTTCTGAGAAGGCTTGCTTATGTCAAATACTGTTTATTTTATTTTCTAAGCTGCTGCAAATGTACACTGTTCTACTGATGCAATGATGAAAAATAAATGACACAAAAAAAATGCAGTCTTCTGTTATGTAGTCCAAGAGCGATATTTTCAAGGCCTCCGACATCTCAGCTATTGGTTGGCATAAGAGCTTATGTAAGTGGAATGTTGTGGAGGGGGAGACAATTTTATACTCCGTACAGCATCAAACAGTTACCTACTCTCGGATGCCTGTAGCTTCCGAACAACTTGGCGGTGTTCGCCGCTGAACTTGCTTCGGTATTTCTGAGCATAGAGTCATTCGCTACTTTCTTTAATTCCTTTTGAAAAGTCATTAACTTGCCTGAATTTACTTTGAATGCATAACATGGCAAATCAAGGAACTTTAAAGTAATTCGAAAACTCCTGTTATAATACTTCAGTAGTTTTTAAGTATCCCAGTTGGTGTTGAGTTTGCATTGATAGATAAATTATGTCTAAAATTTATACATCTTTGCTCACACTGTAAGGTTTTAGTTAAACTAACCAAGTTTATTTTAATTTAAATCTTTTCTATCTCCTCTCTGCTTCAACTTCCTGTCAGAAGAAGCGCGCGTTTTTAGCTTATGCTAATTTTTGAAGTTCAGCCATGCACTATTTAAGCAGAGGTAGAAACCTCTCGGTGTGTGAGAGCTTTGCCTCAGATCACGGTCACGCTGCTCAACGTTCGCCTGACCAGCTAGCAGTTTAAATTTATAAGCCATAGTGCTTACTACGTGATTGCTTTGTAAAATAATTAAAAGTGCGGTAGTATTTAGTATA
>KK116360.1:82637-119952 GCA_000611955.2 Stegodyphus mimosarum
AATTAAAGTGCGGTAGTATTTAGTATACCTTGCTACGCACCCTTTTCGGTAGAGGCCAATTTCCGCGAATTGCTCTGCGAAGCAAAGTTTAATTAAGTTCTATTTTAGGTTTAGTATTTAATTTTATTTGATTGTTAAATTCGACCAAAGTGTGGTCTGTTACGTTCTGTATCTCTCCCGAATTGGGAGGTTTGTTATTAATAGTGAATTAATAAAAAAGGATTTCAAATCCCTTTACGTGCAGTTATTCTCCAGCCCAGCAGTTACACCAGAACATAGCGTACCTTCCGCTCCCTGTTCCAGTTCAGGACTTAGAACGTAAGGATAAGAACCCTTTACAGAATTTACCATGTTCTCAAAGAATACACACAGAATACTAAGTCCTGATAACACGACAACACAAACTGCAGTACATTCCTTTCTCAATCTTGTTAAAATAATCCAACCACAGCTGTAATGAAAGCTCTAATTAAAACTAATTATGATGCTAATGGATTAAATAAATAAAGTAGAAAATAGTAGAAGTGAACAATACTTTAGAAAGTTGGATTTTCACTCTATCTATCAAGGTACGCATGATGACGCAGATGATGAAGCATTTTCAATAATAACGTATAAAGTCTATTTCTGTTAGGGAGCATACACTATAGACTTTAAAAGGACTATTGAAGAATTATCTTCTAGCCTTGCGAAATAAAACAAAGACAGAAGGAGTATAAGACGCTTTTATTCGAACACAAAATTAACAATTACCCAACTTGGATTTACACAAACCAAGCACTTCTGGCTTAACAGAAATACGTAACGTTGAACAATTTCAAATGTGATAAATTAGCTTAACGGCTCACAGAATAATTTAACGCCCTGCAAAGGCTCTGGTTTGTAGAAAAACCGGCGAGACAAACGAAATGGCTAGAAGCACTTAACGTCATGGAACCAAATCGCTAATAATCACGGCACAACGTGGCCTGGAATAGGTAGACACGCTCCAAAACTAACTTCCGAACTCTTGCTTAAACAGCAGTTCTTTCTATCTTAATCTGAATAAACGCTCGCTATCTCATTTACATTCTGGCATGAAAAGCGTGGGTGAAAAGAGAATGATAGACAAGTACTAAAAAATTAACTATAAATTAAAAATAAATAGATAAACCTCACAAATGTAACCTCTGAATTAATTATATGAACGAACTCTATATCGTCGTTTCTTTAATATTTTATGCATATATTAGCAAAACAAATAAAAGAATACAATCTTCTAACATTTAAAACTTTTAATTTAACTAAACTAATTACCAATTTTTAAAATCCTGTCTGCTATAAATGACGCAGTGGTCCCTTGAGGTTAAAAAGAAAGCATGGTTCGTTGTTATATTGACAAATTTCCTTTGATGATGAGATTACGAGAAGAGAAATTTTTATTTCCTTTTTTGTTGCTGAAACTTACAAGAATAAATTTAGCATCTTACTGTATTTGGCATTTTGTTTTAAAGGCGTTCTATATTTTAAAATAGTAACTTTTATTTAGCAATTCACCATTAAAATTCTAGTACTAAATTTTAATAGAGATTTTTCGTAATAATTTGTCAGATTTAGGAGCGCACAGAATCTTTCCATTTTTCTGAAACATGTGTTCCGATATAAGAAAAATATATCTGAGCATTACTTACTAGAAAATTTTCGAAGATAATATGTTCCGCGCATTGATGATTGTAAGAACAAAATATGAAGAAATATTTCTATTATGTGAAATACTTTTCTTCTATTTAGAAAAAAAAAAAGTTCTATTTAGAATTCTATTTAAATTCTATTTAGAAATATTTCTATTATTATTAATATTTCTATTATTATTAATATTTCTATTAATTTTCTATTAATATTTCTATTTAATTTGTTTTCTTCCGTGGAACAAAACTCGAGAGAGAACGGAGACCATTTATGTTCAATGACCTGAATCTTCTGAAAAGTGAATTTTTAATTTGTGTAACTTCAGTGACAAAAAAAATAGTATTCAAAAATCAAACAAAATCATAGTAAACTTTGAATGTTTATTTCACGAAATTTGCATTATAAACAAAACTGTATATGTAAGATATAAAATATGAAGATAAACCACGAGCTTTAATTTAGCAATAATCATCATTTGTCATTTTAATCTGACTATGTCTCCTTCCTGTCTTAAAACTACTAATTTATAAATTTAAATTGCGTCATCTAAAACTTAATCCACATTGCACCATTATGTAACAGAAATGTAGCGATTATTTTTTATCCAATCGCAGTTCAAAATTTAAGCGAACAAAAACTCACAAACCTATAAATACCGCTTTCCTAAACGTGCACTTACTTTCCTGCCTTCCTCACGCTGTGCTAAAGTATACTGCTAATTTCTCCGCTTCTTTCATTGTCTCGATATGTGATCAGTTATGTAAAACTGCGAGGTGCTCATCCATAATAATGAGGCGTGCTTGATAATATGTACAGCAAGAATTAGAGACCCAGAAATCAATTGTGTCTTGTTATCTTCGGCCACGTTCTGTTAAGTTTTTCTCATCTGTTAAGTCATTTTGTGTGTCTGCGCAACTGTTTTCTAATTTCAAGATATCTACAGAATTTATATTGCGGATTAAAATAGTCGGTAGGATCCTATGATCCTACTTGAGTGCCTTTCAACGTGCCTACAACTTACGTGAACGAAAAGTTAGCTATAGAATATATATGTACAAAATAGACAAACGGCTTTTCAGTTTTTTTTTTCCAAGGTTACTAATATTCCTTTTTTCCCAGTTTCTTCTGATAATCTTAGAAATAGAAACCTTGTTCGCTGTCATAATCGGCTCTTCCTCAAACGAAGTTCATTTTACTTCATTTTATTTTTCAATTCTTGAGTCAGTTATACTTTTGATTTTCTTTCAACAAGTATTTCCGATTTTTCGACAAGCATATTAATCTCTGTTTTTATTTATCAATTTATCACAAAGCTACAAGTGCGTTTTTTGGGAACCCGAATTCGATGTTGAAATTAGAATTAAAAATATATTTGAATTTTTCGTACGAAATTGGATTGCTCGTTTTGTAATGCCCGGAATGTTTTGTATGCCGTGTAATTTTGTGATATTTAACTCTTTTGTCAGGTATATGGTCTTAATATTTTTAAGAAATAATGAGATTTTCTAGAAGCTGATATATTCCATTGTTTTAGAAATAGTTTCCTCAGGAATTGCATGTTTTTGATTTGTATGTTTTACTCTCCTGTCCCCGGTGCTTCTCCATCAACGGCCATAGCTTCTCTAATTTTTTAAGCCATTTTTTGTAATGCTATAGAATGAAGAAAAGGCATTATACAAATCTGCACATCATTGCATTGCCCTTCTTAGAAACAAAGAGCTCGAAGAATAAGTATCAAAGAAAAGCATTGAAAACGCTTGCATTTAAATCAGATTCTAACTCATGTATGGTTGCATTTAAAATTTCCGTTAGCATCGCGGATTCTGCCTTCATTTTTCCTGTTCTTGACAGAGAATTAGGCCACTGCATTGAAATCTTCACTTTTCTTATTCACAAGCTGTACTGAAGAACTGATGGACGAAACCAACAGGTTGCAAGAAACAAGAATGAACTTGAACATGTCTGATAAAGGTTTGTGTGATTACGGCAAAGCATCGAGAGATATCTACCTAAGGGAAAAGATGCCTTCGTGAAGGACGTTCTAAGAGAAATGGCTCATATACACGTTACACATGGGGAAAACCACGAAAACGTCCATGCAGCCAGCCCGTTCGCGGCATTCGAACCTTGGATCGAACTACCAGTGTTTAGCGACTTTACCGTTCGGCCGCTGATGAGCCGCCTGATAAATTATGCTGGACATCTTCCTTCTTGGTAAATGGGCAAAAACTGTTTTTCCCCAGTACGCAAAATCTTTCCTTGGTTTAGGCGAAATGCATTCGCTGTTGATGGGCGACCGCGTGGAGTTGCTAGCCCGGTATAACAAAGTAGACGATTTTCTAACGTGTAGAGTTTTCGAACAAGTAACGGATAAAGTGTGAAAAACTAGGACAGGCAATTATGATGGCATATTAGCACTTCTTATGCAGGGTAGAGCAGCATAACTTCGTCATACCTTCTTCCGAGAAGATGGCAGAGAAACGATAAAGAGCTAACTACCACTAGTGAAATTGAGCTAAGAAAAGTGCAAGCATCAGTGCGAAGGTAGAATGTGCAAGCAGAGTTAGAAAAGAAATGCCAGGTTAGAACATTTGAGATACAAAGCAGCAGTAGATGAGTCATGACCAAATGCAGTAGAAAATAAAAATTATTATGTGATATGTCTTAAGCCCGCCTTCGCCTTTTGCGATTAGCGTGATCATTACAATCGTAATTTAGAATGGGTATAGCATCATTATTAACTTTCCATATTTTTCGGAAGGATGTCTCTGCCAGTATGGCAGTATACAAATTAATTCGAAGAATTTTAAATTCACGGTGAATTACCGAGTTTCTGATGAACCACCTGCAGTTTACCGTTTCACGTAGTACAATATTTTGAGCAGTTCAGACAGACAGACAAAGAAGACAGATGTCTTGTTTTGCACCCGCTAAGTCTTTCTGCACCGATGGGCGAAAAATCAAGCTAGGGTACGAAGGAAAGGTATATAGAAAGGGGGTAATTTCGTATGTCAGAGGAGAGTAAAGAGGAACTTCGTATATTTTATACGAGTTCTAAAGGCCAGGAAAAAAAATATGGGACAAAATAAAATTAAAAATAAATGGCTCAAAAGTAATGGAGAGGAAATACAGTTACAGACATCAATACGTTTTCGCTTGAAGCGATTCATAACGTAAAAAAGTTATTCCTATTACTAGCTAGATGGCCTGTTACTTCAATTTTCACAAAAATGTAAACATAAATGGTTCCCCTGCCCAAGTCTTCCTATGACAACTGAAAAATTATTTCGAATAAAGGCTTTACTGTTAGGTAACCGTATGTTATTTATGTTTTCACGACAGATTAAATTTATTAACAATTTTTAAAGTATTGAAATCTGTTAAATATTATGCTATATTTTTTAAAGTTTTCATTAATGAAAAACTTTCAGCATATCTGTACTGCTATTTTATAAAATTATTAAAAAGTGCATTATAACATTTAACAGTTTTTAACAGAAAAATTTTGAATAGTAGTGATTGCTGTTATTGAGGAACAGTGGAATTGTGAACCTTTTTTAGTATAAAAAACCGGCGAATTCCCTGAAAATGAATGTATGATCAAACCTTCAATTTAAATATAATCCTAAGATTAAAAAATTATTCTTAATTTTGTTTTTGTCAAATGAATATGACAGAGGCGAATAAGATTACTAAACATAGAAACATTCTCTCATTTATTGTTGTCAGTTCGTGAGTAAGTTAGCTAGAAAGGACCTTCTTTATGTATAATGTGAATAGGAGCTAGATTCTCTAAAAATCCTAAAATTACAACCCTCAAGTGTTTTGCCGTAAAAGTAATGTAATATAACAATTTTAGCAAACATTACTTGAGTCCACCTGTGGCTGAGCTGCAAATCCGTTGAATGCTTCGACGTGGGTTCAAATCTCCGCGAAAAGTTGCATGGGACTCTTCAGTGCATTGCCCGTGTGTAAAGTGAGTATGAGCCAATTTCCCTTACAAATTCTTCCAGGAGGACGTTTTTCCCTTTAGCCATCGAGTACGTTGTTATTATATAGCTTGTAGCATCGAGTACGTTGTTATTATATAGGAAACACATTCATAACAATTAATTTCATGAGAGTTCTGTAACAGGATTATTTCATTTACATTGAACATAATGGCAACAGAGAAAAAATATACCAGTAGTAGTGATTGCTACTACTGGTATATTTTTAAAAGTAAAGTAAAGTAAAGAAATGAAGGACATTTACAATAATGTAAGGAAAAGAAAGAGAAAGAAAAGGAATTTTGTGGGCACTTTTAATAAAGAACGCTAATAAATGTTTTGACTGTCTCTTATAATTATTTTCGGGCGCATATGATCTCTGAGGTTTTGTGTCAGGAAATCCACTACTACTACTATTATAAGTATTTTAGGTAATTTACGTTTAATTTTCGTTAGGGGTTCGTAAGAAAAGATGTTCTTTTCTTAACCTGATCACCATGCGGTCAAAATTTCCGGATATTTACAATATGGATTTGAACCTATGACTCAGAAATTATTAATCTAATTACGTATCGTGTAAATTGTAGAAAACACTGCCTGTTTTATATACTGTAAAAGAACGAAAATAATTTCATAACGACTTTTAAAACAAATAATTAAACCTTACGGGAGAATATGCGATATATGTATGCTTTTGTTTTTACAGTTAAGGAGTGATTGAAAACAAAATTCATTCAAAGAAAAGCGAAATTATTCCCATGAAATCAAATACTTTGGCGTCAAATTCAGGCTACGGTGATTATGTCTCGAATTTTCCACATAAATTAAAATTATAAAAGCATGCAAGAAAAATTTCTGTAGAAGTATCAGTTCTTCAATTCGACTGCGTTTTTTTTTAACACAGCTGATATAATTTCAGAGTTAAGAACAATTGAAAATTGTGCCTTTTAAACTGCTTTTTCAGGAACATTTCTTAAAATGTAATGTAGAGAAATTTCAAAAAAATTTGCTAATTTAATAACTTTTCAATATTACGAAAACAACTTAAAATAACTATAGATATTTTTAAAGCTTTCTTAAGATGAAGGACTTGTACTTGGAGATAAATCACTTGGACCATTGTACTTAAAAGATGTCACACTATAGAGATATTAGGTTATTCGAAGAAGAAGATCTTGAGAAAATAACTATGCCTTCACCGGGATTTGAATCACAAATCTTCAGTTTGCCAGCCGGACGTGTTATCAGCTATACGAAGAGAACGCGCGTGGAGGTAAACGACAAGTCCTTATATTCTCTCCCACTTAAATCGCGACTCAAGAATAAGGAAAGAAAACCAGTCCACCAAATCCAGATTGTATCGAATTATCGTCCACCACATGCATCACTGTAGACATTTAGAAATTTTGGAGTTGGAACTCAAGTATGCTTTCGCCGAGTTTCGAACCGCGGATCTATCAATCGCCATTCGGGCGTGCTGCCAGCTATATCATAACAGCCTGCAAGGCTGAAGTTGGTAATTTCTTTAAAATGGTCAAACATAGTTCAAACGATCAGCCTATCATCTCCGTAAGATTTTCTCTGGATCTTTCTGATTGATATAAAAATTGAGAACAATGAAAGCAACATCAACTTTTTTCCTAGTTTTCCAACAACAAGGTTTTTCCTACACTGAATCTTTCTCAAGTATATAGTTATTAATAGTGAAACGTTAAAATTTTGAAAATTCTTTCTTCAGAAAAACTGGTCACTGTAACTACTCATTTTCTTAAAATGAACAAATAGAAGATGCGCGAGGTCTGGACAACATTTTCTAAAAGCAATCATCAGTACCAAGCTAAGAGATGGGTTTATAAGGCAAAATCATGAACTTTAAATGCGTTTGAAAAAAATAGTTAGAAAGACGCAAATACTTTATAGTTTCATAAGTTCGAAATATAGCTCTGTTTTCTGAAAGCTGGTATGTCACAAAAAATAAATTTTCTTTGTTTTACAAAAACATATCTAAACATACACCATTTTATATTCGGCGAAAAATTTTACGGAAAAAGGAAAAGAAAATTATATTTCGGAAGGAATTTATTTAAATGGGATTCTGTATAAAATACAGAAGTGTTTCTATGAACTAGAGAAGATTCAACACTCACGAAAAACCGTTTATTGGAACCGTTTCCGAAAAACTCTGCTTTAAAAAGTTCGCCAAACGCTGGCGATAGAGTGACTCATGTGGCGCCAGCGGAATTAGTGCGCTCCTCAAAAACGCAGAGGCCACTTGCTTTGAAATTAAACCTCTTTCGTAGTTCGTAGGAGGTGTCTATTGTGGAACAAACCAAAGTCATTCACATCTTCGCTAGTCAAGGAAAGAAAGGGAAGATGCTCCTCTCAGGGTTTCTGAATCGCGTTTTCGCGGCTTTTTTCACCTTCGTGTATCTTCAGGGCTCATCTTTTTTATCGTCTGCTGCTCCAGTCATATCGTCTGAAATTCAAGCTATGGTAAGTGAAATAAATTCTACTGTTTTTTCTTTTGTCATAATTTGTCTTTTTCAAATTCAATTAGCGGTTTTATCTCCAAATAAATTTCACTATTGGCCGTTAATCTATTGCAAATTAATAAGTTTCATGGACCTTTATTTGTTATATGCTATTTAGATATGAAAACTAGCGGATTTGGTTCTTTTCTTAGGAATTATTTTAATGTTTTTATTGTGTTTAGTTTGTTTTTTCATCTGAATTTTTCATGTAATAGTAGACTTATGCCATAGACATAACTTTCGTCTTCCCTAGTTACTCATCTTCCTAGTTTTAATAAAGATGATTAAACAAAAATTTTGCTCTTACCCCACAATTTGATTTTGTTGGTGAATATAGCCTCAACATACATTTGCATTATTAAGTACAACACGTAACTTCTTAGAACAGATTTCACGAGTAATTTTCTAAAGGAAATTAATTCGAATTACTTGAGTAAAACCATAAAAGCACTTCTGAGCTTCTCGAATCGAGTGCAGAAGCTCAACCACCTGTGTTCTGTGGTTTTATGCGATTTGACCGCTGAGAACAGTATCAAAAAAGTTGAAATGATTTTAAAAATTCATCAGCTTAGAATGAAATTAGAATATATTAAATTCCTGAGTACTTCAAAATACATGTTAATTTATTTAAATAAAATTAAAGTAAAGATATATCCATAATAATAAATTAATTAAATCATAAATAATAACGAAGACCAATTTAGTTGGCAGATTAAAATTTCAATAATGTAAATTTAATGATACGTTTACCTCGATAAAGTACCTGAAGGCACTGAACGCAATAAAGTAATTAACCTTAGAACGCAATTAAAATCTAATATATACAATGTTTCTCATCATCAAGAAAATATAATGCTTGACTTTCTTTCCTAAATTACTTAACTATTTGTCCATTTCTAGGTTTAAGGTGTATGGATTTTCAGAATTTGTTAAAGAATTATTTTCGCTAAATAACTTGTTTGATAAATAAATAATGTTTTTACATTTCCGAACGAAAAGCAATAAAGCTGTTCGCTATTTTTTAATCTCAGAATAATTTTGATGATTGCTTTATGCATTTGTTGACCCTGACATTTTATCTATGAAAGTTCTATTCCTTATTATTTTATGAACTCTGAAATATTTTGTAATTAATGCTGTAAAAAAGATAGTCTTTCACAATATTTATTTCTTCAATTGGCATTTTGATTTTCTCAGGAATTGTGTACTTGATATTTTGGCTATACTCTGAACATAAAATAAGAAAAAAGCTAAGGAAGAAGATAAACTATTACTGTAACCTTTTATTGTCACATTTAATTATTTTCTTTTTTCTACGCTTGTGTGTCCTATTATTTTAATTTTTACATGTTCCATCGTTAATTTTTAGCTGATTTCGTTTTTTGTACTATAATTAACATCAAGCTCAGATATATGCAGTAATAATTTGTAAAACAAATTATGTTAGAAGTTTCAAAGCGCTAAGCACGTTATTCCATGCAGATGTTAAAATGTTTTTCATTTAAATTAAGAGTTCTGTTCAATTTCTTTTGGTAAAATGACGTTCAGTTTTTCTAAGAAATCTAACGAAAATTCTAAATTTTTCAACAAATTTCGAGAACGTTCGCGGAGATTTCTCACATTAAAAAATTCTTAATCTCGATTCATTTATAATTATTAATTTCTCTAATTAATTTTCACTAATTTTTATATAAAATTAAGTTTGTAAATAATAATGACATTAAATTAATAAAGCATAGATTGGTGATAAACTGCCACTTTTAGTGCTATTTTACTCCTTCGCATGTCTTCGAAAAATTATCTCTGAGCTGCCATAATCTTTGCTTCTAAGAAAGTACAAAATTTCAAAAATTTTTTAGGTTATTTTTTTTTCATTTCTACAGTACTCAGTATGATCTGTTTGTCACCAAACTTGTATTTTCCTATCGCTAGAGGAAAACGTTTATGACCTTGATAAAGATCTGTCGGCTAATATACGTTTGGTGAAATGGATTATTTGGTGTGGAAAAACAAGATCAACAGAACAAAAGACTTTTATAAAGCTTTAACTAATACTATAATTATGCAAGCTTAATGCTTTTAGATCTATACAGTGATTATGACAATTCGATTGTATCGTTGCTGTATTTATGTAATTTTCCTTTTTGCATCCGATCTAGGAAAATAAAAGGAATTGTAAATAGAATTAAAGGCTTTTGCAAATTAAATTGAAGCAAATACTTAAATATCGTAGCAACTGCAAGAATTTTTCATTAACTTGACTGTTAAAAATTGTCAAGCTGTTAAAGAATATCACATTACTGAAAGACAATTTGTTATAATTTTTTTATTCGACATATGCTAAAATTTATTAGATAATATATTTCTAAAATAATTTTTTAAAATTTCTTAAATACTTTTTTACTTTTTTTTATTAATTTAGAAAATATAACAAATTTAAAGAACTTGAAACACGCTTATTTTGAAATAAATGTTGCTTTCTTTCTTTTATGATAATTTGTTTCTAATTGAATTATTTTTTCTAGCTACTGAATTTCGCCCGTTCGTAAAGTATATTGTATTAAAAAATGAAAGAAAGAAAAAAGTTTGATTATCAACCCCATATTGTTGACCAGATTTCGATGTAAATATTTTTTGTACCATCTGTTCATCATTTGTAGGAAACATCCTGTTTTCATGCAATAAAATAACTGTTTACCGTTATTCATCACCTAGACTTAAAATAATCTGCCTTAACTGTTTACCGTTATTCATCACCTAGACTTAAAATAATCTGCCTTAACTGTTTACCGTTATTCATCACCTAGACTTAAAATAATCTGCCTTTTTTAATTAAAGCTATTATTTTATATTTATTCAGATACTTAATGATTGTAAAGAATTCCCTTTATATAGATTTTTTAGGACATTAGCCAATCACAACAACAAAACAATAAAAAAAAGCAAATAACAAACCCCTCCATGTCCAAGTAATAGCATTTTGAGGCTGAGTGGTAAAACCTAGGTCGAAATCTAAACCAGGTCGACCACATCTAAAAAACCCAGGTAAACCGAAATTTAAACCCAGGTTGTGCTGTACAGCGCTTGTGGTACAGTACATGTGGTTCGACCAGGGTTTAGAATTCGGCGAATGGGCTGGCTGCTTAAATTTCTCATGGTTATTCCTCATTAACTTTTATATGTGAATAAGAGCCAGTGTCCTTAACAAAGACCTGTACGAAGCATCACTCTTCGTAGATAGTTAGCATTCAAGTGCTTTAACATGATCCAAATAATCTAATCCAGTCCGAGAACATTTTAGTACAGCCAACTTAACTTTTACATCCGGGAATTTTTTAATGTAGATTTTTAACAGTTTTAATTTTACATCTCTAAAAATTATGCAAAATGCAAAACCGTGAATATCGCACAAATAAATTTACTAAAAAAATACTAAAAAGTTAAAAACTGATACTAAAAAAAGAAGAAAAAAAAAGACTAGATTTTTTTTTTTTTTAGTTACTACCATTTCAAAGAAATATTTCGTAGAAGAAAGTACTTATGATTGTAAATACTATGCTATTTGAAATATTTGATAAAGAATACATAATGTTACATTTACAAAGGTTTCATTAAAAAACGTATTACAAGTTACTAAACTCCTGTTATATGTAGATGATGAAATTAGGAATTTTATATATGTATTCTAAACACCCTTCCAACTGGGTAAATAAAATTTCTGCTAAACAATTTTTAATTTTAGAAAAATCGTGATAAAGTGAAACCTAGTTTATTTTAGAATTCACAATGAAAACCGAGTTTCATTCCTATAATTTGTCACGTTACGCTTCTAGAATAAAATATTTTATATTAGGTATGCCAAATTTAATTCAGAATTATATGATGAAATCGTCAAAGTCCAAAAAAATAAATTTAAGTTATTGTGGATTAAAAATTCGAAATATTTTCTATTGAAACTATATTCGCTATGAGGTTTTAAAATGCATAAATAACCATCTGTTGGACCGCTTCCTGTATTAGCTCAATAATGGCTCTTAAACGAGGTTAAGGTCCCATATCTTTTTCTACCAGTTTCGCGGGCGTTAACGCGATCCTCATGCAAATATAAAAGTTAACGATTGTTTATTAAATACGTAATGTTTTTTCATTAAGTAATCGGTCGTGATCTACAACGTGACTCAGAAACAAGTTATCAAAGTCCGCGCGAACTGAATGTTTGAATGAGTGACTCACTCATCACTCATACTAACGTTGACATCCGGCGTAAAGTGTGACGTCATCCGAGTCCAGCTGATGGATCGAGTTCAGTGAGATGAGTCAGGGCACGAGTAATTCTTGTCAAGAAATGATTAGTTATTCACATGTGTTTCCTTGATTTCCCTACTCAGTTACCTTCTTCTATAGAAATATGCAGTATTTAAACTTACCTTAATGTGTGGGAGTACAATGATTCTGAAAATATGTTGTTTTCTGTTGTCATGATTTTCAGCATTTCTTGCATTCTTGGTTCCACTGAGTTTCGTATAAAACAGTAGGCTTGCACTGTGTGAGAAATACATTCCCAACATATGTTTTTTAAGCATGTTTTCAATAAATTACACTTTCTTGACTTTGAGAAAAATACTCGTTTTTCATACAATTCAGTTAGTTAAAATTATTCTTAACAACTTGGTAATTTTAAAATGCAGCATTTTATTGATTTTTTATTAATTTTTGTTATCGAAGCAAACATTATTGTTAAGAAAAAAGATGCTTTCCCTTTTCATTAACGAAGTAACAAATTTAAGGTGTTGTTTGTTGTTTTCAATCAGCAATGAAAACTTAATCTGTGAGATTAAAATACAGAATAAAAACTTAATTCGTGTTATCTTAAACTTAAAT
The DNA here is from genome assembly GCA_000611955.2 of Stegodyphus mimosarum. NCBI lineage: Eukaryota > Metazoa > Arthropoda > Arachnida > Araneae > Eresidae > Stegodyphus > Stegodyphus mimosarum. The sequence continues at coordinate 95,707 of KK116360.1, forward strand.
CTGTGAGAATTAACGATCGGAAATACGAGAGCATGATAGCAACCAATGTTTCATATTATCTTTTTAGAAAAGTGTATCGCTCAACAGTGTTAGAAAGTGAATTGCAAAAAACTTGTTTTATTTTTATTTCTTAATAATATTTTCCAATGATAGTTATTAAACCATAAGAGGAATAAAGAAAAGATGTTTCCAAATATTGTATAATATATCCATTATAAATTTCTAGCTCTAATTTTTCCATACACTGTTTTTTGCATCCCAGATAAAAACGAATGGTGAGAGTGAAATTTCGCAGTAATATAAAGCTGCAGTACTCTCTCTGTAAATTCCTTTAATACCCTTTGGTACTTTTCTTTTAACAGAGCGCCTGTCGCCAAATGTGCGGTAAAGCGCCAGTGTGGTAGCCTTTGTTTTTTATATGGCATTATGAATAGCTGCGCAGTTTAAATGCGCAATGACAAGACCGTGAGTACGCTATGTAATATGAGGAAAAAACAGTTTTTCCTATGAACACAGCGATCTTTCTTCGCTTAAAAATTAGGCACTGCACATCTTAAATATTATATGATAAATTATAATTAATAAGAGTAATTTTTTTTCAGTCATGAAGGTTTACGGAATCGTTTAGATCGCCCCCATCTACCTAACTTTCGTGCATACGTTTATGTTTAGCGCTAAGTAGCGCCTCGTTAATATTTAGAAGGGTAATTTTTTTTTTATGACGGACATTTGCCTTTTCGGCATTGACTACTCCTTAAGGCTGTAAGTGGTGGCCATTTTACTGTGGAGGCACCTAATAGGCGGCCACCGTTACCTCCTACGAAGGGACAGAAAATTTACATCCATGCCTTCTCCGGGATTCGAACCCGGGCCCTTCGGTATCGCAGGCGGCTTTCCTAACCAATTTTTTTCCTCCAGATTTTATTCGGACTGTAATAAGCTTGCTTAATATTTTTTTTATTTATATCATTTTATTTACGGAAAAGGAATACTGATATAGGCCAGTGTCTGATATGGAGCATTTAAAATAGAAATCCTTCTTGAACTGAGTTCTAATTTAATTCAGCAAACCATATTTAGTTTTTGAGTTTAGATGTCATTTTCATTTTATTCAACATTAGATGTCGTTTTTATTTAACAAATAAAGAAAACCTTTGTTAGTATTTTTTTAATTAAAAAAGAAGTTAAACTCTTCTTCGAGGTGTTAGTCTATGATTAAAATTTATAGACTGCATTTTTTACTAAATAAATAGCTTTTTATTTCGATATTTGATTCCGAAATTGATTTTGAAAATTAAAATACTCCGTGTTCTCTGCTCCTTCATTTGGAAAGAAAGAGGGAAAAATTGCGATTTGTGTACTGATTCTGAGCTGAGGGTTTAAAAAAAACTGACTGATCAGAATCCGCATAAGAAAAGATGTACCAATATTCATTTTTGTATTCTATATTATGAAGTTTTTTTAACTTAACGTATTTTGCTACGTATTCATCCTGTGCATTAATCAAAAGTTCCTAAACCATATACTGAAAAAAATAGGAAGGAAGGTATATGGAGGGGAGGAATATGCGAATAAATACGTTAATATCAAATTAGAGTTTATATTTGAAAAATAAATTTCAAATCCGTGAGCAACATAGCAATTACACAAAATTCTAAACTTTTTTATTTAAAAAAACGTTATGTCCTGATAGTTTTAAAGCTTAATTTTCACTTAATTGAAAAGTTTGGAAAATAATATAAATATTAAGCCCTGAAGATAGCGTAAACTCGTATGCATTAAGGAAATGATGAGTTTATAGGGAAGTGAAAAACTAATTACGAGGAAGTGTTAATTAGATTGATTATAGAAATAAGCGCACAAGGACTGTTTTCAAGAGTTAGTATGGAGGATACTAATGGCAAAGAAAAAAAAAACTGATTTGTATTTACCTGCACGCCGAAAACCGCGAAAACCCATGCATAAAAGTAGTTCAACTACCGAAAGTGGAATTCGAAGAAGCTATCTAGCTGAATGTCCTTAATAATGGATTTTTTGTGAACTATTCGCTTAAAACAGAAAGGGATTAATGGTGCAGAAATAAAATAGAAATAAAATAAAATGCAGAAATAAAACACTTGCTTTTAGTGAAAGGTATAGTTTATAGAATCAGGTTGCTTGCGCATTTTTTAGTCTTCGGTTTAATTTTTTAATCTCGTTACTTTTTTTCAATAATACTACTGTTTACTCTTGAAACTAAGAAATTCAAATTTAGATCATGTTTAAATCTATTGATTTGTAAATCTGAAAATCCATGTCTTTATACTAACAATTTTGTTCCGAATTAAAAAAAAAAAAAAAAACCCTCATATTTTTTTTTATCTAATTTCACTAACTGTTAATAACGTTTTCACTTTCGTATTCCGAATTTTAAAAATAACTACATTTGCGAAGTTTTAGAATATTGCTGAGTTTTAGAAAAATAAAATAAAATAAAAAAAGGAATGCTGAGTTTTAGAAAATTATCTCAGTTTATGTTAAGTAAAAAGTAATAAAAAATAACTGGGATGACAACATTTTAAAAATTGTTGGCAGCTAAAAAAGGCAAGTGTAAAATCTCATAGGGATGGAAAAGAACTTAAATAATTGCAGTGTAGCTAGAAACAGTCAGAAACTGTTAAAAGTTTACTAATGGCTTATTTTTCTCAGTCGAGCATGAAACAAGAATTAGTTTACTTTTACAAGTAGTTACCCTCCTTAGTTGATGTGATTCACTGCGGAAAAACAATGCTATTTTCGGTTTCACAAACTGCCGCATCTAACTGTATCCCAAACGCCGAGTAAAAATCCTTCCCGGCGAGGGCATCCTGCCGCGTTGGCGACGCGCAAGCTGAAAGCGAAGTAGTGTACAACGCCGGGAGGCTCCAACGGTGCCTGACCGATGGAAATTTTTTCTTTACTCTCTCCCTCTTCTCAAGGTCACTTTAAAGAGGTCAACGTCGTCGTTCCTTTCCATTTTTTATCATTAAAAAGGAAAAGAAATAACAAGCCTACTTTTACCATGTTTTAGCTAATAAGTTATAATTTACTTCTGCCCTTCTTAGTTTCAATTCAACTATCCAAATGTTCCTGGCATAATTTTTATCCTCTTTCTGGGAAAGAAAAGAGGTTAAAACGCATTTATGGTATGGCGGGGAAACCCTTTCCATTTAAGTATGAATTTAAAATACTAAGAATTTTGTTTGGATAACTTAGTTAACAAATCATTCATTTAATTCAATGAAGGATCAAACAAGGCATTTGTCAGAGAAACACGCATCTGTTATTCAACACATATCTACTAATTGTTAGTGCCTCTGCAGTATTATTGACATATACATAAAATAATTCCAGTATCCAGCATTCGGTGAAGTAAGCTGAGTAACTTTTAGTACTCAGTAATTTGTAAACGGCAACATTTAGTAATTAGTAACGCGTGAATGGCAAAAGCTTGGGATTTATGTAAAAATAGTCTCTATTGCAGTTCTCTGTAATGTATAATATTCTAAACTTATGAATAATACTTTAAACAGGTAAAAGTGCGCCCTTCGTTATGGTGTGAGTAGTGTTTTGCTTTCAAAATAGAACCATCAGAACCGATGAAATTTGATGGAAATCTTGCTTCATACTGTCAAAGATGGCTGCAATAGTTCGAAATTTATGAATTAGCCAGTGGCTTACATAATAAAGAAGAGAAGGTGGGCGTTAATACTTTTCTTCGTGTGATAGGAATTCGCGGTCTTAAAATACTATATAATTTTCTGTAGAAGAATATAGAAAAATTAAATTAAGTGAAATTAAGACAGAATTAATGGATTATCATATAGCTAAGAAAAATAGGTACTTCCTTATTACAGCTGCCCCAAAGATTGAATCACTAATCAATCGAGATATTTCGCCGAAATTTCTACACATGTTCTTATACCTCGCTACTTGTTACATCTCGGTTGATTAGCGATTAAATTTTGGCAGCTGCCATAAAGTACCTTAAAATATAACATATGAAAAACATCTATTCTTTAAGGGAAATCAAATAACGTCCGAAACCATAGATGAGTAGATAACTGGCATTCGAATTAAAGCTAGAACATGCGAGTTTACACAATTAACGGATAGACTGATGAAACATAAAATAGATTGTGGCATTAAGGATGATGTAATGAGAGCAAGATTACTACACGAAAACAGAATCAAATTAGTAAAATCTCTTGATAGATGCAGATCTGCAAAAATAAGGGCACATCAAGTGAAAATAATAAAAGATGAAAATACTTTTGTGAACTGAGTGCGAAAGAAACTAAGTAAACATAGTATGAATTGCTACAAACAGGTAAATCTTAGGAAACAATCGACCAAAGTTTGTTCTAAGTGTAGAACATCTCATGAATATCGAAAGTGTCCCGCGTATGGGAACATGTGTCATACGTATAAAACGGAAAATCATTTTTCGAAACCGTATAGAAGCTATAAAATAAAAAAATGAAGCTATCAAGAAAAAAGAAAAACCAATTACTAAATCATGACACTGAGGAAGAGTTAGAATTTTTTGCAGGCACATTAAACCTTAGCTCGGATAACAAGGAAGAGAAATGAACTGTTGGCGTTAATGTAAATAAAGATGAACTTAATTTGCTGTTAGATACCGGAGCAAAGTGCAGGGTTATTTCTAAAAGCAAAGTGAAAATGCTACACTTTCCAATACAGAAGTTTAAAATTAAAAGATTTGTTACATTCTCCGGGAATAAAATTGATACTTCAGGAAAGTAGTACTTAACTGACAGTATGAAAAAATATTTATGTTTTAAAATTCCAAGTTATTGACAAAAAAAGTCCTTCTGTATTAGCATTAAAATCATGTCTACAACTAGGTTTAGTTCAAAACGTAATGTTTTTTTTTACACTAGAAACTTATTGGAAGAATACAAAGATATATTTTAGAGCATAGGTTGTTTGAAAGGGGAATATAAAATCCAGTTAAAAAGAGATGCAATACCAGTAATTCATCATTCAAGAAAAATACTCCTAGTAATTCGAAATAAAGGGAAAAAAGAACTACAAAGAATGGAAAATTTAAATGTCATTGAGAAAATAAGAGAACCATCTGGATGGGTAAATTAAATGGTCACACAGTTTACAGATCTAAAATAAGAATCCTAGATAAATAAGATCCTAGAGAATTAAATAAGGCGATATAATGAGAACATTATTTTATGTTAACCGTAGACGAAGTTGTGACTAAATGCCAAAAGCAAATTTTTTTTTTTTTTTTATCTAACTTGACAAAGAAAGTATCAGTTTGTGTATATTTAACATTTATTCTCTGTTTGGAAGATACAAACTTAACATTACCATTCGGCTCCAAAAATTTGTCAAATAAATAAATAAACTAAATAATAGAAAGTCTAGAAGGAGCTGAATACAGATTATACACTCACTTCCAAAAGTTAAGCACAGAGAGGAAAATGCTAATTTTCAGAAGCCAATCAGAATTAAAGAGGATGCAATTCGCTGCAGAGGTAGATGGAAGTATGCAATTATGTTAGGTAACAGCCAATCGCGCTTTCATGTCAAGAAATATGCAAAAAAGGCAGTCTTATAAGAAGCCAGCTTTATGAAGGGTTACAGAAGTTGATTGTAAGTGCTGATAGGAGCCGTTTAAAACTTTCGTATAATTTGTTTTCAAGACATGCGTATTTCTATGACTTCCAGAAGACGAATGGAAGATTCTGAGCGCTGGCGTGCTGTGGGGCGCATTGAAGCAGGACAGTCGATCACAGATGTTGCTCTGTTCTTCGGCGTTCATCATTCTGTAATTTCACGTTTACGGAAACAATTCCAAACCACACAGACAGTTGTCCGAAGGCCCGTAGCCGGTCGCCCAAGGTTTACAACCCCCGCGGAAGATCGATATATTGCTATTGTAGCCAAGCGAAATCGCAGAGCGACCTCCACACGTATGGCATCTATGGTTACAGCGTTCATTGGTAAGGCGATATATGCAGCTACTGTACGACTAAGATTACATATGAGTGGACTGTACGTCCGGGTACCTCGAGTTTGTGTTTCTCTATCCGTCCAATCAAGAGGGGCACGATTAAAGTGGTGCCGGGAACATGTTAATTGGACTCCGGAGCCAGATGACAAGCGTATAAGTATATGGCGTGAACAACGAACACGCAATCAATCCCAAAACATCACCGAACATCACGCATTCCGAGGCGGAAGCGCTATGGTGTGGGGCAGTGATTTCATTAGGATACCGCACCGACCTGCACATCTTTAAACGGGGTTCTTTGACGGCTGTCCGGTATCGAGATGAAGTCCTAGAACCCATTGTGCGATTGTACGCTGCAGCAGTTGGCTGTACTTTTGTTTTAGTGGACGATAACGCCCGTCCCCATAGAGCTGACATCGTCGATGACTACCTGGAGAGTGAAGGGATTGCGCGTATGACGTGGCCAGCACATTCCCCCGACCTTAATCCCATTGAAAATCTTTGGGATGCCCTCGGACGTGCTGTATCTTCACGTTTCCCACCTCCAGCCACTCTTATTGAGCTGGAAACTATTCTACAAGAAGAATGGCGATTGCTTAATTCTGCGGTGGTTGATCGCCTAATTGAAAGCACAAGGTGTAAACTTTGTATACAGATAAGGGGGATCATATACCCTATAAATGCCTTTTTCTTCATTTGATACTGTTTATTTTCACTTTATACATATTTCTTTTTAAGTCTCCAGAAAGTCATTATCGGATAACTTACAAAAATTTAATATTGTTTTCATTTCTGTATATAATTATAGATTTTGTTTTATGCATAAACATATATGCTACTTTCCTGCCGAATTTTGTGTCAATCAAAGCAGTATTTGTTGATTTTTTTGCATTTTACATCTTCGTGCTTAACTTTTGGAAGTGAGTGTATCTTAATATTGGGATCTAATGGAAAGGAGCAAGCCTTACGACTTAAAAATGTACTCCAGAGAGCATGAGAAAATAATCTGAAATTAAATAAGTGTAAAATAAAGTTAATTGTATGAATTATATGGGACATCAACTAAGTGAACACGAGTTAAAACCTGACCTCTCTAAAGTGGAAGTAATTGATAAAATGCCAGAATCTGAAGATCTGCTTTCTTTACAAAGATTTTTTGGGAATGATTAATTACTTGGCCAAATTTATTCCTAATTTAACTACTGTTGGTGCACCACTAAGAGAGTTACTTGACAAAAACTATTTTCCAGCGTTGGAGTGAAAAACATGAAAAAGCTTTCGAAATGATTAAAGAACTAATTGCAAAAGTACCTATATTAGTTCTGTGAAAAAATTATGCGAAATGATATAAAAATGATGTGACTCTTTTAGTAGATGCAAGTTTTGAAGGATTAAAAATGATGTGACTCTTTTAGTAGATGCAAGTTTTGAAGGATTAGGTGCTGTTTTGCTGAACTAAGAAAATGAACCAAGTTCTTATGCTACCACAGAGCGAGTCCTAATGAAGAGTCAGAAAAATTATTCTCAGGTAGAAAAGAACTTTTAGCTATTACTTTTTGGGTATTCTAAATTTCATAAATATAAATATGGCAAACGTATTACAGTGGAAACTTATCATCGACCGTTAGAAAACATGACAAAGGAACCTCTCTTTAAGGCACTTCAGAGATTACAAAGAATACCGTTAAAAATTTGTAGAGACATTAGGTTATTTGGAAGCAGGAGATGTGAAAAGTGAGCATTGCCCTCGCAGGGACTCAAACCACTGACCTCTCGAATACGCGCCGAGCGTGCTGACCACTACACCACAAAGGCATGCGAAGAAGGCGGGAGAAGTACCTTATATACTCCCCTTTTAAAGGGCGACTGGGGACCCAACCGCCAAATCCTGGTGGTGGAGAATCATCATCCATCACCTTTTTAGTTCGGGCGCCACTGTAGATTTATTAGGTTATTTCGAAACATGAGAGATGGAAAATGAGCAATGCCCTCGTCGGGACTCGAACCACGGACTTCTCGAAGGCGGAAGAAATATCTTATATACTCCCCCTTTTAAATTATGACTGAGGGTTAGGGTACCTAATCATCAAATTCGAGTGGTGGAGAATCATCAACCACCACCTTTTTTAGTTCGGGCGCCACTGTAGAGACATTAGGTCATTTGGAAGCATTATATGTGAAAAATGAGCAATGCCCTAGCCGTGACTCAGACCAAGGACCTCTCGAATACGCGCCGATCCCCCGCCTTCTTCGCACGCTTCTGCTCTACATAAAGTACTAATAGCAAGTACTTTATGTAGAACATACATGAATACATTAGAAAAAGATAAAGATGCAGAAATTAAAACGCTGATTCCAACATCTGATAATAAAATTGAGAAATTAAAGAAAGAAAGTGAATGTGACGCTACACTACTGTATTTAAAGAAATATATTCTGGGTGTTTGGTCAGAGAAGAAACATCAACTAGAAGCTCAAGTCAAGTATTTTGGGACTATATGAGTTGACAATGCAAAATGACTTATTTTTCAGAGGGTAATTATCCCTTTATCTATTCAAGAAGAGATGTTAAATTTAATACATGAGGGTTACTTTGATATAGAAAAATGTAAGAAAAGAGCTAGAGGTGTTTAGTTTTGGCCATCTACGAACAAACAGATAGAAGATAAAATTTCAAAATGTCCTAATAAAAATAAGAACTATTTTAACATTGCAGTGCTCTGTAGTAATTCTAGGCTTATAAATGAATGGTTTAAGCAGTTAAATGGGCACTTTCCTTCTTTTATGCGCTGTACGTATTATTACACTTTAGGAACGACCTATCTATCAATCTTACTTTCACAAAGCGAAATAAATCGATTAAAATATTCTTTTTACAAAAACAACAATAATAATGAAATTAATGATAATAAATAAAATAAAAGAAATCTTTTTCTCTGCTTGTTAGTAATGATTTAAAAACTATGATCTTTAATTTTGAAAGGCTTTTAGGTTTAGAGCAGATGGAAGAATTACATGATGGAAAATACTAATTGAGCTAAATAGCAAATGTAAAGTCTTATTCAAAGACTTCTGGATCAGCCACTGTAGATGACGAACTTCGAGCTTTAAAATTTTGGTAGGCAAAGATAGAAATTGTTGATGTTAGAGACATGCCATCCTTGGCGGATTTAAATGATAATTGCGATGTCAACAGATGATCATCATCTCTTTCTACCGCTTCAGTCTCCAACGATATTGCATAACACGCATTGGTCACTGCCGTCGCCTCTGAGCTTCCCAATGTGCCGCTATGCTTTTGCTAGGTACAAGGAGTTCTGTATATTTATTACTTCGCTTTTGTTAGGTATATATTTATTCTGTGGAGCCTTTGTTTTTTGTTATGTATTAGTGTTTTCTAAGGTTTTTATGTGTTTGTATGGTTGAATATTTTTTAGCCTGGGAATTCTGTAAAATATTTTCCATATAAATGACAGTTGTTTCTTCATTTTAACACCGTTTTGTATCTCACCAGTGGCCGAATTCATGGTTTTCCCCGTGTGTAACGTGAAAATGAGCCAATTTCCTTTAAAAAGTCTTCTACGCAGGAATCCTTGCTCTTAGGCAGATAGCCCTCGAGTGTTTTGCCATATTCAAATGATCTAACCTAACCCTAACACCCTTTTCGTTTTCGGAAGTTTTTATATTAACGGTAACAGTTTTGGTGCCAAAATAAATCCGTATATGTGTTGCTCATTTGTGATTCATCTTTTGAACCGATTGTGCGCAGTCTATATTTTATAGAACATAGAAAAAGAAGAAAGTTCAAAGTGCATTGCCTTCCGATAGAAAATCTCATGTGCCGTCAATTAAATCCATAACGTTGCCTTTATTCATAGGCTCGAGTTCCTTTTCGATTTCGATCCAGTAGTGGCTAAGTAACTAGAGCTAGACATCCACTTCAGGTTGTGTTTCTTGCTGTAACTTCCGGCTAAGTGCAAGAACTTTCATTTTTTTCTCATACATAATGTAAATATAAACGGATATCCCTTTAGAAAATCGTTTGCTACATCCCTCCACATTACCAAATCGCGCTAGAGTGCTTTGCTGTAATTAAATAATTCAAGGTAATTTCCTTGATAAAAATTTCTCCTTAGAATGATCAAGAGAACATTTTTCTTACTTTTAACTTCTTTCATCAGATACTAGTATTTAGATGAGACTTTAGCTGTTTTGGGATGTTTCGTCATATGCTTTGCAAATATCTTAAATATCTAATGTAAGGTTAGGTTTTGCTGAAGTACAGACGCGACATAATTTCGGACTTCAGTTAAATTTCAAATTTAAACGAAGACAGATCATGGCAAAAGAGGCTATGAATATCATTTTTTAAATATTAAATTTTTGTTTTATTCGTCATACGACGGGGGTCCATTGACCTGTGCATTAGTGTCCAGGAATCCCAATTGTTTTCATTTCACAAACTACCGTGGAAAGGCGGGGTGGCAATAGTTCAACTGTCTCTTCGACAGAGGGTGGGTACCAGCAAAAGTCTTGGCTTCAAATGACACACCTCAAGGAGTTCGCGACCTGCGAATGTTGAGTGCGATGTACTTCTACAAAAGTGCGAATTATTTGCCTTTTGAAATGCATTGCTTTTGTATAAAACAGGCTGGAAGATATCACCCCATGTTCACAATCTTCTCATGCATATCTTTTATCAGATGTCTTGAAAAGTGTCTAGAAATTTGATCGGTTGTAATACGTGTAAGAAATTATTCAGTAAATAACAGACTTCGTTTATATTATTAAAATGATGATCAGTTTTTTTCATTCATACGAAACCTCCAATAGTTACACCCTATGGAAATTTGTATTCTGCAGTTGAAGATATATGAATTCTCGGGCGTCGACAAATCATGCAAAACTGGCAGGATTTTTAAAATATGTATGATAATGAACTGGGATGGAGGAGAGAATTGTTGGGATCTTCTACTTTTCTATTATTAAACCCACCACTAGAAGTAATGGAACAAATATAAGTAGATGGTTAATAAATTTAAAGATATTGTGCTGTTTGTGTAGTCGATATTCGTAATTTTGTTTAATTATTGAATTGTTCTCTTCTAATGCAGTCAAATTTAAAAATATTCGAAATAATTCAATAAAACTGAAAGGAAAATAGAATGATACTGGTATTTTTCTGTAAAATTTCGTAAAAAAAATATGAGCCCTTTGAAAATGTATTTAAATTTAAGTTTTAACTTAAATGAGGAAACGTAGAAAATAGTAGACGTGTAAACTTTGTCTTTATAGTAGGGAAACAAATCAAAATTTTACATATATCGACTTCAGCTATTTTTAGAATAATATTTATCGCTTTATTTTTCATATATCCAGAGCGTGCGCTGCAAATTCTTAAACTATATTATATGCATAATTTTACTGCACAGCAAAAGCTAGTTCTTTGGACTTCCTGGTATATTTAGTACTTTATTCCTTAATTTTAAAGAGCTCTTGACAACATTTGAAATGGCAGCCCATCTTCATTTTCATAATTACTCTGCTGTAGTAAGTCTGTTCAGAAACTAAATATTGTTTTTTGAGTCACAGACTAAATGTTTACAAATTTTACTGAACAATTTCGGTAAAGGCTGAATATTATAAATAATGGCAAACTTCGTTCCTTCCATATCTGAAATGGCAGTCTAACAATAAGGTTCTACTATTATTCTAGCAGCGACATCTAAAATCTCAGCGATCTTTCAGCGACTGTGTTTTAATATTATTTGCTGCGTTACCGAAGCAAAAAATGAAACAAATGCTGCCCGATACTATTGTGGAATAAGGTAAAGTGTCTACCTTATTCCATAAGAGCACCGGGCAGCATTTGTTTCATTTTTACATTTTCTTGAAAATATTTCTAGCGAAACCTAAAGCCTTGAAACTTAACTTTAATTTGTTTTTTGAAGACTTTTTCCACAGACATATTTTAACTGAGAGACAGGAGGAAGTTATTTCTGTAATGATAGGGAGAACCGTATGGATGATGGAAGCAATTACCTAATACCAAGTGGCATAATAAAAAACGACAGCAATTACCGTGTTCATTATGATGACGAAGAAATGATGGTCGAAGGTGAAAGTCAGATCTGTGCACCTTGTTTTGGACTTTTAAAAGATGTATTTAACACAAAATTTAAATATCTCTTGTTTCATGAGCCTTCTCTTTGCATCACTATGCTTTTACGAAAGCATTAGTATTTTCTTTTACTGCATTAGTATTTTTCTGAATGACCGGAAAAAATATTCCTCTTCCATGAACAAAGATGGAGAGTGAAAATACAGTTCGCTTTCTGCATGCAATGATTGCAGTTTGGGAAAAGTAGACAGTATGTTGTGGCAATATTACAGGATGTTTTGATTGTTGACGAACTCGACTTCCAATAAAATAGATTTTCAATGAAGGAGGCAAGCCTAAAAACTCCAGGAAGAGGAATTGTAGCCTAAGAATAAAAGAATTCTCTGTCTCTTCATAAGCTCAGCTTAACGTACCGTCATCCGTTCTAAATTCTTTAATAATGTTTTACTGCGCTCGCTGCCTTCCCAGTGTTTTTTAGAAGGAGAAACCAAACGGTATTGGAGTGTGTTTTTATCATAAAGTTGTTGTTTCAGTGTTGTTTTAAGTATTATTTGGTCTAATTCGATCTTGTTTGCTTCGAAAGATGGAAAGAAGCTTGAATCAGTAATAATTACTTTTTTTATTATGTTATTCCTGAAAAGTTTTATAGAAGTATTCTACTAACACGTAGTGGAAAAAAATTGTATATGATTTGATACCAACTCAAACGTAAGCTAAGTCTTGTATTGCACGTTTCCGAGTTTTAAGACACCCAAGAAACCGGTTAATTTTCGTCGAAATCTGCTTTAGCATATTTCCGTATGCATTGAAGTCTTTAGGTAGATTGCGAACTAAATTCTTCAGTTATTAGAAAACTAGTTTTGATGGGAAAAGGGAAAGTGTCTACTACTACTATTCATAGTAAGAAAAGGTAGTTACGCAAAACAATTAAAAGAAAGCATAGAAAACATAGAAAAGGTAATTAAGCAAAACAATTATGTCAGTATTACCTTTACTCGTAATGCTGATTTAATAAGTTACTTTATCATGCAATTTATTTCCTCTATTTTATCATAAAATAGTGTACTTAGAGGCTGAACACTTGCATGGCTATAAAGTAAGAGCGCGTATATTTCATTTGAGGAATGAATGAGACGGTAAAGGTGTTTTCTCTTATCTACAAATCTTCAACAAGTAAGTAATTAGTTTTAATAAACTAACGTGAATATTATTTAACTTAATTGCGTCTACGTATAACAGTTGTGTCTTTCTGCTACATATATTGTAGAAAAGATTTTAAAAAGATTCGAATTAAAAGCCTCTTTTATATGTAATTAAGAGAGTTTCTTTGAATATGTAATCAAAAGAGTAGAATTCTGCTTCTCATAAGTAACAATTTTATAACTGAACTATTATTTTGTTGAGTAATGTATTTAAATGGATACCACAGCTCTCATAATGGTTCTGTGGTAGTGTGAAGGTCATATGTGGATGCGTTCTTTGTGGAAAGTTCGTTGGCAGTGTTCATATGAATGAACCCCTGGTCTGATTTTAATTAGAACGAAAATTCCAAAAGAGGTGTAACAGCTTTTCACACTGGTCCAAACTGTTGATTTTGACCTTGACTGGCGTCGTCGAAAAGAAGACGACGTAAGAAAGTGCAGCACCCTGCTACGTTTTTGATCAAACTCAAGATATTAAGAGCTTGATTTTGGATAAAAAGGTACATTTAAATGCTCTATACTACGCTTAGTGTACGTTTCCTCTTACGAAAAAAATGAAAACATTTCAAGAACGCTCTTTAGTTTTGGAGATAAATGACATGAAAGAAATCTTCAGTTAGGTCACTTATCTTTTGTGTATTTACGAATGAAATAAATAATTTTTGATTATTGATCTGTGATTTTAATTTTGATTCTGTGTTAGATTTCAGACGTGGCGTATCATCCACAAAAATATAAAGAAGAGGGGGAGACAAAGAAATTCTCATTAGCTTATTTATCTAATATTTGCTGTGCTTATGGAATTTATATTTCAGATGTCAGTTAGATGATGTAAATGTTCATGGACTTCTAAGTTAAAGTCAAGATGTAAGTCTACATTGTATTCAGAAATGCCAAAAATAAGTATAGGGCATCCGAATCCTCGAAACTCGCGAATCTTGAAATATTTGAATACACGCGAGTTTTTTCTCTTTTTCTTTCTTTTTTTTTTTTTTTTTTTTTTTTTTTTAAGATTTATATATTTTACATAATAACTCCCTTCTCCAAAAAAAGTTTAACTTTTTAATTCAAAACTTTTGAAAAGATTAGTTTTTTTTAATATTCAGTATAAGCAATGGTTAAAATGGCAAGCAATAATAATTGCAAATTCAATAGAACTTCGATCTTCAATACCACTAAATAGCGGCCGTGATTGCTTAAATTTTTTTAAGAGAGCTTAGCGTTCCATGTTTGGTATTATTAATTTTTAAAATAATCCTACTTTTTTTGGCTTTTTTTTCATTAAAAAAGTTCTGGAAAGTCTGGAAAATTTGAACTGTTACTGAGATACTTTCCGTCATATTAGATTTAGACGATGAACCTCAAAGTTATAGTTTTAACGACGCACTTATTTTAGTTATGTACTAAATTTCGTTTGGCTCTTCTTAGCAAATACAGATTTACGTTTAAACACTGTATTCTTAAGTTTCTTTTTCACTAAATACGAATTTCAATTTTTTCTCTTAATTAAAAACTTTTAATATTAAGTGAAATCTGCCTCTTTTTTTTTCTTTCTTTTTGTTATTTTTATATATAGGATTCAAGACTCTGAGAAACCGTTTCAAGTCCGAATTCGGAAAAATTTAGAATTCGTCCCATCTCTGTTGCTCAGCTTTAAAAAATACGTTAAACATCTTTTTCACTTGTTTTCAGGATATTTAAAATCCTGTAAAATGATAAATGCATTTCGTTAATGAGCAATTTGCTAAGTTCTTACTAAAAAGACCAATTTTAATTTAATATTATATTTCTTGAATGACTTATTTTCTTACCAAAATTACAAAACACATTTTGGCAAAATACAGGATTACCCTCACTTGAAATTGAATCTCATTATTTATTATTTATTAGTCTGCCTTAGAAATACGTCACTTTGATACAATGTCTTTGCGCAGTCCAGACAGGCTATCTTCAAAATTATATATTAACTTGATTAAAGAGGTTCTAAATTAGAACCCTGCGGATTTCTAGGAAGAACAATGGGTGTTCGACAGAAGCTAACAAAAGAGAAAAATAATCTAATAGCTCATAATCGATGAAAATTAAATTATTTTACATGCATATTCAGAAACGTTTAAATATCTTAAAATAGGTTAAAAAAAGTAACAAAATCTGGATAAAAGGATCTTAATTTTTAACATCTTAAATTTAAGGTACAATATAGTATTATTTAAACAAGCTATGTACATATTATTTAAACAAGTTATTTAAATAACCTGTTTAAAAACACAAGGACCTGTTTAACATGTTTAAATATTATTAAGTAATAAATATATATTATTAATTTATTCTTTTAAGAAATGCCCAGTAAATTTTTTAGTAACATAATTTTTTTTAATAAGAAGAAAATTTATTGATTATAAACCTTGCTGCTAAAACTCTGAACATTTTCGCTTGATAATGCGCCCAACTCATTAAGTAATTTTTAGACGGGCTTTATAATGAAATTGTTATTAATAAAGCATATTATTTCAAATTTGTTCGGTTTGCAATTTAGTCATGAACTAGTAGCATGAGTATTTATAACAGCTGTTGAATTCATCTTTTGAAATTTATCTTTGTAAGCTTAGAACTGAAACTCTTCATTCTAAACCTGAATCAAGTAGAATAGTTGCGTGAAAAAATTGAAAAAGAAGAATGACTGATTTGACATTTACAAGTCTATCTGCGGATCTGTTTTCAAGATACAGAATTGTCTTCATGTCCCACGCGTTTTTTAATTCAGAATGTCTTCCCTATTTTATGATATCTACTTGCGGAAAGGTTGAATTCTGTTAACTTGGCTTTGATTTTGGCTCTGCAAATTAACATAAAAATATACGTTATATTATCGTCTGGTATTTTAGTCTTTGCTACTGATGTTGATCATAAAAATATTATTGTGTAGAGGGGATTGAGTTCCTTCCTTTTTTGTTTCGAGATTTTACTTCCTGAAGGTTGCTATTCATTTGATACCATTTTGGTTTCATAAGAGCATTTATTCGAATGGAAAATAATAAAATTCCCTTAAATAAGTATGAAAATTTTATATTTCTTTAAAATATTAAGAGTCTCAAATATTTCTTGCGATGATATGGCCTTATTCATGGCAGCTTGAAGGAACTTCACCTAATTCTCATTTCCGTAATAGTTTTATCTCAGATTTTCAGAATTTAAATGCACAGTTTAAGTCGATACTAAGCTAACAAACGTATTCCTGAAAGAAATATGTTGTTGCGTAGAGGGAATTGAATTCCTTTACTTTCTGGGGAAACATAATCCGTCCCCCTTTTTAACTTGGTTGCTTATTCATTTGACATCATTTTGGTTTTATAAGAGTATTTCTGGTATGCTTTATTAGCACATCAATATCCGCATGGTAAATAATAAAATTCCTTTAAATCTTTTAAAACATTAAGAGCCTCAAATATTTGTAGTGACGATATGGCCTTATTCATGACAGTTTGAAGAAACTTACCTATTTTTCATTTCATTAATGGTTTTATCTCAGATTTTCAGAATTTAAATATATTATTTAAGAGCACAATTAAAGTCCATACAATGTTATCGAACGTATTCTTACAAGAAATTGGGATTAATTTGAATAGAACTCTTGTCTTGAACGAAGACGTTGTTGTTGAGCCTAACATAGTTTAAAGTACTCTGCTGTAATATTTTTACCTAACTTTTATAGTATCGTTTCCTTTGGCCTCACCAGCGGTAGAGCGGTGGATCCAAAGGAAACACTGGTAGAAGTCGCTGAACAGTGGTAGTTCGACCTGGGTTCGCATCTAGGTGAATGGGCTGGCTGCGTGGGCGTTTTCATAGTTTTCCATATGTGTAACGTGAGTGCGGACCAGTTTTCCTTAGAAAATCCTCCGCGAAAGCATCCCGGATCTTAGGGAGATAGCCCTCGCGTTCTTTGCCATAATCCAATAGAACTAGCTAAATGTTATAAAAGAAACTTCAATCTTTTTCATAAATTCGGCTTTAAATTTGAAAAATTCAAATTACGGAAAACTACCAGAAGTGTGCGGCAATTAATAGACCAGTTAACAGACCTTTTCAGTTTGTTTGTAAATGGCAAAAAATATAGACGGCATTGCTAAAAATAATTTAAAATGACATTCTTTTAGTAAGTTATTCGTAGGTCAGTTGCATATGCTGGATAAGAAGGAAAATAGCGCAGGAATAATTATTCGAAGAAATTACATTTAAAAATTCGTACTCACATTACGTTGGTTTGCTTTTTTTGAAAGCTCGTTTCCTTTTCTAGGCATGGAACTCAAATCTTAATAAATCTTAAATGGGAGTTATTTTAAAGTTGTTCTGCTTCCAGTTCCGGAAGATAAAACGTGAAAGGCCTAAGCGTCATACTCTGACGCTCACTGACTGGAAAACTAAAATCCATAGCAGTCTGCACTTCGTGTTGAAATTCTCAACCGCAAATCCTGATATGAATTATATTATGGAATATAATTTTTGGTGGAAACCGAGAAAAACTTATTAGAACGACAATTTAACGCTTCGTACCTATCTGAATTTCTCAAAAGAAGCTTCATGCAAATGATATGGACTGCTGTTGACCGAGTCCAAGGAAAATCAAAGACCCGTGTCCAGATTTCGGTGGCCAGTAAGTCAAGCATGACGTTCCTAGTATATCCATTCAAAACCTTTGCCATAAAAGTATTGCAACAACAGTTTGCAACTCGCTCAGTTTATTTTCGAAGCCTTTGAACTTGTTGTGTATAGAATACGGGTTTGTTGAAGTTTTTTTAGTTTGCTTTTAGAATTTTTTTTTCTATTAGCAATATGATAACGGGAAAAGAATCAGGGACTAACAAAGGATCCGCATTTTCCTTTTTGTTTTGTCATTATGGGTACATTCTTTGAATTCTGACGTCTCTCATATTTCATAGTAAATGTCTCTCTTTTCTAGCTAGGACATCTTTGGGTCATCTCACCTTCCTTTTAGTCGGTTTCTGAAGCAGGATTAATGCGTAATTTAATTTGATGTCCAGCTCCAGATTCATTGAAACTGCGTATGTGTTGCCATCAGGTTTATTACTATGTAATCATGGTTTTAGTATTTACGTAGATTAAATTATTTTAACTTAAAATTAAATGAGAGTTTCTTTTATCCCCCGCTTTTTAAAATTTTTAGCATTTTCTACGAGTTTTCTATTAATTTCCAATTTTATATTTCCAATTGAATCGAAAGATTAACTTTTTTTGTGAAAATCTAGTTTCAGTTGAATTTATAAGCGTGCATTTTATGAGCTTTATGGTCAGAACTTATCGTGGTGTAATTTTTTATTTGAGATTGTTTGGCCTTTTTTGTTCCTTCAGTGTTTAAATTACCGCTCTTGTTAGTTAGTTATTAAAAAAAGGACCTCTTCTTAGATATTTTTATATCAACACTTATTCCTGGAACTCGATTTTTATTTTCTGCTGTCGCATAAGTTAAGTAGAATTGTTTCAGAAATTTCTGTAATGAAACTGTGCAACTGGTTTGACTAAAAAATAGCTTGTGTGTCAGCCACACTCAGCGTGCAGAAGACAAGGATTGTTTAATCTCCAGAACATCAAAGATGTAATTCTGTTTGTAATTAAACGTTAATTTTTTTAATCTCCGATTTAAACTTGATGAAGAGATATTTTAAAGGATTTTTAGGCTTCGTTATTGCGTGAAATGCAAATATCGGAATACTTTTAGACCTAGGAACAAAAGTCTATTAAATATAAAAGTAGAATATTTTAAATTCTACGAAATTTCTTACAAATGACATATTTTATTCTTGTAAGAAATGTCAGTAAAATATACTGTTGTTTTTATTTCTGATAATGTATCCAGAATCTACGAATCGATTTATACATGTTGAAAAAAGTTTAAACACAACGATAATAATTTATCATTCCGACCGATTATTCTAATATCCGTAGATTCTCATTATTAAGATCACTTTCGTAAACAGTAAATAGGTTACACTTGCACAAAAGAGAGAAAATATTAAATTAGATATCGAAGGGAAAAAATCATCAACAGTGTGAAATTTATTTTCTAATTTTATAACAACAGCAGGAAAGTGGTTAGTTCTATCTGAGGTATGTGCTAGCAGTATGTTCTATTACGTGACCCACGTGCTGGTGTCGCAATCATTTAGACGGGACCTAGAAATAAGAATGCTATGCCAATTCACTTGTCACTGGAGATTTTTGTATTGTTTGAAATCATGTCTATATTGGGTACGAATTTGTTACCATTAAATGAAATTTATTTTGAAAGAATAATTGTTATCTAATTTTGCTGTACTATATGTGATCTATTTCTAAAATTATTTTCAGAAGACTGTTGTGAAAATATTATGTCTGTTGTTGTTACTTATGCTCACTTGTCTGACGTGTAAGTCAGCCCAAGCCCACGAAATTCCTCGTGGCAAGGTCTGACTTTATCGTAGAATGGTAATTGTTGTATGGACTTATTGTACTGAATCAAATTTAGAATTCTCAAACAGTATTTTAGGCATACAGTGGAGAAGGATCTAAGGCCACAACTGCAGTGCGTAGCAAATATCGCGATCTGAAGTAAATTACTATTTCTCTACATGTGTTGTGTATTCTGATTTGGGCTTCAGAACCTTTAGTGTGAGTATTTTGTATTCCAGAAATTTTCTGAAAGTCTTAAAGATGAATATAAGCCAATTTCCTTTTGAAAGTCTTCTACGAAGTTATCCCTGCTTTTAAACAAATTTTAAGGTCATTAGGTATTTATTGGAACAGGAAACGTGAAAAATGTATAAAGCTCTTGCCCCAAAATTTATGCCAAATAACCAGCAATGTGCTTGAATTTACTCGCCAGCAAAACGAATGTTTAAATTGTACAAAGCATTGACATAGGTTGATTTGTTGGTTGAAATATATGGTATCTCTTAAGAATAAACTATGCATATGCTTTCGACATCGGAAACTTGTATTATATGCGTAAAACGTGCGTTGGACGTTTTAGAAAGCGTGTCGTTGCATCAGTCCGTTTGCTCAAATTTTAGAGGAGCTTCAAAAAAGCCTTACAAGGAAAAAAATTGCCTTTGTAGCAAGCAAGATTCTAACAAATCAAAATTTGACTGGTAAAAGTGACAGTTTTCCGTATTGGTGCATTGCGACAAATTTCATCAAATAACATTCTTGATATGCTTATTTTTATTCCAAATAAATGTTCATTATATAATGTTTTTGAAATATTCATGTAATTTAAAATGTTACACAACTCTTACCACTTTTTATTATTATGAATACTAGTACTGTTTTGAATAACTACTACTTCTACATTTATCCTTTAATAACGAAACAAGTTTATATCAGTATCAAAGACTTCATCTGTCTCTCTATCTAGAATATGAGCGTATACTGAGAAAGAGAAAGATAAATATATATTCAATGGTCGAAAACCTGAAATCCTTAAAGCATACATAAAATGTTGTGGCGTAGTTGTAGTTTCCCATAGACGGGAAGGCTACAGTATTGCCGATGCGTATATTTATTAGCGTTATTATTAGAGGCGGGAGAAATCCCAGGTTTCTCGAATCCGAATCAAATAAAAGCATATAAAATTCAGATTTTCGAATCCCGAATATTATTTTAAGATTTGTACGATACGAAGATTAAAATGTCGTGTTTCTAATTATGAACCATATTTATTCTACGTTTAAAATTCAAATTCTGCATTTTAATTTTCGAATTCTATATTTTAAATTTTAAATTCAAAGTCCAGTTGCATTTGTGAATAAATGTAAAAAGTAGACGGTTCGCATAGTTTAGCGAAACAAATGCTCATTTGCATACCAAGAAACTACTGTTATGGATTCGCATGATCGAAGAGAAGGCGTAACAGAAGCGCCTATATTAACTCCCCAAAGAATAACTTCTCTGTGACAAGTAAGATGAGGGAGCCTTACGAAGGAAAGTCTGTCCATTGCGATTAGTTCAAAATTAGAGAAAGAATGCTCGATGGTTTTGATAGTTCGAATATTAAGAATTATATAGAATGAGTTGTTTCTAGTTCGATCTTGGTCAAGGCAAAATCTCTTCCGAGTAACTTGTAACCATCTTCCTGAAGAAATAGGTTTTTATTATTTTATTTTAATTTTTTCTTTAAAAGTTCCATTTTTGTGAATTTCAGAATCATTTCATTTCAAGTATATTCATTATTTTTTTTATTATCGAAACACTAATTAATTTTTATTATGACTGTTTACACGTAGGAAAGAAATTGTTATTAAGCTTTAAAACAAATGAGTAACAACATTAAGGTATTACTGCTTCATACAGGGTGTCCCACAAGGGACCCCTGTTTTTAAAATTAAATAACTGGAACGATTTATCTGAATGTTAATCACTTAAAAACTGATGAATTGTTCTAAAAATATGAACACACAAGGGTTTAGTTACAAGAACAAAATTTGTTGGCTGCTCTTCAGGTTAAGTTTCGACACAGCTTGCATCATAACATCATATTCAAGATGATGATTTGTCTTTGCTTCTAGAACTTCTTGAAATGTTTAATTCTTCTGTAGTATTCATTATCAGAAGCTGTTAAACTCTCCCTTTGGAGGTAGTGCCATGCATTGAACGCACATTTTCATGCCTCATGGTGGAAAGTTTCGAACTTAACATAGAAAGCGAAAATTACGTGCGTCATTGAACATGATGTCATAATAAAATGTGTCTCCTGCCATTTGCAACCGCGCAACAGAAAACTTGCAATTTACTATAATTGACTGTATGTGTAAATAATATCTACGGAACAGCACATTTTCATTTGCTGTTTGCTTTCTTCCAAATTACATAACGTTGTGACTAATTGAGTTTATAAGAATTTCGCAGTTTTTACTATTCCGATTTTAGTGGGGTGTTTTTTTGGGGGGGTTGCGGTTGTTGTAGAGTTTCTTCCATGCTTTTCTTTAAATGTTTTTTGGGCCGTTTTTCGATATTTTCCCTGTACTAAGAAAAAAGCAAAAGACACTATTCGATTTTTATCGCAGTGTTTTACTGTAAACAACGAACTTTCAGATTCATAGGTTTGTCGGCATCCCCAACCTCTAAGTTAAACTCATATTTGATTTCTAAATGTAAAGTCTAGGATCTATTGAGTCTGTATCCTTCAGATTTTTTATTTATTAAGTGTATGATAGCGTCTGGCTTTGAAACATGAAGTGCTAAATAATTTTCAGTATTAGTTTTACAGGGTCATGCTTAAGAGCATAAGCTTGAATGTTGTACTGTTATTAGTCTACACTCAGACCACATTATTCTTTTTTCGTCGGACAGCTGTTTCTTATCTCAGTTGATATCATACGAGAGGTGGTTTGTAGGAACCGAAATCATCGTATGATCAAGGACAAAAGTTGACTTAAGTGGGAATAAGTGGCCACTTCTTTCTCTTTACTCGAGTTCTGCGTTCTTTAAAAGAATGACATATAGTTGAAGTGCTTTGTAAGTAATTATTATTACTAAGGCTTCAAAAATGTTTCCATTGTTTCCAATTTTTTTAATTATGCAAAAATTATTTTTATTAGCCTATTGAGAGTGCAAAAGAGTTTTGAAAATAATTTGCTTATGTTTTTCCAACCTTTAGAATTTTAAATATATTTATGATAGTAATAATAATGATATTTCATATAAGCAAACTATCGATAGCTTAAATTTTTAAAACATTTTAAATATTCTAGCCCTGAACATTTAATGCATGTTTTAAATGTAGGAATTTATGTTTTATTTAAATCTTCCATAGCGTTTTTTCCGTTGATATTTTTCCCTGAGGACTAGATTTCTGCCATTGAACACAAGGAATTGCTAGCCCCGGTTTCAGCGTAGATTCGCTTCGTCTAAAGCGAAAATGGGAACTAGGTTCCGCTGGAAAGTTATCCATGAAAACATCAATCCTGAGACACCTAGCCCACGGGAGTGTTTTCGCGTGTTAAACAACCAATTGCTCTTAGTAATTGGTCCTGAAGATTTTAATGCGATTCATAGATTTACGTCCAAGGAATTTCCTCTTGCATGCGAAATATTATTTTCTGTATTTCTTCGCGTTTTCTATTATTAGGTTCTGGATCGGTAGCTTATTAAATTCCGGTGTCCTAATATTCATGGCTTATTTAATTGACTATTACTGTATCTCAGTTTAAATCCTGTATTTTTCAAATATAGTCTCTACTCAAATAAACAGAATAAGAATATTTAGTTCAACGTAAATATTTTTAAGCATAATGCTCAGCTTTTTAAAAATTCATATGGTTATTGAATAAGAAGATTATAACGTTCCAGGATAAAACGTCAAACAACGGCCACTCGTTATTTTTGTTATCTTATGTTCGATCAATTAAAAAGCTAGTGAAATCATTTCATTTTTAAATATTATTTAATAGCTGAAATTCTCGTTAGAAGATCGAAAACTGGCAAATGATTATATGCGTAGGAAAATATTTTCACGGCGCTTTTATTATTGCAAGAACACGGAAAAAAGGATCAGTTTATCTCATCTTCAGTAGTTTTTAAGTTCTTTTTCTAATTACCCCCCTCCCAAAAATAAGTATTTAATGGTTAACGCCCAAAGGACTGATTGACCTTGATGTTACATCTGGTCCAATAAGTGTCATTCAAGCTGTAAATGATGCATGAACCAATAGCTTAACTAAAGTGTGATAAGAAAATACATAAATACTCTTGAAAACATGTGAACACACGTTAAGAAATTCATGCATTACCTTTCTCATTATGTGCCTTTGCGAAACATTGCTTTATCATCTGATAAAAATGTTATGCGCTTTTCGAAAAACAATTTCTAATTACTATACTATAGTCCACAAGCTGACGTTTTTTTTTTTTTTTTTTTT
>KK116360.1:128626-141764 GCA_000611955.2 Stegodyphus mimosarum
CTCTTTCCAATAAAGCGTTACGTTACACCACGCTATCATGAATGTATCGGTGTTTGCATTGGCAAAAATGTAACTGCGCGAAACAAAACACTACGATTTACGTCCTCCATGCTTAACCAGACGATTTAGCAAATTCTAAGATGTTTAATTTAGCTCTCAAATGTAAATAGTCTGTAACTGCTTAAGAAGTGACCTATTTAAAACCAATAAATACATTTCTTAATAATTAAATCTTTATTTTATTTTTAATACGATGCCTAATTGCTATAAATAAAACACATGCAGCGTTATTGTGTTTGCTAAACATTGTTTCGAGCGCCATTTTACATAGTCAGTACAGAACTGTTTGTATTTTTTATGGGTAATTATGAAATATTTTAATCATTGATTAAAAAAATAAGTCGTTCTGGGGGAAAATTACTTTGTTTTCTTCTTTTTTAGATGTACCTTCAAAAATATGGTTACATGAATGAATCCAGTTCTAATTCTGCCTCGCTTATAAGTGAAGAAGCTGTCTCTATGGCTATTAAAGATTTTCAGAGGTTTGCAGGACTCGTGGAAACAGGTTCGATCCCTTTTCTTCTTTTTTAAGCGCCTGTAATAATGCTTCTTGTTCAAAGTAGCTGCTAAAAAGTAATTAATTCCTATCAGTTCAGTATGTAAATATTCTAATTACAAATGAACCTCGGTTCTGTCCTTTTATTTAGTTTTATCAAACGTGTGCGTATAATTCTAATATATCTCATTATAAAAATTAAATATATCTCATTATAAATTAATTTTATATATAATATATCTCATTCTTAAAAAAATTAATTTTTTGATGGATTTCATGTTAGAAACTCAAAGGTGCAAGTATTTTATCTTTAAGGCTTAAATTCTTTTCTATAGGCATTAAAATGCATATAAACGGCAACACTGAAAAGATTATTATGAAGAATAAGGCAGCAATATTAATAAAAAAGTACGTTAAGATGGGTTCTTTCCCGTCATGTCAATATTCAGAACGGTGAAGAAATATAAACGAATAAATAATAAATAAAACAACAAATAATGAATTGTTAAATTTAAATAGAATGTAACATGATAAAAATGTGAATAGATTAAATTAAACTTATTATAAGTGGATAAATAATGAATTAAGTAAAAGCAGTATATAGTAGAAATTGAATGATGTAATAAAACAAATGTATAGGGACCAAGACATGCTATCGAATATTGAAAAAGGTAACTGCTGTTTTCAGGAATGTCTTGTAAATTCTTTCAGCAGTAAAATTGCATTCTTATTTTTTCTTCTAATTCATTCGAAGCCTTTTTTTACCAGACTGATAAATCCAGGACCCCCTGAATATTAGGACAGTTCCGAGAATGTTGCTAAAGCCCGTTAATATACTCCGTCCCGAAGAAATTTTCGACATGAGGGATTTCTTTGCCAGGCCTCAAGTTTTCTCGCGTATTTTGGTTTTCCGAAAGAGACGCATCCATTCAACAGTTAGTATCAATGCCAGTTTTACTAGTTACTAAAATTAATTGTTACACTAATAATTTCCTGTTGTTATTACAATGCAACAAAGGAACAGAGCCCATTTTATTTACCTGAAAGGTACTGGAGCCGAGCTCCGGAGGGCTCTAACGGAATTTAAACCCTGAGATTTACATCATTGTATGTTATTGTACATGTATATATATTACTTTGATCATTCTAGCCTATATATGGAATAATGCTTGCTGCACAAAGTTTTTCATATTCCGTCAAGGTAAATTTTAATAATTGTAATATGCAAAGACAAAATTTGGCTCTATAAAACAAGAACAATATTTTGATTTTCAGAAAATATTTCATGTTCAGTAGTCGGAATTATGTTTAACCCCCTTTTATTAACAAAAACAAACTTAGCTTATGTTCTAATCTTAGCTTAGCAATGGGGTATTGAGAAATGCCTACTAATGTCTAATTTACATCACTGTTAGTTTTGAATTTTGTAAATAAGTAAATGATTGTTTAGTTTATTGTGAAATCCTGAAAGAAAATTTAAAATAGAAATATGAATGTAAAATATTAAAGGAGAAGCGTGGGTAGGATTTTTCACTCAGACATTTTTATAATTCTTTAAAAAGAAAGTTTTATAGCGCGAAATACATTAAATATGGATAAATTATGCACCTAACATTTAGTTAAGGATGTATTGTGGATTTAAGAATTCTTCCAAATGCAGGCAAGTACCGGCATTAACCTGCATTTATGGATGTTAAGTTTAATTGTCTATGCTGAAAGTGAAATTATTTATTACTTTACATTTTTTGGACTGATTTTGAATTCTGTATATGCACGCTTCTGTTCCATGCAGTATTTTTACTGTTTAATATGTATTATGTAGATATCTTTTAGTGTCTGATATATTCTGATATTTCAGCTGTAATAAAATAATTCGTCAAATTATCAATGCGTATTTTAATAGCTTTGTGAAAGGATTTCATATTTTATATTGAATTTTAGCTTAAACTTTTCAACATTTTCGCATTTATATCAGGTTGCTCACTGAAAACTTAACGTTTATAATCCCCTAATTTCCATTTCTCTAAACTTTTTCTGTTTATAAATAATATATATTCTGCGCTGGAGGCAGGAGATAATTCTTAGTTTACTGATAAAAAATGGTTGCTGCGATTTCTCTCTTTCTAATTCAGACTCGATATGAATATTCAGCGGATAATTTTAAAAGATGTGAGGAATTAAAAATAATCGATGTTCATTTATGTATATAATTCATGTTGTATCGATTATGATATTGATTTTATCATTTAATTTTGAAGAAAATCATCTGAAGCTACTGTAATGGATCTGTTATGTCATATGAATATTTTTATTTGCAGGGAAACTTGACAACACAACCTTGACGATGATGAACTTACCCCGTTGTGGGGTTCGAGACAAGGTAGGCCACAGTGGCTCTGCACGCAAGAAGCGGTATGCTTTGCAAGGTAAGATGGATTGCGCCATTCTAACCGCAACCGGTTTCTACAAACGAATTAGCTGTTTTTGCTATTATCGAAAGTTTCTGTTGTCGTAAAACAACGTCCATTTGTTGTTTTTGTTAAAGTCGAAGGTTCCTGTTGTCGTAAGACAACGTTTTGTTTTATCCTCCCACCCATTGTGGAAATTCTTCATGGGGTATCTCATTCCTTTGTTTATATCGTCAGTTTCCAAATTTTTTCATAATTTAAATCTCATATACAGAAGTATTAAACAAAATGGGTGTAACATATGATGTATTAACAGTTCACATCAGAACTCAGTTAGGACAGTTCAAGACCTTCTGTAAATTTGGAGTAGCATACATTGGACAGACCACAAAACAACGTTAGGACGAAAATGGGAGAATAGAAGTTATACATATAGTTATGTCAGTTCCAAAAGTTAGATGTTACAAAAAGTGTTTTTACGTTGGATTTCCAAATAAAAGTAAGAAAAGAAAATGCCGAGGAATAGAGATTTTTGGTACGCCAATCTATGATCGAAGCCACTGACATCGTGAAACCAGTGCATAATTGCTACGTAACCCACAAGGCCCGAGTGTATGAATCTCGATTTTAAACGGGCCAACATCATCTTTCAACTCCTTATAGCCATATTTTTCTGTAATAAAAAAAGAAGAATAGGCTTCGAAAGTCCTGGAAAAAATGTTCTACTTATCCCAGGTTTTTCGTAAAGAAACTGTACGTAAAGGATTGTAAATTATAATCAGATTCCGAAATCTTTTATTTTCTCAAACCAACCAGACGTATACTATCAGTCTACGTATCCTACTGAAATCTCTTGTAAATTGATTTTACAAACGTATAGCTATTGTTATCTAGTCGTTAAGGTACGTACATTGATGTAGTTTGCCGATTTATGCGTCTGTGTGAAAGAATTGTCTTGCAAATAAAGTGTGCAATTACATTAAAACACATGTAGAAAGCCAAAGGATAAGTAAACTAGCACCCGAAATTGTATCTCTTAAGTAAAGGATTCTGACTGTGAAATCTTAGTTTCCAATCCTCTTAATCTCTAGCTTTTGAATTTGATATGTATGATTCTATCCTTCCCCAACTTCCTTCTTATCTCATAATATATAATACCCGTAATATATACTTTGTGCCTGTTATCTGTTTGGATATATTTTCGCAGTCTTAAAATATTGCCTTTTTTGTGATGGTTGATACTAACATATTGCGTTGAAGGGCGACTCCTGATTGCATTTTCTAGGATTCCTGTTCATTTTTGATAACTGTTATCAAAATTCTACCCTTCCATTAATTGTCCAAACTAAAAATTGTATTTAGGATTATATTTGCAAACGCTTTGATTGTATTTAATAAAAGCTAATACCATATGATTTATTGGCAACATTTTAAACCCTTAATTTTATTGAAATTAATTACGTCTTTGCGCACAGACTGAAACCTTTCTTTCAAAGTTTTTGCTGAATACTGCGAGCAAACGAATTTCTAACTAATACATAGATATTATATAAAAGGAAAATAGCATTTACTTGCATACTTCTATATAACGAT
Source organism: Stegodyphus mimosarum (assembly GCA_000611955.2). Lineage (NCBI taxonomy): Eukaryota > Metazoa > Arthropoda > Arachnida > Araneae > Eresidae > Stegodyphus > Stegodyphus mimosarum. Next base: position 133,184 of record KK116360.1, read on the forward strand.
AGAGCTCATGAAACATCCGAATTTCCCAGGCGAAAACCAATTTCTTTTCGATTAACTTTTACTCAGTTACTCTTGTCTTATAAAGATTCAGTTACTCAAGTTGGTTCATTTAAAAACGGAGAGGCATTAACAACTTCCACATAAGGTGTGTTGAAAAATAGACTTTGAAACTATAGTGATCACCTGTGATTGTTTTTTATCTCATTCAAAATGCTGACGGTTCTAGAAGCTTTTTAGTAGGTAAACATCGTCATCATTTTCTTTAACTATATCCTAAATTCGATGCTATACTAAGAATGAAAAAGACAATTCCAAGCGTTTCTGAAATAAATATCTAAGCTAGCATATTTCTTAACTAGCATATTTCGTTATAACCGAGTCAAATTTTGTATAATATTGAAGTTTTACTGAAAAGTGAAATTAGTTGCGTGTCTGATAGCTAAGTTCTTTAATATTCTTTCTCAGATGGACTGTATGTCCCACACGGCTATCTACAAAATTCTGTTGAATTCTTTTCTTCATAACAGAAAGTCACATCTTATTTGCCAAAGGCAAGTGAAAATGCGCTTTACTAATTATTACTGTAATACTTCACTTTAAATAGTGTGGGTGAAACATAGATGCCGATGAGTAAAACATGAAAGTACAGATTGATCTTAAAAAGTGTATTTACTTAGATTAATAATATTGCTTGTAACCAGTGGGTTGTATGAATATGCATATAATGGAAATACTGGGTTAATTGCTCTTTTACAGTCTTAACATCCGTTGCCTACCTGAAGAAATTGTACTCACCGGATATCCTCTAAATAGTTGCTTATTAAATGTTGACCAGTTTTCAATCCTACTCATTTCAACTTTTTTTTCCTGGTTTCTCAGAAGCGGCAAGCTGATGGAAGGGTCATCTCAAATCCACCTACCTATTCACGATTGCTAAATTACGCGCATGTGACGTCAGTGGCGCTTGTTTTCCGAGTGTATTTATGCGACTGATCCCAGATTGAAGTTGACTCACCGCTATTGATATCGACCTTGAGAAAAATATTCGAGTTTAGACTGAAATGGCCTAAAATCGAGATTAAACTCAGTGCTCCAATCTACTTTCATTTCTTAAAGCTGTTGCTTTTAAGGTTTCATAAAAGGAAAGGAATGAAGCACGCATAATCCGAAGCGTAAACCCAACAGATCAAATACAGAGCATTATCATAGTGGTGCAAAATGAAAAATAACAAAGCTTGAAAAAACATTGTTGCGTGAAGAGGAAATAATGATAAGACATCTCAAATTAATGTTTCAGAAATATGAATACGTTCTTCGCACGTGTAGTTTATTAAAATGTATATAATAATGTAATAGGGCACTGCTTGTTTAGAGAGTAGCTGTGTGTTTTTTTAACTTTTGGTAAAAATCTTTGTTTGTAATTTAATTTATAAAATATGCAGCAATTATTTCGGCAAGGGTTTCGTATGTTTGAGGAAAACCTTTAAAAGTTAATTTAAGTGACATCAATCTCATTCATCTCGTTCGAGCCGTAATGAAATAGTCTGCGAATTAAAAATGTATGTAACATGTAAAAATCTATCTTTGGATGATGACAATATTCAGTTTTGAATGTGCTAACCTTTATAATCATCGGGATTCCTTCATTGTTAAGAGGGAATTAATTGAAAACTTATTTCATGAATACTCAAATCCTTCCTTCTTATGGGCTTTAATAATAGATAATTTTTTTTCGTGTGTAAGTATGAAATTCCTCCATTATAAGAATGCAGATTATCCTTTTAATATCTGGGTTATAAATAAAAATTAAATATTTTAATGCCACTAGTCACAAAAGAAATTTGATCGAAAGGTAGCGCAGATGTGTGCATCTTAAGTTTATCATAAACATATAACAGTGGATCTTGTAGTTAATGATCCTCCTCTTCCACATTGTGATTAAAGGATCCCCCGATTATGACGTCAGTGCAAGACATTCACCTTAACTTCAGAATTCAGTAAACGTTAATTAATGTGTTTGACATCATTAAGAAAAAGTTCGATGCATTTTAGAGACATGTCCAGTGTCACTACGTCACACGCAAAACAAAGAATTAACTTTGATTGATAACTAATTAATCATTCAAACCAACTGTTTTTTCAAAACAATTATGTATGCTTCTGTTTCCCCCTAATAATTATACCACAAACGATAAAATGCCATTTCAAGACTAAGTGTGACGCGCATATTCATTTAATTATTATTAATTTAATTTTCATTCGTTATGGAAAATATTTTCTTCTGCTTCTCGATGTTTTAATGCAACTTTACTTTTGTTTTTCACTTTTTAGCCCTAGACTTCCGTTTTATTTATTTTTATTACTTTTCCCTCTTTTAGTTTGCATGAATTAAATTATAGCTTTAAACAGAGCTAAAAACTGCTATTCTGAGTACAAACAGCCGTAGAATTTTTAATTATTCTTTTTCTTATAAGTTTACTTTCTTTAATTGCCTCATTTCTGGAAATTACAGTCTCTGCGAAAGAATTTGAATGTTTTCCATTAAATTATGTGTATTCTTAAGTTTATTATTATAGTGAAAATTAGCTGTTCGTAAGTATTAAAAATTTTTAAATAACGGTGGGTAAAATGTCTGCCAACATAATTAAACTCAAAGACAGTAACAGATTGCTTCTTCAGTATCTAAAAAATGTTTAAAATAACGTATTAATTGCTGAGAAAACACGACTGAAATTTTTTATGAAACATAATAAAACCTATATGGCTAAAACTTATTATAAGTAAAAAAGGCGAAAATTAAATAATATATATGTTTATATTTTACGAGTATAACTTCGAACTAAATTTCGTGCTTTCACCCAGCAGTATTAGATTTCATCTAAAATTCAGGTAAAAGTATACCTGAATGTATTGATTGGATGTAAACCTAGATCAGCTTTGGGCATGCATATAGAACTGGCGCTAGTATGAAACATTCAGAAGCTATTTGCTGGATGTATTTCGGCGAAGACCTTAATTGAAACTTGCTTAATTTACATACATGGAAAATCTCGGAAACATCTACGTACTACTTTATTCTATCAGCGATAATTACATCTAGAACAGAACTGATATTCTGAGGCTTAGCCACACGGCGATTCATAATTTTTATGACGACTGTTCTCGTGATGGTATTTTCCTCGCCTAGAAGAAAATTTACTATGAAATTCATATTCAAAGGTGCAAATGGTAACATAAGTAAAAATGATCTTTAAACTATCGATATCCATTGATTGATTTTGCTTCGGACCTTTTTCTTAATTTTTAACATTCAGATATTATAAGACAAGTAAAAAAAAGTACACAATTAATGTTTTTATACCAGAAAATATATTGATGGGATATAATGTGGACGTCATGTACGCATTTAACTGACATTATATGTCACCGAAAAATCATTTATTTCCAGTTTTCTAGAGTTTATTATTATCAAAGTTCGTTTACCTGGGCGATTATTAATGTAGATCTTGGTATGTATAAAATTTTGTTGGAAAAGCTAACGACAGAAGCATTTTTGCTTTTTGAATGTTCTTTGAAAATAATGCTTACTAAAATAGGTTCAGTAATTTATAATTAAAAAAGAACTTCAAAAGTAAAAGCCATGATATTTCGGTTTTCAAACTATTTGTTCATCATGACTGGCTGCTAACAGGTCAGATAGGAATTCGAAATTTTTTAAGTACCGAAGCGGTAGCCGTATCTTACTAAAAGGAATAGCTGAGTAAATCAGATAGTGAATGTAATGTCCTGATTAGCGGAAGTTCACATTAACCTTCTGATTCGGTAATTTTTCGGGATGAAAAATATCACTGAACTTGCATACTGACCAGACTTTATCCTATGTAACATACCGTTATTTTGGAAGTTTAAAAGCTTGTTTTAAAGTTATTCTTTTCCCGTTGTGTTCAAATAGTTGGAAAAAAAGAAGACAAGTTTTGGGGGCTGGTTTAAGAGCGATTCTTAAAACTGTCAAATAGAAAATCTTCTAGAAACATGAAAAATGTCTGGTGAAGATTGTTTCGAACAGATTGATTTAGTTTTTTTCAAGAAATGTTTTGTCATTATTTCATATATTTTTAACGAAGCCGCATAAATTCAGTTTTCAAAAATGTACCTTAAATATTTAATTGTGAATATATATTTCCTTGATTCTGCTTTATTTGAATGGTATACTTTTTTATATGTAAGTATCTGTGCTTTAATAGAAAAAGGCGGTGCTCAGAATGTTCAAATTTGTGATTTTTGCATCAGTCGCGGCAAAATAATAGTTTCTTATGAAATGCGAAAATGCCCGGGGAGACCAATGTAATGTATGCATTAAAATGAAAGGGCTATCTATCATTTCACTGGTACGAGCGTTAAGATAAGATATAACTACATGCCCTTTAGAAATTGATTGAAAGAATTAACTAGTGGAGATATGTTTCTCTGAAGACTAGAATATGACTAAAAAATTTACATAGTTTTCCCTCGAAATTTCAAAATGGACTTTTTTATCAGTCATAGATACATTTTTTTACTTTTTATTTCTGAATTAAATAATGATGTCTAGCAAATTTATTATTATAGCTTTCTCATACAAATGCATTATTGATTCGGTAAAATTTTAATATTGCCCAGAATAGAAGATGACTTTATGAGTTTAATAATCCTGAATTTTTTAAAGTGTTTTGCTAGAAAAAACGCCCGCTTTGATGTGGAAAGGTAGAACATGTATGAGCTTCATCCGTTGGCGGTTTTCGACATAAAAGATAACTAAATGGTCTAAATGTTATACTCCGATGTAACTCTGTATATATTTTCTTTAATGAGTCATAAATATCATAATTTTATGATGATTAATGTATTTTTAAATGTTAGGCTGTGTACATATTCAGTTTTTAGAAGGACATTTTAAGGAAAAGAACGTCTGTCATACAATAGTTTTAGCTGTAGAAAAAAACCTGATTTCATTACCTCATAATGTAGAAATAGAAAAAAAAGCAAAACAATACATGTTATACAAAAATAGAATAAGCGCATTTGTAATTCCTTAAAATAAGTGCGGATTTTTTTTTCTGATTTATGAATGTTGAGGATTATTATTTAAGTTACAAGTGTGATTTGTAATAGCATTATTGTAATGGTCTTTACGCATGGTGGTATAATACTGTTATTCATTCTTTGAAGATTAATTTAATCTACATAACTCGCTAGATTTCTTAGAAAAGTCAGGAATAAAGTAAGAGAAAGCCCAAATAATGCGATCAGTTTTTTTTTTTGCAGCCGGATGATACCTTTGTATATTTGTTGCAGGAAGCAAGTGGCGCGTGACTGACCTGACGTATCGAATCAGCAAGTATCCTCGCAGACTCAAGGATCGTCAAAAAGTGGACAAAGAGATCGCCAAAGCATTCAAGGTAATTCGCTGTTTTTTTCCTTTTCGATTGTTGAGAGAAGTCCATTGTCTTAAACGCTGTACGAAATTAGCTCATGGAAAAAGATTTGTTATGGCTGTGTTTAACATTTGTGTATGTTTTACATTAAATTTTCACTTTAAGGAAAAACAAAATTTAATCTTAATTTCAGAAATCAAATTATAATAATCTTTTACATATTAGAAACTTAAATTTATCAGTTACATTCATATACTAATAAAAAATATTAGTAAAATTATAAGAAAGCTCATCCTTAAATATAATTCATATAAATCTTCTTCACAAATCAATTTTATATAGAAATTTAGGAAGGCTATGTAGTCTTCCTTCAGCAACTTTTAATAAATAAAATTAGCGCTTCTTTATTTGTGTGATGTGAAGAGAGAACTGCATATGGTTACCAAAATTTAAAAGTAAGGAGGAGCAGTAAATCATATGTTCTTCACTATACAATTTTTTAACTTTAAAATTAGTTTTAGGTAAACCTGACGCAAATTTTGTATTTAAATTCAAATTATCAGGACTGAGTGTTCTGTGCATACTTTTGGCGAACATATTCGTAACAGTGTCAAAGTCCTGATCTCGAACAGGGAGCTGAATGTAGCTATGTTCTATGTCAGTAGTAGAATAACTGCACATACAAAGGGTTTAAAATTACCCTTTTATTAAACCACTATTTACAGTCACTTCCCAACTCGGAATGGATAACAGAAAATAATGAACCACTGGGTTAACTGAACAATCAAATAATTTAAAAAATAAAGTTGAGTAGAAAATTAAGTAATCGTTGCTCTCAGAGCTTTAAACGCGAGGTTGGCCTCTATGCTAAAGTATCAATGGTGCATAGCAAGATTTGGCTAATAATAACGCACTTAGATTACTTCAATAAGTATTAGAGTAACAGCGCTAAGACTTAGAATTTAAATACTACCTAGTCAGGTGGATGTCGAACAGAACCGAAGTGATCCGAGATTAAAAAGCTCTCACACACTGAGAAGTTCCTTGCTAACCTTTAAATACAAAACTTGGCTCCACTTCAAATTAACATAAAGCTGAAACGCTCATTCTAATGGGAAGTTGAAATAAGAGTTCACAGGAAAGAGAAATTAACATAAAACTTTGTTAGTTTAAACTAAAACCCTACAAAATAAGTAACAATTTTATAGTTATTTATATTATCTAATCTTAATAAATCAATGATAAATTTTCAAAAAATGTATTTAAATGTTTTATGGACTTATATTTCATAGTCATATGATTCAATCAATCTATGGACCATTACCAATATACATATGTAGAGAGAGATGCACTTTCTCTATGCGTCTCTGTAAATTCTTCATAACATTAATGAAATTAGTATTCTTGCTTAATTAATTTTTGATGTCGTAGTCATTTAAATAATAATGGTATTGTATATATGTCACGTCTGTTTAACATCCATTTTAAGTGAAGTTTGAAAGCTGACATCTGAAAAACATGTTCAACATCAGATTCCTCGAATGCTTATGATGGTCATTTCATATTACTTTACTAATATTATTATTTTCATTTGTTATTTTTGTTAAACTAATTTTTTATATATATACCGAATCGGTTCGTTTTAAAACGAGCTCACATGCAGAATTTTTAGAGATGCGCTGCAAAATAAAAAATGGCTGGGAACTAACATGACTTGCCGTATACGAATTTGATATATCGAAAGTATTTTACGGAAACAAAATTAAATACTCTAAATTTTTATTCTTGAGGTAAAATTAAATAAGTATATTTTATTTTGATGTAAAAGTTAAGAAACATGACCAGTATAAATTTCCGAAGAGCATTTCATAGGAAAAAAAATACCTTATTTACGGAGTATACTATAATGTAAAACTTAATGCAGAAATTAAAAATTATTATCCTGAATACCTGCGTCATATTAATAAGTCATTATTATGGCGCCGTTCTTGAATTACACGGAGAGTATGAAGCATAGAAGAACATTTCGTACTTTATGTTCACCCTCTTCCCGGTGGAAAAAAACTTAACTGACTATGAATACGAAATAAAAGAACAGCATAAAAATGGATATAATTCTTTTATTATATTTTTAACATTCGTTCACAATCGAGTTATCCTCAGAAAAATATCTTAAAAATCATTGTCCTTTCGTTTTGCGCTTGTTGTTGAAATGCAAAGAAGGACGCTGGCGAGTTCGTGATGCACATTAGGGAAGCGTTTCCTCTCTCTGTGTGTGTGTGTGCGGTAATGGTTTGTGGATGGTCCGATTCCGGCTCATTAAGCGAAGGTCGAACTTCGAAACGTCGTTTATGTTGATTGTTCTCTTAAGAAAGCTGTATTAGTATGCTTCTGTAAGGAAATCTTCTCCAACAAAAGTTCTGCTGTTTGATGTCCATATGCAGATTTGTTGATCGTTCCTTTCTGCCCATTATTGCTGAATGAATGGCCATTGTATCAAGGAAGTACATCAGATTTGTATCAGAGCTTGTGAGATTACTGCTTTGAAACTTAAATATGAAACTGAAAATGAAATTAAAAAGTGATATTATCTAGAAAATTATTTATATTCACTTCCTCTGTATTGAACTCCTATGAAACTCTTATAATGCTAAAATATGTTTTCCCTCCTCATTAGCTTTGATTCAGCTTCTGAAACTTGATTTTTCAGATTTGCAAAACCAAGCGAAATTCTGTATTTGTTCTGTTAATTCTGTATTTATGTAAACTAAAATTCTGTCTTTGTTATATATAAACTTATTCTTACTAGACAATACAATATTCCATAGCAATTTAGCACATTTTTTTCGAAATACGATATAGGTTTTTAAAGTTATTTAAGTTTCAAAAATTGTTTTGCAAATTTTCAAACATATTCTCTTTAATAATCGAATTATTCATAGCAGAATTTCGATTTATCTTTCCATCTTAACAGAAATTGGCAAATAATATTCCTAAGGAAATTTATTTTGAACCTCCGTATCCCAGGGCAGGAATAGATGAAAACTAGGCCAGTACCTTTGTAAATACCACGAGTGATTGAGGCATTTCTGAACCTAGCTAACTGTTAAGCATCCATCCAATTTTGAGGGAGAACTTCCGGGGGAGGGGTAGTCCAGGTATCTCCC
>KK116360.1:143233-166343 GCA_000611955.2 Stegodyphus mimosarum
CTTATATACTCCCCCTTTTAAATGGCAACTGGGGATCAGGGGACCCAATCGCCAAATCCCTGTGGTGGAGAACCACCACCTTTTTAGTTCGGGCGCCAGTGTGGAGACATTAGGGTATTTTCGAAGCAGGAGATGTGAAAAATGAGCAACGCCTTCGCCGGGTATCGAACCACAGACGTCTCCGTTACGCGTCGAGCGTGCTGACCACTACACCACGAAGGCATGCGAAGAAGGCACTTATACCTTAAATACTAATACCTTAGACACTTAGTGTTCATACCTCATATAAAGATACATGAGGTGTAATTTTCTAATAGTACACAACACATGCGATCCATATATAGGTTAATTTGTATATATTAAATTTAGTAAACGCAGTATTTCTGAACAAAAAAAATGATCAGCACAATACCATTGACAATATATGCAAATCATATATTACACTAATAACGTAGTCAAGCCGCCCAACAGGGATAGTAATTAGAAACACTGACTGCCGTGTTAAATGCCGTTGCTCGAAAAAGAAAAGAAAAAAAGAAAGAATATAGTAGACTCTACAAATATTTCCTGCATGCCCGGAACTGAGGCATATGTCAAAACTCTAAAAAGACGATTCCAAATGTTTCATATAATTTCAAATTTATTGATGTTTACATCTGAAACCAAAACGAAAGCTGCAACTCAAAACAAATTCATGGAATACAGATAACGTTACCACACAAAAAAAGCTAATTATTAAAAATCTTTAGAATTAATTTTCGTTTTCAAGAGTGACGTCATATTTCATGGAGCTCGTAATAATTTTTCCTTACAGCCATATTGTAGATTCAAATCGCGGAGAAAGCATGGATGTTTGTAAATACATAGTGTCTGTGCGGCATGGGAGGACTCTAAATATGCGGCTAGCCGAAAGCTCTCTCGAGAGGTTGGGCTTAGGGGAAGAGAAGTGGGAGACCCTTGGACCCGTCCTCCCCCCGGATGTTTTCCATTAAAATTTGGAGTGGACCTGAGCAAAGTCGTACTGTCATCTGTATAGTGCTTAAGGCTTTTGCCAACGAAAGGCGCAGTCTTGAACTTCTTGCCATGATGAATTTTGTCGGCTTGTTCTGATGTTACTGTCAGACAAGTGAGAAGTCCAATAACAGCATAACTTAGTCAAACCTGAAAGTATATTTCATTAACGAAATTGCAGACGGTTACAAATCAAAACATAAATCACGTAAAATAAATCTTATCTATTTACTTCTAGTATTATAAATGATATATCACATATAAAAAATATAAAAATGTTGTAAATCATACGTCAGCTATAAAAAGAAATTATCTATTTCCTTCTATTTTAGAACATTTTATTACTGTAATCTAATAAACAAAATATTCAAAGCGTTGTGCATCTAATTTAGTACTGTGTTATTAAAGGGCAATAAAATTACTACCTTACAATAATCGCGGAGCAAAACTATTGCTAATTCCATTCGACATTTAACACTGGTTGGCTGTAGGAAAGATTTCGTGGTTTTCTCGAAGCAAAACGTAAACTCAAATCGTTTTGTTGCAATTTCGCATCATTCATTCATTGTCCACGGAAACTGGCGAAGATTAGTCTCTCAGTGCTTAGAATTAATAAATATTCACAAATTGGAATAAAAATAATATATTATAAGTTAGGAAAATATTTAAAATACGTAAAATTAAATAAATAACATAATTTAAACTACATAAAAGGAAAACTATTCTAGTTTTATCCTTTATATTAACATCATGGAAATCTTTCTCAAAATATATAAAATAAAAATGAATAATATAAAAAACACGTGCATAATAAAGTTTCGGAAATATCTTGGAATTGCTAAGTGGATGGACTTGCAATCAGCTTCATCGATTATGATAGCTATAAAAATAACAAAATGGTATTCTAATTTTATGAATATCAAAATGATGCCATAATCGTTTTTTCGTTACCGAATTTCCTGCATAAAATTACCTCTATATTACCAAAACGAAGACCGTAAAATTTCGCATTCCCTGAAGTTCGTTAAAGAAGTAAAAAGTATTTAAAAATTAATTGAGTAAAATATTTTATTCATAATTATTTACGACGACGAAATATATAACTTAGTCTGCTACTTTTGAAATTATAGTCTGTATTCAAAGTCTAGAAAAGCATTACACCTGTTTAGAAAACCTTTTCAAAATTGCAGGATAAATTTTAAATATCTATTGGAATGCACGAGAGAGTTACATACATTTTTCTTAGCAAGTTATATTCCAAAAAAAGCGAATTTTCTATATTTTTGCAAAGTAAAAGAAAATTTCTCTATCTTTTCAAATAAATGAATTTTAATTAAATAATTTTTCTATTATATTTAAGAGTAAGTTGTTACGTTATTCGGTACTTTATTCGATTCCTTCTGATGTTTTGAAGCTTTTCTCCTCCTTCTGAGAACAAACACATCTGGAATATTTTTAATGCAGTTTAAAGTCGAATAAAAGAAGCTTCACTTTAGTAGTAAAAATTCTCAATTCTAGATTTGAGTTTGTTAAATTTTTAAATATTTGAGTTTAAAGCAAAACATAATTAATTACTTCAAATTTTGGTGAAAGATACTAAAATCGGAAAAGTCGGTTTTATTAATTATTAGTCTAAAAAGTGTTAGATTATGAAGTGTTCTTAAAGTTTCGAAATTTATAAGAATAAAGTCTCTCATACCAAGTAATATGTCTGTGGTTGCCATTGTGAAATTACCTTATGTTACGTTTTCAGGTATTTGTGATAACATTTTCCATTGACAGCTACATTTTTCGTACTGAAAATTGCATAGCATAGAAACAACCTCTTCGTGAGATCAACGTTTATGTCTTAGAACCTGGCTGTTTCATATTTCCTGAGAATTTCTTAATATCGTTAATTAAAAAAACAAAGCAATTCCGTTGAACCTTATTTCCTGTGGCGTTAATGACCCATTATCTATACCTTAGTTCTCTAAACTGGAAACCACTATGGTGACACCCAGTCATCACTGAGTCATTAAGTGTTTCTGCGTAATAAAAATTGCGAAATAAGAGGGCTTTCGGGTTCGAGTTTTTGGTTTAAGATACTTTCTTGTTACGTAGAGTTCTTGGCTCGTTCAGAACAACACTGATACCTGAGTTAACAAAATCTCGCATCTGGCGACGTTTTCAATTCAAATAAAAAAAAATAAAAGAAGATTGGGACAGAAGTACTAATTATAGTTGACAGAATTTCGACTTTGTCACTATAATTCTGTCCGAGTACAATCTAGTTCTTTGTGTTTATGTTATGTAACCACACTATTATATAGCATAAAAAATAAAGAATTGGATTGTATGAGTTATAACTATTTGAAAAATGAAATACTATCAATTACTTTGTAACTGTAACTGGACCTTCGAAACGTCGGTCTGAATACAAAATGTATAATTAGAAATTAAAGTTAATTTTTTCGTTAAGTAAAATTTTCAATTACTCTTTTTTTTACTCTCTTCAGTCTCTCTTTATGGAAAGTCTATTGTAAGTGTATCGCTAAGTTTGGATACGATGGATAAGTTTGGATAAGATGACAGTGGAGGATGAGGGATTTAAAATTAGTTTTCAGTGCAGTACGAAAAAGTATTGCATTGAAACATAATTTTAAATCCCATCCTTTTCCTTCTAATTAACTGTATTATATTCTAAATTTAACCTCATAAATAAACATTGTTGTATCCCAGTCTAAATTTCATAATAGCTAATTTTTTCTTCTTTTAATTTATTTCTTTTTCAGTTATCACAAATCGCGATACACTGGCACCTTTCTCAAGGTTCTACCGGCAACTGATTGAGCTAGCCGCATGAAATTTAATTTTTTTTCCTCATATAGAACGCGCGTACTACTTTAATTTAGATCGTGTTCCACAAAGGCCTCTTTTCTCATAAACTGATAGCCTTAGCACAGTAAGACTCTCTAATCTGTAGTTGTTTTGATTAGGATACCATTATATTTATGCCCTTTAAAAAATGCACAAATCCTGATTTGTGAATGAATTTACAAATCTATTCTTATAAGTGCAAGTAATGGATAAATTCTTTCATAAGTACAAAATGCGATTGTGAGTTTTCAAAAGAAATAATTCACCAAGGTAAAATTCGCCTAATTTCCAGTTTCATCTAAATACAAACTTTCCTAGGTGCGCGCAACAGGTGCTAAGTGATAAGACCACTGAAAACGGGTAATTTGTCCCAAATTATGTTCTCTGCGATTGGACCTACTCCGTGGGGTTTTCATGGATTTCCTCATGCATAATAGGAATTATGAGTCAATTTCCTTTGAAAGGATTCCATGAGAGAATCTTTCATAAGGCAAATAGCCATCGCGTCCTTTTCTTAAGTAATTAATTAAGCTAACGTGATATTCCTTGTGTATATATTTTTCCAGTAAAATTAGATGCTTTAGGCCTTTTTGTTGTAAATGATGTGTTATTGTAGAAGGTTGAAAAAAGAGAAATCCGAATGTTATCTTGACAGACTCTGATTATGAATAACAGATTAAGAAATCATTTATCTTCTTTGCTTATTTAATTAAAAACGAATAAAAATTTTTATAAATTCTTGTGAATAATTATCCCTAAAAATAATTCATTTTTGTTTTGAGCGTATTTTATTAATTGAATCGGAATGCATTTTGGGTTAAAGATTTACTTTTCGCTCGGAATTTCGAATATTTATAATCAGCTAGTAAAAGTAGCAAAGGTTTTTTGTTCAGTTTTTAGTCTAAAAAAATGTAAACGAAGCTAAAATATTGCCGATATTTTTTTAGAGTGAAAGAGCTGCATTCTGTATTGTTTGATTAATATTAGCTGAGAATTTTTATGTCAAACTTTAATTCAACTTGTAACTTCAATACTTACCAAATACTTAAGCAAACTTGGACTGGAATAAGATTCGATGCGGTCTCAAATCAATTCTAAACTCTTCCAATGCAGATAGGTAGCTGAGTGGTTAAAACTTCTGAAACTTTTGAATGCTGGGAGTTCGACCTGAATGCGGGTTGGCTGCATGGTTTGTCTTCGTGTTTTTCCCATTTGTAACTAACATAAGTTTTCTAACTAACATAAGTAATTTCTAATATAACATTTAGGACATAAGTACTACTCAGTTTCCCCTGAATAGTTCTCTACGAAGACAGGTGCAGGTACACAGTATCCCTCCCCTTAGGCAGATTGCCCTCGTGTGTTTGCCGTATTCAGATAACCTAAAGTAACTATCCAACGCAAGTAGGTGATAGGCTTTTAAATATTCTGGCGTATGATTTGATTTGCATAATCCTCTGATATGAGCGAATATATATGATGTGAATCAAAAGAAATATAAGACAGCTTTTTATTTATTTCCAACTGTTAATAAACCTTAAAATAATATTCATTAGTTTACGTTTGTCGATCCAAATTAGCAATTTACAGATGTGCTTATAATACGTTACATAACCTTAAAAGCAACTATTTCTTTTAAAAAAAAGCTCTTGTTTTTTTGTGTTGCTTCACTATCGCGAAAACATTCATTCCTGAATTTAATTTTGCTTATATTGAGAAAACATATTGGGTTAGCTATATACTTTGTGGAATTATTACTTCGGGGAATTAATGGTGTCTTCTGTATTTCGTAGACTTCAGAACACATTTAGCGATCACACTTCTTAGATTCTCATTCGTCTGGTTTTACCCAAGTATGGCTGATAATTCATATAATGTCATTTGACCCCTGAGTAATTGTGGTATTAATACCACACATTATTTTGACCCTCAGTGGATTAGTATGCATTACGTCACGAGTTCTTCAGCTTTGCGATGCTATTTTCTGGAAACCTGTTCTGGTTTGATAGTTCTAAAAGTACATGCTGTAACACTCTGGACTTCCAACCTTTCTTCGATGCTGACGTAACAGGAAAGTTTTCAAGGTGTTTCTAGCCGTTTTACTTTCTTATTTTTAGTGTATTTCATTAACGTCTAAAATTTTATCTTTATATATTCATCAACATTTTGCGAAATCAAGAGAATTTCCTTATGCAGGTTGCATCAAAATAAGTGACGAAAGTAAATTCCTGCAACTAATGAAATGTTTTGTCTTGTAGTCATTCCCGAGATGGATCACACATCGTCTCCTAAAATTAAGCTTGTTTATATTTTTGATTTAGTACCTAAATTTAAAAATAACGGAGTTAAGGAATAGATGGTTTTATTCCGAAGTTTCAGTATACTACAGGCAACAGCATATGTAAGAGACAACCAGTAGTCAATGAAGACCGCTGAGCGCTGATAGTTTGACTCAGGTTAAAACGCTGGCGAAAAGGCCGTCTGCAAGAGCGTTTGCATGGATTTACCCATGCGAAACGTGAATAAGAACCAGCTTCCTGTTGAATGTCCTCCGTAAAGGCTTTCCTTCCTTAAGCAGACATACTTCTCTACTATATCATATTGGACAAAATTGTCAAATGTAAAAAAAGAATTCCAAATTAAAAAAAATTAATATAATTTTTCTGCTTGGATTATGTTAGATTCTATGAAAATACACTGAAAATTTTTATATGATCATACCAATATGAGATTAAATTTTGATTAATTTTAAAATTATATCAACGATTTTTATCAATGATCATCATAAAAGAGGTCCTTAGATTTCTGAGTCATTAGTGAAACTTAATCATCCACGAATCTCTAAGGAAGCCGAACATGGAGGGAGGGGGGAATGAAAGGTTTGGTTAGATTAATGTTATTTATTTCGGCAGAACCTTTAAGAGGTCTCTGTATTCGGGAGGTGGTTATCTTCAGAGGAGAATTATCTGAGCCAAAATGATTTGCATTCCCGTTGTATATGGAGAAAACCACGGAAATTCCGTTTTAAACCCTTCAACTATATAAACAAAGCCTCCGCTAGGCATTTTGCCGCCCGGTGCAATCTCTGCGATTCCTAAATTCTGCTGCTCGCTGCCTTTCTGAATTCTAAAAGAATTTTTCTCCGCTAAATTCTGCAGCACAAATCTTGACGCGGACCGTGGTTGCACTGAGCGAACACGAAAGAAATAACTATAAAAGTGTTTTGTTACCTTAGTCACTAACAGGTAGGAGAAAGAGAAGGATTTGTTTGGAGAGTAGAACTTTTCAGTACGACTTCGTAATTTCAGTTGTTAATTTTTACATTCTTCTCGCCGTTCTTTGAGGTTTCAACTACTATTTTTAACTTTGTTGAGGTCAGACTTAAATGCTTTATTTTCGGGATGTTATGTTATTGAAACCAGTGAACCACTACCGTTTTTTGTGGTTAAAAAGAACTAGTATTTACAATTTGAATTACGAATTTACAAATCATCTCAATTTAATATTATGTCCTCACTGAACTCCTTTCGTACAGAAAGATGAATTGAAATCTTCTCTGCTTTTGAAGTGAATTTCAAGTTATTTAGTTTGAAATTTGAATGGCAAGCTTTTTGAGCAATTATTAAGACCTTTCTTTCTTACACTTAATTTCTTTTTTGAATATATTTGTTCAACTTTTGGTCTGATGAGCTCTTTAGTACGTAAAAACCTTAAAAAATTCAAATACCTTAAAAAACGAACTTTAAAAAATTCAAATACCTTAAAAAACGTACCTTAAAAAATTCAAAGTAAAACAATTTTTTTTGTCCCCACAGAATGCTTCCAAACGGTGTATTGCTTTTAAATCTTTAATTGGCTATGTGCATAACAAACGAAAGTTAAGAAATCTGTGTAAATAATAAGGTATTTTAACGTTATTAAAAATGAGAACATGCTGTTATTTTGCATCAAAATTTAAAGCTTTGCAGGTGTGTTTTTTAATTTATTGATCGATTGATTGTCTCAATGTCAAAAGAATGTCTCAATTTCTCTTTCAGGTGTGGAGCGATGTAACTAACCTGAAATTCATCCATAATGACAAAGGGCGAGTGCATATCGACGTTCGATTCGAGGAAGGTGAACATGGCGATGGGGAGAGGTTTGATGGACCTGGTCGAACGCTGGCCCACGCATTCTTTCCGCAGTATGGAGGTGACGCCCACTTCGATGACGAAGAAAAATGGACCATCAACCAATATTATGGTACTATATGATTTTGAACAAATAATCGCAATACACTTGCTAGTCGCATCTTTGCAATTTTATTTCATAGTGGTACACTCGTTTTAAGTCCATTTATGAATTAAATATTTCTGTGCATTCTTGATTATATGACTATATTATTGATGACTAGAAAAACATTTTTTTTTTTTTACTTTTCAATGACTTTCCACTTGAATCAGCAAAAAATTAACAGCAATAGAACGTAATCATTATTTCAGGGTTTCGTTACTGAACATTGTCGTTTAATGGCTAATGGCACCTGCCGTTTAATGAGGAGTGTATTGAATCCACCTTTTCCAGTTCAGTTAGAAGAATGAATTTTATATATCCTATTTAATGCGCTTAAAACTAAATGGTTGTGCAATTTATTAAATTTACTGATTGGATTACTTAATTTTGCGTAATATCGTTCTTTAATGGTATACCCATTATTTAAGCATTCGCAACTCGTTTGAGTAATCCAAATTTCATTAACATTGAAATAATGTGAAACTTAGTAGTACTCTTATTTTAAGAAATGGAATATGATTTAACACATGGAGCAAGTTAAATAAATCTTGAAAAATCTGTGAACTAGATAAAACTTTTAATAATTGTTTATTGTGTTTTCTTTCTAATTAGGAACGAATCTATTCCAAGTAGCTGCCCATGAATTCGGACATTCTTTAGGTTTGTCTCACTCAGACGTAAAGTCGTCTCTGATGGCTCCTTTTTACAGAGGTTATGAACCTTCTTTTACACTGGATGAAGATGATATTCTAGGCATTCAAGCTTTGTATGGTATGTATGCTGATTTCGCCTTCGAATACTTCTTCGTAAAACTTAGAATGTATCGTCGTAAAAAGAAGTGGGCTCAGACGTGCTAGATTTTTTTAATAAAATGAAAAATTGTATTAATAAAAGAGAAGTATATTTTTAATAAATTTTAATATTGTAAAATATTTATCAAAATATACATTATATGGCAAAGCACAAAAAATTCAAATTTATTTTTATGTTTAGCTGAAATCTAAGTTTGATACCTATAAGATATTTTTATTTTTACACCTTGTAATTCAAATATATTGACAATTAAATACTGGATTCTTAGAATGACATTTCTTTTAAATAATTCTAACTTGTTTAAATAATCATTAAATACGAGTAACATTAATTTAAACTAAAATTAGGAAATTGTATAAACCTTCTAAGTTTCCAATGAAAATTTACTATGGGACAAATCTTGAGAATAAATAATAATAACCTAGTCTCTTTGTTTTAATCATTAAATTTCTCTTTGACGCTTAGATGAAAATAAATATGTTTGTATGTAAATAGTTTAAAACTTCTGTATTTCTTAGAATAGCTTTACACCTGATGGCGTTTCAATTCTCGTAAAGTTTATAACCTTGGAAAGAAATTATCTTCGTCATGGGTTGTACCTGCTCATCGGTCAACGGGTTCTTTTCTTATTAATTTTCAACTGTGAAAAAAAAACGCTGTTCACATATAATTGTATTCCTAAATAAAGTGATTATTTTTAGGTAAAAATTCGTAGCTGAAATTATTTATTTTTGACAAGTGTGAATAAAATATAATAAAATCTGTATCTTTAAATCCGTAAGATTTTTTTTATCACATTGTAAATTAATTAGCTCTAGTTATAGATTTTTGATGCACTATTTATGTTAGTTTCTTTATCAAAAGGAAAATAATATAAACTCGAACTTCAAATAACTGAAACCTTGGAACTATTGTAACACTGCATTAGAAACAAAAACATAATTGAAATGTCTTCGTGAGCCCCGCGGCCCAAAGTCCGCCAGTTTGAGATCGCTTATATAAAGTATGAAGAATGAAAAGTATTAGAAAGGATATTTGAATGAAGTAGTTATAATTCTATTTGAGCAAATCTTATTTTAAAATGCTCTTTGCATAATTCCTTTCCGTGTAATGCTTAACAAAATTACGGTAAACTTTAAAAATGTCTCATTTACTTTTAGTTTATGTCGAAACTGTGCGTAATGATTAATGTAGAACAAAGATATAATGAACAGATTCTAAAAATCTTCAGAACGATTGTAATACATATGTGTTAGAGTTTTAGAATACACCGTGGTTATTGGTGAAATACGTTAAAATGTGTATATGAATATGTATTCTGGTCTTTCCTAATAGTTTACAAAGATGAATATATTTCAAAGTGATTTGAGTTCTGCTATCATGATGGTCTTCAGACTATCAAATGGCCGAGTATTTGAAGCGGAGAAATTACAATTTTTTACATTTGCATTTTGTCCCCAGTTTAGTTTCCGACGACTGAAATGGCTGCATGGAGTTTTCTTTATCATCACCTTGTTCCCTAACATGAACACAAATCAATTTCTTTAAGAAAATCATTTATGACGGCATTCTTTCTATTAAGCAGATAGCCTTTTCTGCTTTGCTTTACATTTTTATGAGATATTTAATGGAGGAGCCGCCCACACGGTATAGTGGTTAGGGGAGCCGGCTACAGTACCTAAGGGCCTGGTTTCGAATCCCGGAGAAGGCGGCTGTAATTATCCATCCCTTCATAGGAAGCCAAGGTGGCCCACCTATTAGGTGCCTCCATAATAAAGTGGTCACCACTTCTGGCCTTAGTAGTGGCCAAGCCGAAGTCGGCTGAGAGCCCGCCATTAGAAAAAAAAAATATTTAATGGAGGATTAAAGGCGGGTTGTACGGATGGCCATCTGAGGCTTAAGCTTAAAAAGAAAAAATTAAGTACCTATCAAAGAACTTATTATGGTCAAATAATATATTAATGTATATGTTTTAATTATGCTTCTTTACTCAGATGACAAGGGGAAAAAATAAGGATGGAGGCGCTGGGTATCGATCCCAGTACCTCTCGCATGCTAAGCGAGCGCTCTACCATCTGAGCTACGCCCCCACTTTCTTCATCTGTTGTTTTTAACTTAATGTTGCGAAGAATGATGAAAGCACGCTGACATAGATGTTACGCACAGCATACTCTCATCCATTCAACACCTGTGTTTGCGCTGCGCCTCTCGCTGAATAGTAAGCAGATTACCTTCTCAAGATGTAGGTATACCTTCGATGGGAAAAAATTTCTCCAACGTGGTGGATAAAATTTATTCCAAGTTAATAGATATAAATTGTCTTAAAAGGAGTTGAATGCACATATTTAGAAAGCAATTTATCAAGATATATATGTAATATATATATATATATAAAAACTGAAATGCTCTTGCGGATCTTCACTCTTTGTAAAGAATAATAATAAAAAAATGAGTTTAATTCCAAAATATCCTAAAATATTGTTATAGTAAAATTATTCATTTATTATATTTATTTAATATTAAAATATCATAGAATTTTGCAAAAAATGCTTAATCTCGCATGTTGAGAAAAAAGTGGGAAGAACGTGTGACATTTAAATGGAAGAATGAATGGAATTATAATCATTAACTGAAATATAGAGACATAAGTGACGTCAGAACTTTCAAAGAAGGTGAATAATTTCCATAATTTTAGAGTAAATAAAATTGAAATTATAATATAGAAAATAATAATAGTAACTGAATGAAGTTGTATGAACTCCTCGTTTTGAGATGGGCTTTGATGAAATATTTCAAGGTTGACTTGGGTGCAGCATACTATATATATTAATATATAATATAGTGTACTAGCACCTAATATTATACATATTTCCAAAAGTGTAAAAATTGGCCATTATTTCATTCTAGGTTTCGGATTCAGTTTGTATACCACTCTGCTACGACGAAGAATCATTTAAATTAATCAACGTGACATATTATTCGTCATTTCAATGATGCATTTACCGGTTGAGAAAGCAGAAATTTTTTACTAGCAATCTGTAATTTTTTCCGTCCTTTTAGATGGTATAACGATTTTGAAAGGTAATCGAAGTTTTCATATTACATTGTGGAAGGCTTCTCGATTTTCTTATCACCGATTTAATTAAAATATTTTTCAGAAAATTCTTACATAAATTTTAATTGTTATATTTTATAAGAAGATGTGTTAACGAAACTCCATGTTTTTTCACTTTCAAGAGAAAAACTCTCCATTGTTGTGTAAAGCATGATGTGTTATTTTTAAATTTTGGCTGCTTTAAAATTTAAACACTTCGTCATAAACATGTCAGTGTAAATTATTGATCGATACTAGTTAACCTGATAGTAGAGTAAAACTTAATGATTTCTTCCAATTATTCAGCTCCTATAAATCCTAGTCGTACATTTCCTTAATAAAAAATATTTTCAAAATAATTTTTGCAAGTATTATTAAGATCTTGAAATTAAATCCAAATTTTGAAAATTGTGATTATCAAAATCTATGCCTTTATCGATATTCTTGATCTGATTTTAAAATTCTTTGAAATTAATTGATTTCAAATTCTGATTCTTTGAAATTAATTGATTTTGATCTTTCTGAATTGAAATAAAATGTAGCGGTAAAGTAATTTTAAATCTTTCAGTAAAAGCTTTCTGAGCTAAAATGTGAATTAAACTACGAAGTCCTTGTTTTTAATATAGTAGTTTTTCATAGAACTAAACCCGTTTTGAATCTCATTATGTACATGGTCATTTTTATTATCTTGTCTGAAATGAATTCGTACAGAACTGAAGAGCAGCATCATTTAACAATACAACATGCTTGCTTATTCTGACTTCTTCTCGTACACAGGTCGACCTAGGAAAGAATCTCCATCTCCAACGCCTGGATATAAGCCGAGATTGACACCTGACATTAGCGGATCACCAGATTTATGCCAAGATCCCTCATTTGATGCTGCAACTAAAACTGAAGATGGAAGGACCTATGTTTTCAAAGGTAAATATAACTTTGCTGATGACTAATCAAAAACTTTCAAATTACATTTAAGACTGTATATTCTTTCTTTAACCATATCAGTTTTATTCCTTTTCCCATTTTAGTCGATAGATTTTTGTGCGGATATTCTTTGGAAAGTGAAATCGATTCCTAATTTGCTATTAATCACTCTTTCTTTCTTAGGTGATTATTACTGGGAAGTACTTCAGACGGGAATTGCTGACGGATATCCCCGAAAAATATCTGAAGACTGGTCTGGTTTACCGGGTAATTTGGATGCTGCTTTAACGTGGACAAATGGCAAAACATTCTTTTTTAAGGTTTGTGCAGCATTTTGCTTCCCTGGGTTATATAATTTCTTTTTTGATGCATATCGTGCTGTATTGTGATCGTAAGCTAGGTTTAAATTCCGAGATAAAGTATAACTGAGTATAAATGAGTAAGGTAAAAATTTTATAAAGAACTCAAAAACAGGCGTTTTTGAATTTTTTCCTCACTTTGTAGAATGGAAAATAAAAATGAAAAATAGAAAACTTTTAGATAGAAGCTTTATTTTTCTTACTAATTTACTCTAAAGGATGTTTCCATTTACGTATTTTTCGCGAATCAGTGCATAAAATAGTACGTAGGAAGAGAAAAGGCTTGGTGGATCTCAGGATTTATTAATTCTATACAGCAGTACATATAATGTGTACTTCAGAATTATAACCTTAATCTATCTATAAACTTAAATCTATTTATTTATCCAAAAAGTTAGACATGTAAACAGATCTCAGTACTCAAATTATTGCCTAAAAATTGTAACATTAATCTGACGATTTTTTACTAAAATGTATAGCATAATTCTTTAAAAATCTGATCTTATAGCGCTTTGCTAATTACTCAAGTTACTATGTCCTGTCACGTTTATTCTCACCCTTTTTTTGCTTTATTCTTTTTTATCCAATTTATTCATTTGTTTATCTGTTATAAATGTTTGAAAAACATAAAAATTCTGCAATGTATATCAAAATTCTATTCCCTTTGGAACAGATAGATTTGGATCAAAAGCTATAAACATATGAAAATATTAATCCAAGTTAATATGAACAGTTTCTACGCCAGGAAACTGCGAATAGTTACGCATACATTAGATTTTAATCGCTCTCTTTGTTTAACTGGACAGTCGCCAAAAATACTTACTGGATGGCATCCAAATGCAGGATAAAGCTTGTTTTGTTTTAGCGCGAAAAGTAACAGCTTCATCTGTTTAAATTATGCTTTATGTGTTATTTCAGAAAAATCAGTATTGGAGGTTCCGAAACAAGAAAATGGATTCGGGATATCCGAAAGAAATATCAGTCGGGTTCGAAGGCATACCGAATGACATTGATGCGGCTTTCGTCTGGAGCGGGAATGGCAAGACCTACTTTTTCAAAGGTAACGAAACCATTTTGTAGCTGGAATGCGAAATATAAGTTATTTTTATCTCTTTGAAATCGATAAAGTGCTTTGAAATAATTCAGTTCTGAGTCTTTGCGAAGTATAAACTGCAATATATAGGTGAAGACAACAATGGTTAGTAAACGTGTTCGTATAATGGTTTAAGCATAATAACGACCACTCGTATAAACTTCTTGAAAAACATTAGTGCTAATTGAAACTGGATATCAGCTAATTAATAATCAGTCACAAGACAATGCGAATTTAGTTTACAGAATTTTATTTGCAAGAATTTAATTTCTCTTCCTGCGAAAGCCAATATTCAGTCCCTTTTGACGGCTTTTAATAACAAACACCATTATTTAGGAAGGTGATAATAATTCCTGCATTCAAAGGAATATTGGGCAAGATTAACTTGGGCGTTTTGGGATAATACCAGCGAGCTGCAGGATTTACATAATAAAGATTGTTTAGTTCCTCTGGATTTTTCATTCATTTATTACAGATGCTTCTCACCGAGGCTTAATATCAAACAGTGCATTTTGAGCCTAAACCATTTACAGCGTTTATGCCAGTGTGTGAACTCTCAGGTACGCTTCAATTAATAATAAAAGCTGGCCACGATGCTCCAAATCTGATTTATACTCCATATTACATTGAAGTAGTTTGTTCAACGATTGCGACTTAAAAATAACGACATGAATCAGTACAGAGATTCGCATTTGTAACACAATTAATGGATACGAATAGCAACTTATAACGAAAATAAGTTGGGAAACAAGTATCTGAGAATGGACTACGTATTAACAACTAACAACTGTACGTCTTGAGCGATTTCGGATGATAGCACTAATGATGTCTACACAGCATATTGTCCAAGTAGAAATTTATTAACAAGGAAAATAATATGCATCGCAACCTGAGTGAATAAAGGTAATGTCTTGAAATCTGAGGGAATAAGTGCAATCCTCCCCTCAGAATATTTTTGACAATAAAGGTTATAAAGCCGTTAGAATTTGTGGAATAAAAATGCTTGAAAAAATCAACTGGACTCTCACTGTATAGTCCTTAGTCCGAATCTTTCAATGACTACCAGGATGTGCTGACCATTAAATCACAAAAGCACATGGAAGAATGCTTTCCGTATAATTCCTTCCTCCTTTTTGATCTGTCACCTATCAAATAACTCACGAATACGCTGCAGTTTTGCAACAGTCTATTTCCTTAAACAACTGATAGCATGTGAATAGTTACTATTTAAAAAATATATGCAGAAAATATCATTGTTCTTAAAATAAAGGATAAAATCTCTTTACTTTCATTTCGAATGAAACTGAGTGAAGATGGTATTTCTTCCTCATGGGATGTCTCTTAGTAAGTTCTCCATGGAAGCATTTCAATAATAAGTAAATCTCACGTTGCTGATTTCTAAAATAAAGCAGATAAGTGTATACGATTTAAACTCAAACTGTTAAAGAAAGGGAAATCAGAATATCGCTCAGTACTGCATTATACAGTAGTGTTTAAAAAAATTGCTGTACTCAGAAATACTTCATATTCAGAATCTAAAATTTAATTCCGATTCTTCAGAATTTGTTTTGAATTAAATTATTAGGCAAAATTTAAAATACAGTTCAGCATACTTTTCTCAAATAGATAGACTGAATTCTAAAGAACGACGAGGAAATAAAAGTTTTAATACTTCATTAATTAGTCACTAAACATACAGCTAAAACATATGCAAATTGCTACGAGTGATACGTAACCAATGCACTACAAGCGAAAACGAAGAGAGAAATTTGATGTATAAGGGTTCTAGCTAAACCTTGAGATTCATTTCTGCTCACTAAAGACGG
This sequence comes from Stegodyphus mimosarum, assembly GCA_000611955.2. Classification (NCBI taxonomy): domain Eukaryota; kingdom Metazoa; phylum Arthropoda; class Arachnida; order Araneae; family Eresidae; genus Stegodyphus; species Stegodyphus mimosarum. The sequence goes on from KK116360.1 coordinate 159,485, forward strand.
TTTCAAACGTACATTTTTGCATTCAGTAGTCTGCCTAAAAAGTTGTGGCTTAAGCATAAGAAAAAAAGTCTGAATAAAATAAAAATTTAATTTGCACTTGTTTAAACACCAAAATAATTCAACCGAAATAACGGCCCATGCAGTCAGATAAGAGTATACACCGACGGTTCTTAACCTTTTTTCCCTTTTGCACCCCTTTCACCATTGTTAGAATATATTTTCCTCAACTTCCTTCTTCCCGAAGCTTGAAAAATATAGGTATACTTTTATTTAGGTTTAGATTATTTTCTAACTTGTTTTATAAATTAAACAACAAAAAGCATAGAAAATATTGGCAAATACCACAACTTGAATAAAAGTAGCTTTTTTACATTTATAAATTTAAACTAAATGCTTAATTAATAGCTATATAAAAGGCTAACTGCATCCCCCCCGGAAATTGTGAATTTCCTCCTTAGAGAGAATTTTCTCCTGGTTGAGAACCCCAAGTATGTACAAATACGGTAAAGTTCAGATATAATATACGCTTATTCTAGCATGAAAATTTTAATTTTCTCTTTTAAACTTTAGAACAATGCATTTCTGGAAGTTGTCGGTAACTTTTACTGGTATTTTCAAGCAAGGTAAATTTTATAATATAGTTTACAAAATCAAGCTGCTGAAAAATACGGATACAAATTTGTGATATATAACAGCAGAAAGAGCCCTGTGATTAAACTTTTAGTATATAGAGCTTTTCCTATCTCTGAATATGGAAGTAACGCTTAAATTTCCAATTAAACTCCTTTTATGTAATAAGAATACTAAAATTTCTCCCTGTGCTGATTTGATAAATATATCAATGTCAATGTTTTTAGCTATAAAAGTGGACAAGCTCTTCAAAGTAAAAAAAAAAAAAACTATAAATCTTCCAAAACACTGTATTCAGGAAGTAATTTTCTCCATAACGTAGAACTGTATCTTCATATTTTGAATAATAGTAATAGTGAAGAATTATTAAATTAGCTTCTAAATTGCTAATAAAAATACAAACCAAAACTGAAAATCAGAAAAAAAGTGTTACTTTTAATTTCTAGCTAGTATTGTCACTTTTATTACAGGAAGTAACTATTGGAGATTTGATAGTCGAAGTGAGCCGCCGGTCAGTTCACGATACCCTCAGTCAATCAGCAACTGGGAAGGTCTGCCCAACAATATTGATGCCGCCTTACAATGGGTAAATCAGAAAACCTATTTCTTTAAAGGAAAAGTGTATTACCGATTCAACGACAGAACTTTCTCGGTAAGAAGATAGCGCTTTTCTTTTTTATTTAAGTATCGTGTACTATTTTTACTCTCTCAAATCTAGTTTATTCAGATCATAAAAGTGAGACTGATACATTTTAAGAATCTAAACGCGAAATTGGAGTTGTGTGTATCATTTATTTGTATTAGAATATCTTATTTTAACGATTTAACTTGAACCACTTGCTTCTGTTTATTAATTGATAGCTTTTAAGTCCAAATAATATATGTTACATGTAACTTATAACAGTATTAATACGAAGACACAAGCTTTATAAATGTTAGAGTAGTACATTTTGGAGGAGTAGCTCAAAGAGCGGCCTCGAATAGATGTGTAGTTTTCAAGAACATATTCAAAACTAGATTGTTCTTTAAAGAAGCTATAAATAACATTTTGATGGTATAATTTGATATGGAAATTCCTTCTCAATTAACGAAATCTCTCTATAGAACAATAAATATAGTCTAAAGCCCTAGTTGCAGTAATCTTTCAGAGACGACCTTCAACGTCCACTTTTCTCATTTTTGTGAAAGAAAACAGAATGATGTGGAATTACACAATGATTTTGTAGCCCAAATCAGAAGCCAGGTCCCGACAGTTTTAATAACCTTCCTCTATGTGAATTAAAATATTCTGTCTGCTTCAGCTGTAATGTAAATGCTTCTGTGAGAATTTTTATAATCAGCAAAGGACATTCCTGAAATTCTTTTTTTCTTTTTTTATTTTCATCTTAGATCATTAATTTGATCTGTGCTGTATTCAAGCATGTCAAGCTTTTTTCTGTAATTCATATCATCTACTCATAATTCCTCAAATTTTCAAGAACATATAATGAAATATCGGCCTGAGATGAGATTCTGCTTGCATTAAATACAACATATAGTTTATTAATGACAGTTTGAAACTTTTTAGATTAATGAAAAACGTTTTCAGATAGTCAATGATTGTTATAATGGCCCCTCATTGTAGCAACTAGTGCAAAATGTCCCCAAAAAAATGAGAGTATTTGAAGCCCGCTTTCGTTACAGCTACATTCATTATAACTTACTTTTCCGTTATGACGCTGGAAGTCGTTATAAGGAGCGTCAACCATATATTATAGCATCAAACCTATATTTCATACGAATGAGTAGTATTATTAATTTGTATCATTGACTACTAAATTACATATACTCTGAGTAGGAAAAAAATTGGGTCACTAAATACATTTACTTTGTTTAAAAGGTAACACCAGACTCTTTTAATTCAGCAATATAAATGTCATTTTTGTGCATCTCTTCAGCACCTACTTTTAAATCTGAATAGGGCTTCCTTGATGATAAAGTTATCCTTTATTTAAAAATGAAAATAATGGTCGATCAAAAAGAAAATCCTGTGATCAACAAAGAAATATTATGTCCTTTGAGACAGCACAATAACAAGAAAGTCTGTTTTAAGAGGAAACATTTCAGCATTTATTCATTCAAAAACTGACTGTATATGTTCTGGTCTCGTTTCCTGATTAAACATAGCATGATTCAAAGCTCTGGACAGAATAGTTGCTTTCATTTAAAAGCGGTTGACAAGAGATGTTAGTAAATATTATAAAATATGTTAATAAAGGAAACATAGAAGTATTTTTATTTCATTTATACACACAGTGTTTATGGAAAGAGATGCAGGTTTTTAAAAGCCTCTCATCTTCAAATGTTTTTCACAGAAATACAGAGTGTTTATAAAGTCCCGGACCCATTTTGATGTTTAATAACTCATAAATTAATAAAGATAAATTAAATTAATAATATAAATGGTTAGATAGACTCAAAAAGTTTCATGACCCTTGTCAATGAATTTCCACGTGTGCCCCCTTCGTCGCACAGAGAATATCAGGTCGATATTCAATTTTACGCCGGGTACCGGCAAGCATGTCGGCATCCACAGAGGTTATTGCGGTTGTAATTCTGGCTTTTAGGTCATCAATGTTCGACACTCTCCTCCTGTAAACGTTGTCCTTTACAAATCCCCAAAGGAAAAAGTCCAGCGGCGTTATATCAGGCGATCTGGGTGGCCAAGGAATTGGACCTCCTCGCCCAATCCATCGTCCTGTAAAATGGTCATTCAAAGAACTGTGAACGATGGTGCCCCAATGAGGGGGTGCACCATCTTGTTGCAAAAAGACATGTGGCTAAAGCTCTTCTAGTTGTGGAAATACGAAGTTTTCCAACATGTGTAAGTATACGACTGATGAGACCGTCTTTTCTGTAAAAAAGAAAGGCCCAATGTATTCATGGGGGTTTTCAGATCCCTATATGCGCACATTATGGCGATTAACAATGCCAGAAAGATGAAAGGATGCTTCGTCGGAGAACATTATGCGCTTCAGAAATTCAGCATCATCTTCTATCCTCTTTAGTATATCTGTTGCAAAGGCCATCCCCCTAGGTCTATAAAAATAGGCAATAGTTGTCAAAAACAAAAGAGAGAAAAATGCAATTAATAAGCAGACGATATTTAGAAAAGTACAGATATTTAGACAGGAAAATGAAATTATCTGAAATTAACCACACGTGCAGACGATATTTACAAAAGTAAAGATATTCAAACCTGAAAAGAAAAATATATAAGTTATTCCATCAATAAATGCCATAAGTTTGTTTATATCTTCATTATTTTATGAGTTATTAGACATCAAAATGGGTCCGGGACTTTATAAACACCCTGTATATTGTCCTGGAGCTTAATTATAGCCATCTAAACTGAAAAGGAGTTCTGTGGCTAAATTTCTATTCCCCCTTTCGTCTCGCCACTTGGATCCAACGCTACCCAGAACTGCATTTGAGCATGGAAGAATTCCAGTGGCTTTTTATTGCTGACGTATTAAGCTTTTATTGTCCTTGAGTGTCTTAATTTTCCCAGATAATTAGTGTATTTATTTATGTAGTTGATTTTATCTGCTGAAATTCGAGGTGGGAAAAATTACACAATGTGTAACATTTCTGAAGAAAGGAGTTAAAACAAGATGTTGGCAAATTAAAAAGCGCACAAGAATATTTGTACTAATATTTCTATAGTCTGAAGAAATCAATTCTAGATTTTATTCTCTACACTATTTTTACCTACTTATTCACACCTTTAATATTGTTACCATAAATCAGAATTTCTAAATCATATGTTGAAAACGATTTACTATCTATGGATACTTTGCATTTTTCAGCCACATATCAGAAATTTCTAAACCATGAGTTGAGAAAGCTAGATGGAATTAACGCGACAGGAGAATATACGAGTAAAAACAGTATTTCTTTTTGCATCTAAGTTTCTAAATTGCTATCAAGAAGAAAAAAAATAATTTTATTTTAATTTTATGGAAACTGTATTAGATTGAATTGTCGATATATTTACCATAGTGATAATTCTAACAAAATGATTTCATTTGCGCTATAATTTAATTTTATTCATATAACTACAAGCACCACAGAGTTTTATAACATGACGTTTTATATACATTACCTTCAGAAATTTTACAGAAATATTATTTTTCTTCTTATAAGAGTTTTCCAGTTGTATCAATGAAAGACTTTTTAAAAACAGATTATTCTATAAAAGTGTCGTTCTATTAAGATACCTGTAATGGATTTCACTCATGTGTACCGCAGTTTATGTTCCCTTCAGCGAAAAAAAAAATGGATAAAGTCTTAAGCAGAATATATGTATATCTAGCAAAATATTAAGATTTTTCCTGTTTCACATCTAGTAAATTTTATTTGCATGTTACTGTAATGAAGGAAAAGGTACTAGTCATCGCAAATTGCAGCAATAAATTTTGGCAGATTGAGAGTAAATATCAAAAAATGTAATGTAGATTATCCTTGCAGTCTCTTTTTGCAACTTTTTTAATCCTAATTAACATAACAATAACAAAATTCTGTCAGTTTTATCAATTGAAGTATAGCAAAAGAGTTTAAAAAACCATTGGATCTGCAAACGTGAAATCTGGAATCGACAATGATCTTCTTCAAACTATAACTAAATAGAATATGGCTGTTTAAAAGTTTATGAGCGTTTATGCCTCGCTGAGAAAAATGTAACGAATGGCGAAATGAAAACATCTGTCGTTGGTTTGCAGGAAATAAGAATTAGTTAAAAATATAAGAACAAGAGAAGGAATGAAAAGGAAAAATTTTACTCATAAAAAATATGGCGCATTTGCAGTTTTTTTCCCACAAATATGCATTTTCTTAATGCAATTTAATGCAATGGGAATGCATTGTCTTCAATAAATGATATTCTTCATATAAATGGTTCTTTATATGAATTTTCCATATTATTTTGAAACCTTAAAACTGCAATATTTAAGAATTATTTGGAAATAATGAATATCTGCATATTCTCCTTTAACTTTAGAATGAACTAAAAGATCGTTTTCAATTCCTAATTTTGTTTTTAAAATTATCGTTTAATTTCGTTTAAAAATGTATTAAATGCATCTGTTCTTTCTTGACTTTCAGGTTGACAATGCAGATCCACCTTATCCTCGATCAACTTCTGTATGGTGGTTCGATTGTCAGTCACAGTCTGCGAGTAACGAAGATCTGAGCAAAGCTTCTCTCAAATCTGGGGACACAAAGCCTATCTATGTCGGTGGAGATTCAGAAAAAGATGTGGCGTCCTCCACAGTCAGTCCAACAGAAGGTGAATATGTTGATGAAGACCTCGTGGATGGATCAGAGAAGCTAGATGTTGTACTTCAGCAGAATGGTGTTGAAGGAACAACCATTCCACGTCAAGAAGCCTTGGATGGTACTTCGGGTAGCTTGCCATCAGTTACTGGTGTGCCTGTATCTGTGTTGGTTTTGCTTATTGTCCGAGAAGTTATGAGAAGGCTATTTTTATGACTCTGACAGACCAATGAAACAGTATTTCTCGGATTCCTTTCGTTTCAAGCTGGATAATCGCGATTTTGTTTTGCTGAATAATTTTCTGGTGCCATGTGAAGAGAGAAATTTTTCGGAAGTTGCTTTATACCTCATCTCTTTCACTCGGGGACAGTTGCTGGTTTCTTTGGGATGTCTGGTGGCAAAAACTGATGAAATGGTTTTTTAATCTCCCTAAAGATGTTGCTTTATCTCGGGAAACGGAATCGAAAAGCTGGTGGGAAAGTACTTTATTCGATGCTTAGGTATCAAATGCTGCATTGAGAATAAAAATAAAATTCGAATTTCCAAAAGAGCTTGAATTTGTCGGGCCAGTTAAACCTGTAGGGAACAAGTGTTTATGAAGCTGTTAAGATTTATTTGTTATAGAAAGAAATTATCTTAAAATGTTAATTTTTTTTAAATTGTGCTAATAGTACTTTGATAGTCATCTAATGTTTGCTGACTTTCTGCACTTGGTTTATACAGCATAAGCTTAAAACTACTTTACAGAAATTCTGATAGTGCCAACTTTATTTTTATATCGGTATACATTTGTGAAATGTAAATTATGTAAGCAGTATTATAAATTATCTTTCTGACATATATTTTTTCTATGATTCGAAAAGGAAGTAAGGAAATAAGATAATACAGTTAGTTAAACATGGAGTGTAAACTTAGA
>KK116360.1:168284-201315 GCA_000611955.2 Stegodyphus mimosarum
GGTCAGGCTGATTGTATGAAACCAAGATAAAAAGAACTCATTAAAATATTCAGCCTGTTTCTTAAGTTCATGATTTTTGTTTTGTTGCTTAAATTTGTCATAACTAAGTCATTTTGTTATGTAAACACTGCGTAAATACTACTCATACTTGTACCACTTTGTTTTTGTGATGACTCTCAACTAACTGAGAAGTATGTCCAGGCATAAGAGTGCATTGTTTATATTTGTATCTTTTTCTTATAGCTTGAATTTTCTTTTATTTAAGTGACGCTATAATTTTAATTTCTGTATGCAATTAAGTGGAAACTTAAAATGCATAAGTAATGTTTCCTACGAGTTCTATGCTCTGGTAACATAGAACTTTGTGTTAATTTTTCATTTTTATGAATGGCATTGTTATATACACCATATACTGTCAGCTGTATATATAACTTATTGTTACATTGAACCTCTTTCTTGTTACATGACAGTCATAATATTTCCAATAAAGATCTGAAATTTATCAGAGTCTTTTCTTTATTAAAAAGATGTCATTCCTTTAGACAACGAATCAAGCATCATCAAAACAAAAACAGTTGGCATAACTGAAAGTTTTAATTTCCTGTAGAAAAGAGCTGAATGACTACTTTTATAAGAAATTTCATCACAGTAAATTATAGAAACAATAAAGTGAATTATAGAAAGGTAGTTTAGTTATTTACTTCTTGTACGAAGTAAAGGAAATATTGTAATCTAAAAAAATTTGGGGTATCGTATTTCAACGAAAATATCCATTTTGACCGTTCCCGAATATGTGATATGTGATCTATGTGATAATTTTGTAGATGGGCTAAGAATGACAAAACTTGGCATCAGAGTCCGAGCGTTGTTTTGTTGAGTAGGCTGGAAAATGACGAGACAGAAGGATTTAACTTTATAGTTCCATATCTTTATTCAATTCTCGTCGCAGATCATTTTTCTTTAGATGAAATTCTCCAAATTACATATCCAATAGTGATTTAAATTAAATAAAATTAAATTTAAGATTTATACGTCATAACTTGTTCTAACAACGGGAAGAAAGATGGGTAGGGTAGCAGCACAGTCAAGCAGCGATAGAAGAAAGCAGTCTGACGAAAAATGGCGTTTACTCGGTATTTATACCAGCGGTTATATAACATGCCAGAATGTTCTCGGAAGTACTGCTCTAGGGGGAAGATCCTGAAATTGCGGAAAGTTAATTATAGGCTGCCTATTCGCGTAGAGCAAAGCCATCGTATTTTTTATATTTTACATATATATACATACATGGATTGTAAAAAATGGAATTTTTCGTGACGTCTGTACGTAGGTATGTATCTCACGTAACACAGAAGCGATTAGCCGTAAAACTTGAAATTCTGTATATGGGACTACTATAATATCTTGTTGTGCACCTCCCTTTTTTTATTATACCCACCCTCCTTAACAACTTAAACGTCCTTTATTTCGACAATCGCTAATGGTGATCATATGCTTCCAGTTACAGAAGTGTCTTTAGTGATGAAAATATTCATGTTTTGATAGTGTCAAAATTAAAAATAAATTAATTTTCGAACAAATAAAGAAATCTAACTCAAAATGCGGTCTTCTGGCTCGTATACATATATCTGGGAAAGTTTTATACTCGTTATGGAAAAATAAAATTATAGCAAGTTTGACTGCCGCTCGTCTCAATTTTTGGTATCATTTTCAAATTACCAGTTTTTGAAAATAGCTCTTGTATTCCCTGAATTGGGCTATTTTTTCTACGCCCTTGACATATATATGTACTAAACCATTACCATTACCATTACTTATACCATTGGGCTAAAGAGATTAGCCCAGAGGTGCTACTGATATAAAAGTTATTAAGAATTGAGTTCCCCGTTTAATTTGGCACGTGTGTTTAATGTGAAATATCAAAATTCAACAAATATTCCTAGGACTTTTTTAATCAATATTAATAATTTTTAATTATTTTCAGTATTTTTTCCTAATTAAAAGATTTTAGTTTAAAAAGTGTTTTACACAATTACAATTTTACTTCAGTTCACAGTTAAACTGCCACTGGCAGTTTAATAGTATCAACATGAATGGATTGACAAACCTACTGGGATCGTTTGAAGAGCAAACTCTTCAAATAATAACTTACACATGAAGATGTAGAAAACCGAGATCATTGTGATGGAAAAAGTTTGGCACAATTAAAACAATAGTAATGTTGTATAGTAGCAATGGTTTTAACTACCAGAAACGTACGTATTTTTAAGCAACATACAAAAATAAACTGCTCAGTATCAACGAAGAATATGGATGTATGCACTGAATAGACTGTGTAGGATGGTACTAGATCTCGTAATTTTAATTAGTCCAAAAACCCTAACAGACGTAAAGCATATTATCCCTATGTCTGAAGAAACTACAAAGTCTCGAGAAGGCTTAAATAATCTTCAAACAAAATTTAGAACACAAATGTACTCGAGCAATACATCAGAAACAGCTCGTAGTGATGCAACTAAATAGAACAGTCAAGTTTAAGTTAAACGCTAAAGAGTAATCAGGGACTACAAAATTAAATATTATTTACTAGAAACTGGTTCAGTACTCTAAAGAAGAATCAAAATATCAGCAGCGATAAAACGTAAAGCCAAGTAATTACAACTATCAGTGCTATCTAATACACTGTGCGCATGAGAAGCCGGAAACACGCTCTGTCTTAAAATCGAAAAATCTGATGTATACACTACATGACTTCCTTGTACGGACTATTAAATTATACGCAATTTTCCTGCATCTCATTCAAACATATTGAATGAATAATTAACGAATTTTGAATTAAATCTACTTCGTCGATAGCGCATAAACCACAATAGAATAAATGCATTCTTTAAAGCTCACTATATTTATTTAGCATAGCCACACTTCGGCGCTAGGTTTACTTAACAGCGTTACATGTCATTCATTTTTTAACTCGTAGAGAACAAAAAATTATCGCATCTGAAGAATTACCACAAGTTATCTTCAAATACTATAATAAATCTGAAACGATGTATAAAAGAACTTAAACAAATAAAAAAGAAACAGTTTTTCACAGACGATTCAGCGGCGCTTACCTAATGCGCACGCATAAGCTACTAATTAATTCAGTTCTCGCTCCGCAGTAAGGAAAAATACATAAAAATTCAAAATATTTTCATTAAAAATTGAAAGATATAGAAAAACATAAAACATCAAGTACAGTTAAAACAATTAAAAAACAATTTTTACAGTTAAAATTACAATTTGTACGCAAAAACCAGGTAATAACTTCAGCTAGAATCGCATGGAAACAAGCTTCAATGAATCAAGCATAATTTAATTCGCAATAATAAAAGAAGACTTTAATGAAGTCGTTACTATGTTGTTGCGAAGCCTAGTTTCTCTAGGTTGGCAACAAATCCACTATTCTGCTAAGCTTCAAATGTAAACAAATATGGTCACTATCATAACCAAAAATTAGGCTTAGCCGCACTTTAAAAAAACTTTTAAATTGTTCATAATTCCACAATTATTGCATGCAGGTTAACTAATCGCATAAAAGTCTTAACCGAAAGACAAAAAAAGACATAATTCAATCATTTTTAAAGCAAAAAATGCACAATTTACAAACTTATAAGAATAAAGAAAGTGAGCTCACTGAGCCGAGTAACAGAGTGGATATGGGTATACATATATTTATATACTTTTGATGCGGCCGATTGCAACCATGTTATAGCATCCCTATATACAAAATTTCAACGATCTGAGGCTACTCGTTTTTGAGTTATGCGAGATACATACATACATACGTACGTACGGACAGACGCCACGAAAAAATATCTTCAGAATCCATTTTAAATCAGTTTTATAATTATTTGGCGTAGCAGTTTTATAATTATTTGGGGTAAAGAGTCCTTTATTCTGTCCTTACGTACGGATGTCACTCAAAAACATTGTTAAATTGCATTCGATAACGGTCAAAATAGATGTGCTTGTTGAAATATGGGACCCGAATTTTTTCTCGATTACAATACTTCCTTTTTACTTCATGCAAGGAAGTAAAAACCTCAGTTTGAATACTAGCTAATTTGAACTCTGGTAAGGAATGCGAAAAGAACTTAATAATAAAGAACCAAAATCATAATAAATGGTTAATTTAAATAATAGCATTACAACTATTTTAAGTGACTATTTTCGGAAAGTTTCTTTAATAGAGATGAACAAAAAATAAATTATTGCATAATTATGTAAATTCTATTTTTCAACAAATAGTTGAAATTATTCAGTTTTTATAAAGTGCATTTAAAACATGAATATCACATAAAATACTGCTGCTAATGAAACATGTAATGCTAAAGACATGCTTGAGAAAAAGCGGATATTAAACTGTCATTTCACAGTTAATTTGATGAGTCATGTATTTATAGTAAAGCATACCGTTTGTCTTTCATATCAGAATAAAAGCCTGCATGCCTGGTGAATTAAATTCATTTGACGTTTATGGACCTTTTGATGAATCTTTCCAATTAGTTGCGTTTAAAGACAGCTAACAAAGTTTCTCTGTGTCTGTTTTCGAAAGGCCTCAAGTTGCAAATATATTAAACTGCATGTTTCCACATGCTAGGACTTTGAGGCATTCACTCAAAGAATTTTTCAGTAACAGTGGAAGCGAGTTTGGCATCGACAATGTGCATGCAATTTTACATTCTGAAGGAATCCCTCAAAGAACCTTATACTCTCGTACAAAATGAGTCCGTGAACGAGATGTGCGTACAATAATCAAAATGGCTAGAACATCTAAACACTGGTATTCTGAAGCTCATTTTCCTGCAGCCGCATTCCGCAAAGTTAATTTTCTATGGAAAAACAAGTTAGGTATAGCTTAAGTTCAGAAAGAATGTGTAATTTAAACCAAATATTATTTTAATTGAAAGGGCAAAATGAAACAAATGTAACTAAAAGGGTTTTTATTACTGCTTAATAAGCAGGTTAATTTTTTTTAAATAGCTGGTGATTTTTGCTTGGGGCAATGTCTGACAAAGCGCATTAAATGTTTCGCAGTAAGGAGTGCAAAATTTTTCAACACCTCTTATAAAGTATCTTCTTTCTTCATTTGGATCAATGTCCATTACAAAATCAGGCAGTTTCTGCGCTCTTTTAACAATTTGTTTAATTTCTTTTACATTAAAGGCTATTTCTTCGTCGCTATCGGTGCTTTTACCGTCTGGTAGCGTTATAAAGATGATCCAATTCTTTATTTTATTACTTCATTACCGTTATTCTCAACTAATTGATTTCTCATTCTTCCATCATCTGAAAATCCTTCTCTGCCTATTGCTTCGTAAACTGTGCGATTTCCTTGGCTTCATTTTCAATCTATAGAAATCCTTTAAACTTGTTGATAACTTCTGGCCATAGCTGATTGATGCCAGCAAGCATTCATTGTTGATGAATTCACTTGTTTCCATGCGAGTTTAATCATTTCTATGCAGTGTCTTATGCTGAATTGCTTCTAAAAGCCATTAATGTATCGTGTTTTCCTTCCTCGAGTGCTTCATTTGTAAAGATGCAGATATGCTTGATATAATACGCTTTAGACTTCTGAAGTATTTTTCTGTATATATTCTGAGGTATTTTTATGATTCCTTGATCCATTCGTAGGATTAAGTAAGTGGTGTTTGGTGAAAAAATAAAACATCTACGTTTGAATGCAATGTTGTGAGGCCTTCAGTGACGTGCCCTGAAGCATTAACGAGATTTAGGAAAACTTTAAAGATCAGGATTTGTTGTTCTAAACAATGTCTGACTTCTATAATATGAATGAATTAATTTTCAAGCCAGTCATTAAAGAGGATTGTCGTAGCGCAGTCAACGTTCTGCAGCATACCGCGTATAATTGAAATTGTTATGTTAGAACAAATTAAATGAGACAATTAGAATAACACGTGTACACAAAATCGCGTACCGCAAGTCTAAGTTCGGCAAAGGTTTAATGTAGATAGCAGGTTCTTTTACTAAAGGCGTTGCATATAAAAACAAATATAAACCTAGAATATCGAATTGTTATAGTGACACAGATTTCGAAGGATGGCAAGAGATATGAAAATCTGTAAGTGGTGTAGTGATAGTACACAGTGAGGAAACTTTATCATGGATTAGCCAAAAGCATTGCATCTCCGACAATTGAAACAGACATAATTGCACCTATTGAACGTTTTTGTGAAGTTATTCGATTAAAATAATGATTGTTCAATGACGTTACTAACTTACACGAAATTCCAATAATTCAAAGAGCTGCAGTGAAACAATCACAAAACCCAGAGTTTCCTCGGCACACAAAACGCATTGATACTAAGCACTTTTTCATACCATAAAACGTTCTTCAAAAGAAATTCTTTGTGCAGCAGATAGCTACAGAGGAAAAACGTGGCTGAGATAAAGACTAAACTATCATTTAAACTAAGGCCATTGATTCTTTATGATCAATTGGGACTTCTGTGACTTCTCGTGCAGTCTGTTTTACCCTTGACAAGGAGAAGTGTGAAAACATTACAAAGAATAGTAATAATGTATATTTTTTGGTTTTGACAACACAGTCATTCTGAGGCAATTCGCTTGCTTGTGCTTTGAAATGTTGTAAAGTTCCAAGATCAAGTATTTTAGGTTAAGCTAACACGCCGAATAATAATTGTCAGCAATTATGTTTGATTAATAAGTCAAGCAACAAAAATCTGCGTAATGTTTGTAAATTTTGCAGGATTAGTTTCGATGATTTAACCACAGAAACATCTTCCTCAGATACAGAACCATCGAAACTAGCCCTGCAAAATTTACTAATATTATGCTGATTCTTGTTGTTTGACTTCTCTAATAATGAAGTACTTTAGTCATTCCAGTTAAACTTCTTATTTTTTTGCGTCTTTCCCCACCTCTTAGTTTTAAACATTCGATCCATTAATACAGCAGCATCTGCTATAATATACAAATAAAGAAAACGAAGTTTCCTGTTTCTTTGCAATAAATTGTGACATTCTAATTGACATTTACTAGACGAGAGTGACAGTTAAAAAAGTCAGAATTTCAGTCGTTATTGTGTAAAATTGATTACATTTAAAGCTTCTCCTTCTTCAGGAAATTCAGTGATCCTGTGAAATCTTTTTTTAGAGGAAATGCTATAAAGTGGCGAAGTAATTACTATTAATTTATGTAGATATAAGAGCAGAAATAATTTTGTAAAAGGTAATTTGAGCACAGTCTTCTATATATTTACCAAATCACACCCAAAACACATAAAACTTACAACAACGTTCAAATTAAGAATTATATAATACAGTAAATAAAACACGCAATACAGTAAATGAAATAAAGTAACGTAGTGTAGTTCTGTTTTTCTAAACTGGAAAAACAAAGAGTACATTGGAAAACTTGATGGGCGTGTAACTATACATTATACTCAGTTGATGTGCTTCGGCAATGACAGATATAGCATATTATGGTTTAAAGAGAAAGCTGATTATCATTTATAGCCTTTAGGTCTGTAGATTTACACTTTCTACGCTTACGTAACCTGGTTCGAATGTGAAAGTTGTTTATCAAAGATTTATTAACATGAAAAAGCAGCTGTACCTCCCTAAGATTCGAACCACGGATCTTTCACTTACTAGGTGGATGTGCTGACCACTACAGTATCATGGTCGGGAAAATGCGATAATTCCCTACAAATTTTATCGTCCACTATGAAAATACTAGGTGGATGTGCTGACCACTTATACTACAGGATCATGGTCGGGAAAATGCGATAATTCCCTACAAATTTTATCGTCCACTATGAAAATACTATAATACGTTTGATTGCTTACATTAATTTCTTCTAATATACAGGTTTTCGCAGATAGTCTGACACATCCTGCAAAACTGTCTAAATATGCATGCAGTTTTACAATCTTCATATTTCACTCATTGCATAAAAATAATGCAGAAGTATATTTTCAGTTTTCCCCGTTTTCAGTAATTCTTTTCGGATTCCATTCCCAAACTGAAAAAGAAATGAAATTCTTTCGCAAAAACGAAATAGCGGAATGCAACTGCGACGTATGTAAATCCCAGAGATTATTTTACAAGGTATTTCTGCCTCCTTTCCGCATATATTTGTGGTGTTACTGGAAGCATTTCCGACGCGTAATCAGAAGATCTGAAGATCGAATCCTGATGTAGGCACTGAAGAGTTCTTCAGTTTTCTGACACTGAGAAATTCTAAAACACTCTACAAGTGGCTCCCGAAGAAAAAAAGGTGGTGGCAGACAATTCGCCTCCAACAGGGTTTGGCGATTGCGTCGCCTCATCCCCAGTCGCTCATTAACAGAGGCAGTCTATAAGATATTTTCTTCCTCCTTTCCGCGTGCCTTCGTGGTATAACTGGAAAGCACGTCCGAAGCGTACCTGAGTTCAATTCTGGTGAGATCATTGTACATTTTTCCTGTTCCTGAATCGATGTAACCTAACAACTCTACAGCTTTGCAGATTTAAATCAAATTTAATTTATCGAATTTAGTTTTAAGTTATGCTGCCAAAATAATACTTGAAACTGCAAATTTTTTTAATATTTTCAAAGAATGGGGCTTGCTTTTATCTGCATCTGCTTAGAGATGGTATTTACTAAATTGTAATGGCTTTAGATCAATATTAAAATTGGTAAATAATCAGGGTAACAAAAGACCTTAATGTTTGTTGGATTGAGTTCCGTCTTTTAAATTTACTTGCTTAGTCTGCAAAGGATAGTTACAATGGCTTCCACAGATAAATAAAACTTTTAATACTTTAATTTTTAAACTCCTCGATGAGCTCGATGCGTTTATATCGTGCATCTGTATCTGACGAGGCATTTCGTAAATACTTTAAGAAGTGCAATAGTTTTTCTTTCAGAAACAAATGCAGTAACAGAACTTGTGTTTGATCACTTTGATTATAAAATATCTCTGCGAACAAATAAGCATCAAAATAATTGTTTATAACACAGTTGTATCTAACAGTTATTGATATAGTTCTATATTCTCTACAGGAAAGTTTGAAAGTCTGAGTGACAGAAATAAAGGACAGAAATTCTTTGTGGATATGAAGCTATAACCGAAAAAGTTACAAGAGCTTTGTTTTCATATGAATGTTAGCCTCCAAATTAATAAAACAAACACAAACTTTGAATATAGTGATAATTTTGGGCACTTCAAGGAGCTGATAAATTGTAGAATTTTTACAACGGACTGTCAGATTCATTAAAAAACTTGGCATATAATGCGTCATCACTTTCCAATTTGTTAATCAGATTTATGAACTTTTCTGACACTACCAGCTTGTATAACTTCTGATAAAAGTAGATTTCAAAGTTTAAAGCTTAAAGATTTGATTTTAGAATATTAATGAATAAAGAAAGATTTAAAGATCTGGAATTATAATAAATGCAAAAAAAAGGAGCTGTGTGGAACGTTAGAATTATTAAATACTATTAAGTAAACGGCAAATATAAAACCAACAAGAAGACAGTTCTAACTTCACATACTTCTTGACGTATGCTTAGTATCTTGTATACATTTTCTTTGCATTAGTTAACATAAACAAAAATATAGAAAGAATGTTTTAATCCAAAAAATACATGAGTACGTTTTACTCATTTTTGGTTGGTTCATTGCAAAATAGAACTTAGTGAACAATTATTATCTACTTATGAAGTATACATAAACTGCTGCAAAATATATGATATGCATATTTTTCGGTGAAACTAAAGGTTTAAATCTAGAAAATTACAGAATTTTAGTTCAAGATACTTTTTGAGTCAGGATTGCCTACATGTACTCAGAGATTCCAGTGCCTGTTACCGTGTCATTTTTTGATACTGCTCCTCAATTCTTTTGATTGTAAATTTCCTTCACAATGGTATGTTGGTAAGCACAGAATCTGCCTTAAATAATGCTTGTATAATACACTAACTGGGCAAAAAAACTAGTTATCCATGTTGATACAACATGACTTTGCTGGATTTGATTAGGAAGGAAGTTTAAAAGGTTCTGCACGTATGTCAAATCCACCTTACGGCATTGCTAATGATCTGATCACTTAAAATTGCCACGTTGCGGGATTGCTGATTGTGGCACTTCATCTGCTGTTCCAAAACGTTCCCACAAATTTTCGAAAGGAATAAGATCAGGAGATTTAGTGGAAAAGTCCACGAACGGGAGGTTTGTGAGTGTTATCATGCCAGTCACGTTTATATGCAGCTAGCTCTAGGGACTCTACCGCTGTCAGCTTTAATCATAAGAATATCAGCAGAATACTTTTCATGACAATGTTGACTGTAGGCCAACACGTGACCTTTGAGAATGTTTATTTAAACCTACTGATACATGCAAATTCTCACCTCGACATCTGGGTTGATGTGATAGTAAAAAAAGCACCTCATAACTATACAGATCCATTGTTGGCTTGAATTACACACTGCACACATTTATGTGGAACGCTTCACTGGGCTTTTGGTTTACTGAACGCCATGCGTTCATTTGCAAACAGAAAAAATCATAATTCATTGAACACATTACATGCGTCTAACCTTTACTGTCTAAGCTTGATGATTTCTAAGCCAGTTGCTAACCAAACTAATTTCTAACCAAATGCACTAATAGAACGGCAGAGCAGAGTTCTAAACAAGGAACAGAAATTGCTTTCAGGGGAGCTACACGAGTCTTTAATGTTAGTTGCTGCACCAAAACTGAAGAATGATTTGAAGACTTTAAACAAAGCACTGCGGCGTAAGCTTTCTCTGATGCGTCACAGAAACAGTGAAGTTCTGCATTTGTAACTTTGGGCAATAACACTCTTTTAGGAATACGAATGCATTCAAGATTTGCGATATCTTCACAATAGATTTTCCATCTTTGATTGATTTCATCTGGCAAGGGATCATCCCACGAGATTTGTAATTTCCGTATATCTTGAAGCAGGATTTTTGCTGCAGCTATAAAAGGTGCTAATAAAGTGGATCAAAGATTTTCGAAATAGAAGACAAAATCATTCTTTTAGTACAATGCTCTCTGTTCTCAAGATTTTCAAAGTGACAAGTAAATTCTCTTGTGTTGGATACCACTCCAAACCCAATAATTTTATTGATTTAATATCAACCACTGTACATGAAGAATTAGCGTTCTGAGCATTCAATGCAGTTTTTAAAATCGAACGATCATTTGCACACCATTTATGCAATTGAAAGCCACCTTTTTGTAAAAGTTCATTCAGAGTTGTGAAATTAACTCTACCGCGTTATCTACCGTGTCTGAACCAAATAGGACATCATCAATATAACAATTATGTAATATTATCTCAGCTGCCTTTGAGAATTTAGCTCCTTCGTCAGTTGTTAGAATACGCGAGTAGCCAAATATGAAGCTGAACTAGTGCCGTACGTAACTGTGCCCAACCCGTAAGTTTTAATCGGCTTCGATGGATCATGTCTCCAAAATATTTTTTGTTAATCGCTATCTTCATCATGAATTTGAACTTGTCGATACATTTTTAATAAGTCGCTAGTAATGGCTATGGGATAGCATCTAAACCTCAAAAGAACAGTAAATAAGTCGTCTTGTACCTTGGGACCATTCATAAGCGTGTCATTAAGCGATATCCCTGACGTAGTTTTGGCACTAGCATTGAAAACGTAGTTTTGTGGTAAGACTCGATTCCTTTAGCACGTGATGATGAGGTATATAATAACGAAAATTTACTGAACCTAGATTATCATCGGATAATTCTTCCATGTGTCCAAGTGATAAATATTTGGACATGAAGTCTTTATATTGTTGATATACTTCAGGAGCTTTTATTCGTTTTCGTTCCAGACTAAGAAAATTGCGAAAGGCTGATGGTCTGGAATTACCTAACTCATTTCTTTTAGGCTTGAATGGCAATTTTACTGAGTTACGACCATTTTCTCTACGGACATGATTTTCCACGAAATGGTTTTCACACAATCTTTCCTCTTTAGTTAAAGGTTTCGATGTGGGAATTTGTTCTAAATCCCAAAATGATTTAACTAATTCCTCCGTGTTTACGTGTAGCGTATTGACTGAAACTTGCTCATGGTTTGGGAATTCAGAATGTTTAATTCCAGCAATTACCCATTCTAACTGAGAACAAAATGCAAATGGAAGATTTTGCCCTTTTTATTACCTCTCCATTGATTAAAGTAAGGAATACGTTAACTCACAGCAAAATATCAATTTCTCCCGATTCATGAAATGTAGGATTTGCTAAGGTTAAATCTTGGAAGCTTTCATATAAATTCGAAGGCAATATTATACGTGGAATGTTTCGTGTAATTTTGTCTATTATGTAAGCGCACGTATAAATTCTGTAACTAGTATTAAAATGAGGGGTAAACAATAAGTCAACCTCTCCAGTAGTAGTTGTATTGAAAGTACCTAAGCATTACACTAATATCTTCGAATTCTTTATGCTCAATCCTAAATTGATAGCTGTTTCCCGACGAATGAATGATTTTTCACTGCCTGAATCTAGTAAACATCTACAACTTATGAATTCATGTTTTGAGTTTTGAACCATAATTAAAACAGTGCACAAGAGTACATGACTACGTTTACCATTAGCATGAGCTCCAAAATGGTGATCTTCATAGTTATTTGTACAAATAGTTG
Source organism: Stegodyphus mimosarum (assembly GCA_000611955.2). Taxonomy (NCBI): domain Eukaryota; kingdom Metazoa; phylum Arthropoda; class Arachnida; order Araneae; family Eresidae; genus Stegodyphus; species Stegodyphus mimosarum. The sequence goes on from KK116360.1 coordinate 180,998, forward strand.
GAAAAACATCACTCAAGTTGTTTTCTGTTTTTATTTTCGACTTCGGAACAAACTCTTGTGTTTCCAGTGAAGGAAAATTAGACGCATTTTTTGGTTTGAAATTATTTTCTAAGTGCAAAATGCTATGATGATGCTTAAAACAATGTTTACTAGTATTTGCACTTTTACACCTTTTAACTTTATGTACATTAGACAAGCAGTTGAAACAAAGTTTATCAGTCTTAACAAACTCATTCGTTTTTGCACTGGTAAGTTTAAAAAATTAGAACACTTGTGTAAAAAATGATCTTTTTTACAAAATAAGCAAGTAGAACTAGTAATCAGAGAAGTAACCCTATTATACAATGGTTAATCTGATTTATGCGTTTTACTAATTAAACGTTTACTGTTCTGTAATGTTCTAGCATAATTCTTCAAAAATTCTATCAAGTCATTAAACTTTGGCATTTCGTCTTTTTTTTAATTGACGCTTCCACCATAACTTTGTCGAAACATCAAGCTTTTGCAAAATAATATACATCAACAAAGTGTCACTAAAATTATCCATCCTTTGATGTAATATTTCCGATGAGCGAGTTATTTCGTTTACATTATGTACTAAATTTAATATCGAAGATGCAGATTCCGTCTGTATTTGTGAAAAGTTAAGAATTCTTTTAATAAAAGCAAATATCTGTTCTCTTTTATTAGAAAATCTCTCTTCTAGTAAATTCCAAGCAATACTGAAATTTTGATCAGCTATGGGAATTGATTGAATAATGCGATAAACATCATTTTTCAAAGAACTCTTTAAATATTGTAATTTTTGAGCTCCAGAAAGATTTGAGTAGTTGCGAACACTAGCGTTAAATAAATCTTTAAATGTTATCCATTCTGTTCAATTTCCGCTAATGCGGGTAAAGATAATTTTGCTAACTTTAAAGTTTCAGAGATTGATTCAGGTACGACAGGTTTGTCGCCATTTGCATTTACGACCTTGCAAATTTTTAACTTACGAATAATTTTTAACTGAAACTCCTCAATTTTCTCTAAGATCGCCTGTTCTTCCTCAACGAAAGTGTCTATTTTATCATCATCACAATTTGTATAAATTTCGCTAAACAGAGATTTTAAATCTTCCAAAGATTTTACATTTTTCTAAGATTAATTCAGCTTCAGCATTATCTAAGTTATCATAATCTATTTTCTTGATGAATTTCCTTAACTGTGTTTTCAAAACTCTCTTACTTTTTTTTCTGTATCTCACATTTTGAAAATATTCTAAATTCTCGATTTTGTTAATACTTTATTCACAATAATGCAGCAATAAAGAAATGTCAAATGCAATTAAAATACGTTAAAGTTTTCACTCACCTCGTACACTATATCCATGGCGTAACTCTTGACAATTCTAAACCGAAAGTGTATTATAAACAACATCATGAAGACGTAGAATTCTTATTCACAAGCGCGCTTTTTTCTCGAATCTCCGGCTCGACGGACCAAATTATGTTGCTTAGCGATATCTTAAATTTAAATGATTAAGCATAAGAACACATCAATGAGAGTGGACTGTTAACTTTTATTTTTGCGATTTCAACTTTAGAACACAATACAGCAAAAATAATAAAGCGTGAAAGTTATAGTTAGCGATTGAAAGAATGCAAAAAAAATGCGAGCTGCCATGTGAACTACGCGTTGCGAAATGATCTCACAGACAAGCAGACAAATCTGGTGGCCGAAACACAATGCTTTTTTTCTCATCATTACTACTTTGTACATTGTGCTGAGCTAAATGCAACAATATACATATATGTGGAGGCTTGGCTAAGTTTTCTGTATAATGCACTACACATCTCAAGCAATAGGTTGATTTTAAATAACAAAAACATGTAATTACAACAATTACAACATAATAACTACCTATTAAATTAATATTGATGATATTTGCATCGGAGGAAAAAGTCAGACCAACCGCGATGAGGACGGTGCGTGAAGTCTGTGTGAGCGTGCCCCGAAAATCTCCATTAAGGTTACAGCTAGCGATTCGGGCACGCGGTTCATGAGTAAAAACACAAGTTCATTTAGTCTCGAAACAACACTCCTCATCCATTGTCAACGAAATTAAAGGTACCGAGGGTTAAATCGGACCCTATGTCCAGAAGTAGTTGGTGATGAGCACTTTGCTTCTGAAATCCAGGCACAGGTGATGATGTAGCAGCAACTTGAGGTGTAGACACAAGGGCTGAAGGTGTAGGTGCATTCGAAAGGGGTGTGACTGAAATATTAATCTTGACAGCTTCTGGTGCAAAAATAAAGTCCGTTTTAAGATGATCAAGGCTCACCGCTGTCTTTTTGTTTCTGATAAATATCCGATAGTTCTTGGATGTGCGACTTAGAACCAGATGTGGTCCTGTATAAGTACGCTCCAAAGACTTCTTTGGTGCATCACACTTTAAAAACCCATGGGAGGATGTAGCAAGCTCTTTGGGAATAAACATAGGTGTTGAAGAATGTACACTTATGGATGTAAGAGTTAATATAGCCATAGTTTCGCGCAATTGGCTGAGAAATGCATGAGGCTCGACATTGATTGAGCTTTTCTGGAGCTAATAAAATCTCCAGGTTAACGTAAATTGATACCGTAGACCATTTTAGCACTAGAATAATCCAGGTTTTCTTTAAAAGCCGTTCTTAATCCTAACAACAGAATGGGCAGATCATCAACCCAGTGAACAAAAGAATGACATCTTATGGCCTGTTTAAGAGAGTAATGGAACCTCTCGACAAGTCCATTGGAATTCGGATGGTATGGTAATGTGCAGATTACTCTAGTTCCCCAAAATTTCGTTAATGCTGTAAATAATTGAGACTCGAAATGTCGTCCTGGTCCGCGGTAACGCATTCGGGTGCTCCAAATCGTGAAATTCAGGCAGAAAATGTTTGGGCCGCCATGTCAGTTGACATATTCACAATAGAGATAAATAGTCTCTGGCCAACCTGTGTCAAAGGTCCAACCAAATCGACATGGGCGTGGCTAAAGCGAGCAGATGGTAATTCAAAGCGTTGCAATGGAGTTCGAGTGTGTCCCTATGAATTTTTGACTTTTGACAGTCTGCACATGCTGTAGCCCATATAGCGATGTCCTTCTACATGCCAGGCCATACAAAACTATGGTGAATTAACATGCGAGAAGCTTGAATGCCAGGATGGAATAAATTTAAAGACTGTAGCAAAAAAACCTAGACAGTAAAAATACTATGTCGAAATTTCAATGGCATCTATAGCCGCACCACATTGTCCCGCACATCGCAGTACAATGAAAAATTTCGTTCCAGCTGCTTAAGTAATAAATTAAGTCCATGTGAAGCTTTTTCAGACAAAAGATTTTGCAGTTTTGAATCTTGTTTCTGACATTCTGCAATGGCTGAGAAATCTGTTGTTTAAGGCAAGTGAAACTCTTCAATTCTGCACAAAATCAGCAGCCGTATTTCTAGAGCCTTCAACATGCTTAACATCAGTTGTAAACTGCGCTGTGTCATCAAGGTGACGCATTTGTCTGGGGCAGGCCCTGTCACGTTTTTGCTGGAAGGCGGAAATCAGAGGCTTGTCGTCGATATAGGTAGAAAACATTTGACCTTCCACCATATGACGAAAATGTTTAACTGCCTCGTACGCACTAAGAAGTTCGCGATGGTACGTGCCGTATTTTAGTTGTGCTGCAGAAATTGTTTTGAGAATGCCAAGAGCTTCCATAATCCGTCTACATGTTTCTGCAAAACCAGATCCAAGGCCATATTGGACGCTTCAACCATTAATGCTAACGGGTGCTTAGAAGGGTAGATCAGAGCTGTTGCCTACGCTAGGTCCTACTTACACTGTACAAAAGCTCTACGAACTTCAGCCAACCAAATACTTGGCCGCGTACCTTTAAATACGTGTGCAAACGCGCCTGCTTTGCAGCAGCAGGAGGGAGGAAACGACGATAAATGTTTAACATTGCCAGAAAACGGCGCAGCTCTTGGACAATTTTGGGCACTGAGAAATTTTGAATTGCAGTGAATCTGTCACTAAGCGGGCAAACATCCTCCGAGGAAACCTCATGACAAAGGAATGGCACTTAGATTTCCCGAAAACACATTTTGATGGATTGACAACTACGCCATAGGATTGAAATCGGTCAAGGACTAAACGAGACTGTCTAAGGTGCTCATTTTGGTTTGTTGAAGCTACAAGAACATCATTGAAATATGGCACACAAAAATCTAAATCAGGAAAGATTTCTGTTTGACTAATACCAACTACAACTCAATTCTGTTTAAGTTTTATGTTTAAGAAATAAGCTCTATCGTTGTTTGTTAGAATAACTGCTTCTAAATTTTGGAAATATCTGCAATTAAAGTGTTTTTTCATATTAAATCCATAGTTATTTTCGAATCCTTTAAATTACTGGCGTCCGCGACAGGATTATGGATAATTTAAAATGGGAAAGAACAGCGATATTTCACAACTTCTTTGAAAGAAGTGGAAACTGTTCTAAAAGATGAAGCAGTAAGTAAGATTAATTTGATATCTGTATTTAATATTTTTAAAGATAAAGCTGACAGATTACTTCTGTTAGATGAAAATGTTAAAGTAACGTTGCTAGAAATGGAAAATCTTAATGAAGATTTTATTTTTTAAGGACATAGATTTAACTGAAAGCTATCGAAATCAGTGGGTTGCCATCAAAACGAAAGTTGGACGGACTCTTCAAGGTAAACAGAGAAACTACTCAAAACCTTTGGAGAGTATTGTATATGCTAATAATTTAGATTTGAAGGAATTGTAGAGTCTAGATGTCATCGGTATAAGATGTCCTGCAGAAGTAAAGTCAAGGCAGGTAACCGATGAAGAAACGGTATATTTTTTCCGTAAAACTATCAAAAGAAAAGTAGACGAAAGATATGAAGTATGTTTGCCATGGAAAAGTGGACGTCCAGAATTAGAAACGAATAAAGAATTAGCCACTAAACGGTTAATGTCAACTACCAAAAATCTCATTAGATCTGGACATTTAATAGAATGTGATGATGTGTTTAATGAGTGGGTTCGGGATGGAATTACTGAAATTGTAAATAAAGACGAGAAAAAGGGACATTATTTACCACATCCCCTATGAGAAAAACTGATGTAACAACAACAAAAATTCTTCCGGTTTTTGATGTGTCGACGAAAGATTCGAAAGGAAATTCCTTGAATAATTGTTTAGAAAAGGGGCCAAATTTATTAAAATTGGTACCCAAATTGATACTGTAATTTCGGAAAAACGCAATTGGCGTAACATCAGACATCAAAAAAACATTTTTACAAATCAGTTTGAATCCAGAAGATATGGAATATTTTAAACTTCTGTGGTGGAAGGATTTATCAAGACGAGAAGAAATAATCACTCTCCGACATTGTAGAGTGGTATTTGGTGCTTCTCCTAGTCCCTTTTTACTAGAAGCAACTATAGCTTACCATCTAGAGAACGCTCCGGATGAAAGGAAGCAAACAGCTTGTCGACTCAAAGAATCCTTTTATGTGGACAACTGGTATTACGAGTTTAAAAACTAAAGAAGAAGCAGACAAATTTATTTCTGAAGCTAAGAAGCTGATGTCTCCAGCTCAATTCGAACTACGAAGCTGAGTTACTTCTGAAAAAATTGTAGAAGAGACACATGACAAGTTCGTCTCAATTTTAGGTATCTCTTGGGACACTGAAACCGATGAACTTTCTGCGGCAGTATGGTTGAAATTCCAGAAAAGAGGATTACTAAAAGGCTGCCCAAAGATTATTTGACCCTATTGGGATAACATGTCCCATTTCATTTATACCTGAAGTATTGCTTCAAAACATTTGGAAGAGGAAAATTAATTTTGACGATGTACTTCCAATAGATGTATCAAATAGGTTTTTAGCCTGGATCAAGGAACATCTTTATTGAAAGAAAGTAAGATTCCACGGAGACTCGTCTCAGGTCCATTTGAAGACTGCCGAATAAGTCTACATTGTTTCTGTGATGCCAGTGAAATTTCCTATGCTGCTTGTATTTACTTACGTTCTGAATTTAATGATTTCAGTCAAGTTAGTAACGAATAAGTCAAGAGTGGCACCTACCAAAGAGATTACAATTCCTAGATTAGAACTCTTGGGAGCTTTGATCTTATCAAAATTATATGGTCAAGACGTAGACGGACTGGAATTGAAAGACAATACAGGTATTTTTGGACTGATTCAACTGTTGCTTTAACTTGAATCAAAAGAGAGAGGTCTTGGAATACGTTTGTAGGAAACAGAGTCACAGAAATAAGAAAGAATACTAACCCGAATGACTGGCATTTTGTGCCAAGTATATGAACCCAACAGATTTGCCTTCAAAAGGTTTGATGCTAAGAATTTATTGGAAAGCAAATGGTGGGAAGTTCCAGAATGTTTATGGAAGTCACAAGAATTTTGGCCATTAAGTGAAAAACAAGTCATTGATGAAAATTTTGTTGGATCGGAAGCGAGAAAAATGATAGTCAGTAATGTGGAGCATGGATCAGTTAGCTTCACTGACAATTTACTTTATTTCTCGAAATATACGAAGATTCTTAGAATGCTTGCCTGGATACTTCGTTTCATTAAAAACTGCCAACGAAAATAAAAACTTAAGAAAACTAAGCTGACTGAAGTTCAATCAGCGGAAAACTGTTTGCTAAAATTAATTCAGCACGAAAGTTTTTCCGGAAGAAAAATGAAAATCTTGAAGAACGTGCAAACATTCAGAGACGAAAATGAGATTGTTCGACTCAGAACAAAGCTTCTCTTGGGAGATGAAGAGGAAACTTTCAAGTGCCCCGTACTGTTACCCGGAAACCATGAGATTATTCATCGACTGGTAAGGCAAAAACATTGTGAACTACAACATGCAGGACGTCGAACTCTGATTGCCAATTTAAGAGAAGATTACTGGATTATTTCGATCAATAGATTAGCGAAACAAGTTAGTTCTAGTTGTATTTCGTGTAAAAGGTTCAAAGCCAAACCTACAGAACCACCTTTTGCACCTCTTCCTAAAAACAGAATAAAGGCTGCTGCAGTGTTTGAAGTTACAGGGATTGGGCTGGCAGGCCCTTTGTATTTGCGTTCTGGCGAAAAGACATGGGTTGTACTTTTTACCTGGGCCATTTATAGGACTGTCCATCTTGAATTAGTCAATTCCCTGTCTACAGAAGTTTTTATTATGGCTTTAAGAAGATTCTTTTCTCGGAGAAGTAGAGTAAATATAATCTACACTGACAACGGTACAAACTTCATTGGTTCAAGCAATGCTCTAAAATATTTAGATTTTGAGAAACTCATGTCGTTTTCCACTGTCAAGAAAATCAAATGGAATTTCAACCCTCCAACAGCCGCCTGGTGGGGAGGATGGTGGGAGCGCATGATTAGAATGTTGAAAGAGATGCTAAGAAGAATTTTGAGCAGAAAAAGTCTTGACTATGAAGAGTTGGAAACTATTTTATGTGACTGCGAAGCTACAATAAACTTTAGGCCACTTACATATATTGAAGACAATTCGGAAGGTCTGAATCCATTACGACCCGCTTTCTTCTTACAAAGTATTCCTAGCAGTGAAACAACTGATTTAGACGAAATCAACAGTAAAAGCCATGACTTTTACTGTTGATTGCGTTTTGTACAAAAATCAAGATTGCGTTTTGTACAAAAATTAAGGCAGGATTTAAGAATGAGATTTCGCAATGAGTATTTAGCAATGTTGATTCATAAAGGTAAGAGCCGGGAAGAATCTTTAAGAGTTGAGGAGGTCGTTCTCCTAGAAACTGATGGCAAACGTATCAACTGGCCTCTAAGAATCGTCATTGACAATGAAGAGTTGCAGGATCCCATCTGGAGCTGATGGGCACGCAAGAGTTGCCAGAGTGAAACCAGCTGATGGAGAGAAGTTGAGACCATTCCAGAGACTTTATCCGTTAGAAGTCAACAGTTCGGAAAAGTTACCATTCATTGCCCAAGATGCTCGAAGGGATGAAGGTGCCTCTACGAAGATGCCTCTACGCCCTGCAGCTAATAATTCAGATTCCAGTGAAGATGATAATTCATCATCCAAAGTCCCACATTTTGTTACTAGAGCTGGTCGACGTGTTAAAACTCCCAATAGACTTGATTTATAACTTTAGTTGCAATTTATAGGTATCCCACAAATTGTAAGGTGGGAGGTTGTTTGAGTAATACCAGCTACAACTCAACTCTGCTTAAGTTTAAAAAATAAGCTCTATCGTTCTTTGTAAGAATAACTGCTTCTACATTTTGGGAATATCTGCAATTAAAGTGTTTTTTCATATTAAATCCATAGTTATTTTCGAATCCTTTAAAAACTTCGTTTATGAAACTCTGAAACGTTTGCGCGGCATTACACAAAGCGACAATCATAAGAGAAAATTCGAACAATCCAGAAGGTGTTATGACAGCAGTTTTTGGTTATCAAGTGGATTGATTGGGATCTGATAATAAGTACGAGATAAATCTAATGTAGGAAAAGCATTTTTGCCTTGTGGGGTTCAACTCTTTAAATCTAAAGTTCTAACTCCGAACCCCACTTAACAAGCGAATAATCGCTTAAGTGTGAACAGAACACGTTAGACTTGAGAAGGGTTTAAAACCCTTTATTATTCAGTATATTTATAATCAGTTCCGACTTGGAACTTTACATAAAGCCGCCAATCGGGCTTGAACTTAAATACTAATAATTTGAACTAAAACTAGCTTAACTACAGATCTTAAGAAATATAGCCGAAGCTATCAGAATCTAACTAGTTGGCCCCTAAATATTAATAAAATCGGCGAAGCCTAGCACGGGCCTAAGATATGGCTGAGCGTAGTAACAGCTAAGAGAGATGTAGCCAGAAGGTAAACGCGTGCTAGTCAGGAAATCAGACTCTGTCTGTTGAAGTCAGTTAAGTCACGACTTAAATAGTACTGATTCTCATTTGCATTATCTGCGTTTCTGAATTAACATTCTGGCAGGAAATTGTAAGCTGAAATTAGAATAAGATAGGAAAGATACAAAACTTAAAATAACTGTTAGAAAACGTATAATAAACCTTACAGCCTTACAAGACATGAATGCGTTTCTGAATATGAGGAACCGGATATCTGCCAGGAAGAGTAAATGCATTAAGACGACGCTTGTAGCCACAAGGACGCCAGTGGCCGAATATTTTGGGAACCCTATGTAGTGGAATGACCAATGGATTTTTTGATAGGCGACAAATTCCTTGTTCAAGCATATATTTAAATTCTTCTTTTGAGGCCCCTAATTTCTCAGGAGGAAACCGGGTTCTTTGGCAAAGATTGGTGGTCCAGTGGTCTCTATACGATGTAATACTGTGGTCAGCAGATGGTTTGCCGTTTATCGAGCGGATGAGGTAAGGATACTACTCAAGCAGTTTATTGAAAGGGAAATTACCGAAAATTAGTTTAATTCCAAATTAGTGGCACTTCCAATAGACAGACACACTGACATTACGTGCCGCATGGAAAACCATGTTGTCCTTCTCCCGATCGAACCCAAATCACCTATGGCGGATAACTGTGTGTCTGAGTCTGTAAGCGCCAATTTTTAATGTCGACCAAAAGAAAAAATTTGCGCAGAAAGGCAGAGCCAACTATTGGGAGCAAAATCGCAGATATTGACAAATGGCCACTGAAATTTGCGACGCAAACCTAAGGCATTGATATTTCTCCAAATGTTGAGATTTTTTATCCATTAGCTGCAAATAAATTAAATTTTCCTGGCCGCTCTTTCGATTCGGCGAGAGAGAGAGGTACGACTGAAATATCCGCATCTATATCAACAAGAAAGCGCCTTCCTGATAATTTATCACTTATACATAATCAATACTTGCTGCTGTCCCTTGTGGCTTCGAGTGAAGCCCCACTCAGTTTAAGGTCTGCTGGATGTGCATGGAGGCTTGCACTTACGCGCTTTATCACCAAATCGGGTGTGATAGAAACAAATTTGCTTTTTCTTACTAGACTGCGTGTGTTGGTAGACCCTATTATGCCGGTTCCGGGACTTTGGTCTGCAGCGAGGTGACACTGAGATCATGTCTGCAAGGTTACGACCTGCAATGTTAATTCCTGGATTTTTTGCTGAAGCGATGAAATATCAACACAGGGATGCTCAACTTGATTACTTGCTTGTGGCTGGAGAATTTTGTTTGTTATCTGGACCAGTTGGGGCAGTTTCTCATTACTAGTGACAAGAATAAGCTAGATATTGCTAGAGACAACTCTTCCGGTAGGGTGGCTTCTGAACTAAGGAACATTGCCAAACGGAATATTGCTAGAGACAGGGGGCAGGTGAGAGGGCGTCCGGACACCCAGGCAGCTTACTAGGATTATTCGGGTATCGCCCGGAATCCGCAATTGCACAGCACGCGAAATCATTGGCGTCCCAGAGAAACGGTTGAGCCAGAATGATTGTAAAACATTCGATTTAAAATTGTCACCTGCAAGTTCTTGAATTTTTGGCATATCGCCAAGTTCCAAATCCTGTAACAGCTGTTTAGTTTGGTATTTTCAGACTCCTCATACACTGAAAATAATTTATTTCTTAATCTCTCATATTTTTTTATCCGAGGCGGGTTTCAGGACTATTTCGCGGACTGACTGTAGAATTTCGGTGTCAACGGCAGAAACCGGGGTATAAAATTCGGTGTCATCTTTTATTATACCACCCCGAATCCGAACTGGGCGTCTAATTGAGAAAAAAAACCAAAGGTTGTTGTCATTACGGCAAAATGGGGCAGGTTTTATAGCAACACGAACCATTTGCTTGTGATCAGCGGTTGGAGAATCGCTAGTAGACATTTCAATAATACTAATTCAAAAAATGTGATCTGAAAAAGCAATTAATACACAACTTCAAATCTTTGGAACAGTCATTTTCATTTAATTTTTTTTAATTATAATGGTAAAGAAAAAAACTGGCAACCATGGTCACGTTTTGTCACTGCGCAGATAGCCTCGCAGACGAGTCTCACAGGCGATGTGCTAGGGCATCGCAGCACAAATACAAAATTTTAAGCAAATACATATAAATTAACACAAACGAAAATAAAATGATGCAGTTGCAGTACACATGAAGAAGCACTAAATACATATAAGAAGCACTAAACGATTGATATTAGAATTTGGGTTCAGATGATCTACAGAATGAGAAATACATAAGAAAAATAAAACTCACCCACTTGACGAATACACACATATAATATTCATTTTGTGGAATAAACAGGATACAAAATATCCCCAAACACCTCGATGCACAAAAATTATCCAGTGGCACGTTTCTGGAACATGATCATCGACGATTACAATAAAGTAATCCACGTTGCTGAAACATGACCTTTGACAAATACATTAAAGTAATCCAATACGCACAATAATAAAAAAAGTATTGCCTGAGGTGAATTTGACACATTATCACCAGACACTGTGATAAAAGAAATTGTCCTCTTCAATTGAAATTGCTTGGATTCATCCTGATTAAGCACGTGTACTGGTCACCATTTGTCGCATAGTGCTGAGCTGAATGCAACAATACATAAATGCATAGGCTTAGCTAGGTTTTTCTTGTATGAATCACTACACATCTCAAGCAGTAGGTTGATTTTAAATAACAAAAACCTTTAATTACAGCAATTTACAACAGAACAACTACTCATTAAATTAATATTGATGATACTTGCATAAGTGGAAAAATCTCACTGACGGAGCGTGAAGTGTGCGGGACCGTGTCTTTAATAATCTCCGTTAACATTACAGCTAGAGATTCGGGAATGCCGTTGGCGAGTAAAATAACAAGTTCATTTAGTGTCGCCACAGTAATCTTACAGAAGACTTCATTTAATGAAACATCTGTGTTCGCACAGTAGTGACTAATTTTTCTCCAGTGAGTTTATCTGAAGCCGGAATGGATCAACTCTCTTAATCAGGAAGTACTGTTTATGTTTCCTATTTCTCCGAGTTTGCCAAAAATGAACTATTTAGATATTTAAAGGAGAGGCCATTTATTTGTTTGCATGCGTGTAATTTATACATATCTAGTTTTAATAATCTTGATGAAATTTTGCACACTTGACCTTCAAAACAAAAAGAAGGTTACTGTCAACATAAGATTTCGAGAAATCACCACCCCACGGTGTTACTATTCAGGGCGTTTATACTAGAACGTTGCCCTCACAACCATCCAGCTTAGTTTCACGTCGCCGTTGCTGTCTTGCCGCTATCAGTCAAAGTCTAAATGCTGAATAAGGAATGTATAGTTTTTTTACAAAAAATAAATATTAGTATTGTGAGATTTATTTAATTTACATAATATTTATTTTATATTTGGAATGTTTACTGTCTTTATACTTTGCCGCCAGAATACAAATTAGTTCGCGTGTATTTTAGGTGAGGTGTATTTAAGTATTTAGGTGAGGGTTTGAGATTGTTAGGTCAGAGCGTATTCTGCTGTTTGAATGTCATGTTACTAATTTTACAGTTCTAGATAATATCGCTGATTCCTGTCTTCTGCGTTGCTTCTTTTCAATAGTTAAATTAACTCAGGTCCGTTCAGCTTTTGAATTTCTACTTTGAGTTCTAACCATAAATGCTGGCAGATTTATAAGCACCGTTTTTAAGTAAAAGGATTTTTTACACAATTCTCAAGCATTTATCCTGGGTTCAGTTCGCTGCTGTTGCTTTCAGCTTTTTCCGAATATTTCGAAAACAGTGAAGAAACTGGCTAAAGTTAATACTGATTTTCCGACAAAATACATAACTGATAGAAAATCAAGCTTCAGTTCTTAATAAAACCGTCACATGGTGTCGTATTATATCTACAGTTTTAGTTGAACTTCATAACATTTTGCACAATTCAGCTTGAACCAAACTAAAAGAGAAATTACTGTCTACCTAAAATTTTCAAAAATCTACCGCCGTCCCCCTAAATGAGTCCTCTTCAGTCTGCTTAAAGAACAGGCAATATTGGGTGCTTATGGTTAGTAGTATAAATTTATAGTAAAAAAACTGGAATTTGTGAGTAAATTTGCCTTAGGAACAGAAAAAATTTAAAATCCTGCTCCAGAGGATATTCCAGCAAGGAATTTCACTTAATCCATACATTACTGCTGTGAAAAGTTGGATTATATCAGATCCTTTGATATATACCTTTCGATACATTACTTTTCTGCTTAAAGAATATTATTATGAAGGCTGCTGTAATCCATGTACAAAAGAACTTTAAAAGCAACAGTATTGAATTAAAAATGGATAAAATTAGAATATAGTTTTTTACAGACTTCACACCTTTTCGATTAAATGGCAGAATTGATGATAAATAAAATAACTATGTTTATGAATATGAGAACTGTGTCACAAATGAAACGCAGAAACCTCCCACAGCCACCTGTTTTCTTCATCAGGCTTTAGTTAAGAATTTGTGATGGCTATTTTTGCGGAACACGACATTGTCGCTCTACAGCTGATTCTTGCCTTCTGCAATACTGAAAATATGTCTTTCTTTTCATTGTGACGCTGTCTTTGGACTGTATCCACAGGTCCAAGACCAGCCAGCTGCGATGATCCTGAATGCGAAGCGTAAGTTATCGATAGCATGCTTACAGAAATCATGGTATCCTGCAATAGGATGTTCCTTTTACTCAGCATTCGGCAGAAAAATAGTGATATGCTGCACATTCTGTCTTTACATTAGAATTGTCTGCCCGACTCATTTGATACACCAATAATGTTGTAAGTCATCCTCTAAAAACTAGCCGATGCTATTCGCACCACCGGTGCAATTAACCTCTTCAGGCTTCAACAATAAGCCCGCATGCGCATTGAGTTGTCAGATCCACATCCGTCATTTGAACTGAATCGAAAAGAACGAATCCTAAGTACACGAACTGCCTAAGTCTGTTGTAGTAAGTCTTTTTTTTTTCAAGTAAAAAAAAAGGTGGCTTACTAACGTTGGCGTAGTTTATCATTTTTTAATCTTTTGAAAGTCGCCAACTTTCAAAAGATTAAGAAGGGAAATGCGTTTCTTTTTTTATATATATATAAAAAGAAGGAACACACTTCCTTTATTTATGGATATATAAAAAAGGGCAGATTTTTATATTCGCAATGTTTATCGTTTTCCTGAACGGTTGGAATACTTTAAATGACTGGTTTGGGGGGGGCGCTAAGATCTTGTTTACATTTTTTGTACTTCTTATAATACATTTAGATTCAAAGATGTGTTTTGCACAATCAAGATCTTAACTTATTCCTCTTTGAAATTTTTCTTCTGAGAAAAGATAATAAAAATTAGACTGAGTATTCCTGGGTAGAAAATTTAGACGTGAAATAAGTTAAAACCGATAAAATCAACTATTAAATGAACAGTTAATCATATAATACTGGTTATCAACAATTTTGTATGCTTGTTTAATTTTTCTATGGAAATACTCGCCATTTTCAATATACATAAAATATTTCAAAGAACTTTAAAATATTAAAACAAACATAATAATAAATTAAATTTAAATAAATAATGGGCTGTAATTTAAAAGGCAAAAATAATTTAATGTAAGAGATTTAGAAGAAGAATTTGCACACACAAATGAATTATCAGATATTATAAGGTTTTATTTAATAAATAACTTTGATTTTGAAACACGGCATTTGAGCCTATAAACATGTGTGGACACTGATAAAGTGATGCATATATAAGAACATTACAATTTTCAATAAGTTTTCTTACTGAATAATAAATTTTGACAATTGTCAGCTATAAGACTAGAGTCTAAGTTTACATAAAAATTCCTCTGTTAAATGAAAGGAATTAAGTAATTTCTGCATTCTTTTTGGCAATATATTAAAATGTTTTTAACTAATTACACGTTCTCACTTACTATTAGAACCATCATTAAATCCATATTTGATCTTATCTTTTTCTGAACATTATCATGTATATAGATTGACCTCGTCTTTGTAACTGATAATTATTACCTGCAAATTACTCTCTTATATATTTTGGTGAATATTTATAGTAACACCATGTGTGTTGTACTTCATTGGCTAATTATTTTATTTATTACAGATTATACTACTTCATTTTAAGGTAGAATACTACCTATATGATTGCATTACATTATATTTTGGAATCTAGCAGCATTATCTATATTTATTGCATCGTATTATATATTGTGATCTAGCATATTTACTGTCATATATTTCATTATTGCTACATTGTATATATTATTACTACACTGTATTTAAATTATTGTTGTATCACAATTATATTCTTGAGTAGCTGACCTGTGCGATTGATATAAATAATGTGGAATCATTATGATTTAAATTAGGTTAAAACAGTATGTAATAATTAAATGTCATATATTTGTAAAATCATTCTATAAAACACATTTGTTGAACATAAACTGTTAATCAGCTTTATGTCAATAGTTTGTGTTATAAATTAGTGCTTAGAAAATTTGACTGTTATTTATTGCTTTAAAAGAAATTTGAATTTTCTTTGAATATCATCGTTCCCATTAACACACATTATTTTTAAGTAATTAAATTAAAAATCTGAAATAAAACTCAGACAGTACATTCTACAAATGAAATAATTTTTAATTAAGTAATAAAAATATTTCAAATCAATATATTTTGCAACAAATGACAGTTATCTACAGTTTGGACAAAACCAATATTTCAGTAGTGGATAAATTACAATATTTTCACAAGTACAGTTATACCAATTAAGGCAGACTGAATACAATTATATTCTAAATCATCTAAACAGTCACAGCATTCCCACCTTAAGCAAATGACTGCATTTTTTAATTGCTCAATTATCAGGAAATCATCTGGTTGAAAAACTTTCGAATAGATTCAATGTTTACTATTTTATCTCCTCATACATTGCATAGCTACAATTTGGGAAATTATACATACTTCACCCTCTTCAATTAATTTGTCAGAAGCAGCTCGTTTGGCAACTCCTGAATCCACAAAATAATTTAGTTCAATCTCAAGTTTTTCCTTATCCGTCTTGTTTTCAAATGTATCATCTCGCACACTCACAATTTAAGGTTTTTTAGTCCAAAGGGATTTAGTCCCGAAGGACTATTACTTTCGCTTTGCGATTTTGCGTCGGAAACACAAAAACGGCGTATCACTTTTCAAATTGTTGCCACTAAATGTTATCGCTCTGCATTAAATTTTAAAAAATGAAAAATCTGCATAAATGTATGCATGTTTCTCGCATTGTGATAAAACCTAGAGCCATCGAATTTTGAATGACGTAATCCTACTGCGAATATGGGCATCTGGAAGCCCTAATTTTGAATTTGAAATTTGCTTTATTATCGATTTTATGTTTTGTAACATTTCAACGAATTTCTGATTAACAAACTAAATGATTTCAAAGCGAGCAATGGCAACACTGTACGGAAAAAAAAAACATTTTTATCTCCAGCGCACGAGACTTACGGAAATTCTAAAGATATGTTCATTTTAAAATGATTTTGCGATATTGATATTGAACTGAATTTTATGGTTTGAGTACGTAGTACGTGATATTTAATAAAAAAAGGTAGCACACGAAAGGTTAAAAAAACGCGCCTTTGGACGTAATTTAAAATCTGAAATCTTTCAGATTTTAATTTTAAGCGTATGAATGAAGTTAATATTTCATTCCTAAATCTAGGACTCATTTTTTTAATATGAAAAAGAAGGAAAAGCGTTTTATGTGTTTTATGTGTCTGTTTCTTTTTTATTTTTTTATTTAAATATATGTTGTTGATGTTTCCTTCAGCGTTGTCATCTATGAACAAAAAACTCCCTACATTCATTTTCACAATCAATCCTAACAGGAACTATACAAATAATTTATTCCCGAAACGCAATTAAATTATTACAAATTCAAAAATAATTTAAGTTACATACGGATACATACAATACATCTAGAAATTCAGGAGAAACTAACTTATTCCCTCTTTCTAAAAGAAAAATTGAATTCGCATTAAAAAGAACAATTATATTTAGAATGCTAGTCATTTAAGTAAAAAATACATTAAAAATTTACTTTTAACTTATAACGGTACGCAGGAATTGCACCAATACTGATCATAATGCCATCCGATCACGCTTGGCTGAAGCCAAGTATGCCTAACAGGCAGATTTCGAAATCATGTCTCTGCGCAACTAGTCGGACCTTTAGCATATCCACTGTGGCTTGGCTAACCACCCGACGTCGGACGGGTAGACACTTTCTTCTAAAAGCAGACAATTTCGAGATCGATTCATCGATGCAACATCAAGACATAAAAAAAGAGAGTGTAGTACAAGGTGAAGTGTAGAACATTATTGACAGAATGGCGACTGTTGCATGTAGAGTACTTGCTAAATCAGCCAGTAACCGATATAATCACCTAGTTTCGAAAGTAAGAATCTTCAGACCTAACAATCTATAGTCTGACTTGTATGAATTATTATTATTTTAATGTATATATAAGTGTAAAATAAGAATACTTAAGATTAGTTGGATACATACAATGCGATTTAGGGCGTTGTAAATATTATTATTCTTTAAAAATATAATTGTTTTTTTTTTTTTTTTATTCAGCTTCCTCCCAGTTTTCTTGAGTCTAAAAGTATTGCATTGTAATATATTTATGCTGAGAATTTCTCAAGGAAAATAGGCTCTTTAATTGTTTTGCCATTATACTCGGAAGTCGCCAAATTTGGCGATGTAATTACATCGTAAGCCAACATAAAAAAGCGGCGTATTTGAGTTTCAGACATAGTATTCAGAGGACCGTCATTGCAATTATTACTTTTCTCTTCTTTTACATTTTATCCTATCCATTATATTAGGTACCGAATTATAAGATCACTATATAGTTTTTTGGTGATATATATTAGGTACATAGACCGCAACGTAGTTTTTTGGTAATAGTCTGAAAATCAGATAAGTTGTACTTTACATATTGGAAGGTTAGTAATTTGGACGACTAATCGTGGTGGCTGCTATGATAAGGAAACGCTATGAATTGTTCTAACTTCTTATTAGAGATTACTGCACATATCAGTGCCTGCATTATAATGTGAAGCAGAATTAGATGAGCTATGAAAAACTTGTATTGATAATAAACATTATTAAACTTGCATTATTTGAAATAATAAGAAGTGAAACAGAATTTTTGAAATTTCATAAATTGTTGCATGTAGTTGTCTGCGTGTTATGTTGCATGACGCTTGTTATAGTTGTATATGATTTCTTGCCACCCAGAGAACAACATCTGTTTATAATTTTCATATATGATGCTTCAGATTTAAATTCTAGTGTAAAAACATTAACTTTGTTCTCTGTATATAGCCAGAGAATAGAATTTTGAAGTATGAGACCCAGTGATAAGTTTTAAAAATCCTTGAGTCTTGTGATTTGATCTGCATGAAGACTTGGCTATCCATCTTCCAGGAAGTTGGGAGTTTAAGCGAAAAATGCGTAATGATATCTATTCGTTTCACAATAAATTAGTGGAATGCTTCATCTTGCTGAATAATTCTGGCATATGGACTGGCTGTATAGGTCATTTTCATGGCCTTATATCTAAAGGGTCAGTGTTCTTCAAAATGTCCTTACTTTCTAACCTGGCATATAGTCACACATAGGCATTCAGATATACCTGTAACACTACAACTACTTGCAGATCACTGGAACAAAGCTTAACACACTTTAAGCTAATTGTCGACAAACAGTAGCACTTGGAACTTGGACAAAATATCCTCCGTAAAGGCATCTCTTCTCTTAAGCAAATAGTATTCTTTTACTGTACTAAAAAAAATCTGAATCAATCCATTCAAATCCATCTTGCTGAAGACAATATAGGTCTTCCATTCAGAAATTATGGCAATACATATGTCTTTAGTTGGTCATGGTAAGAGTGTTGGCCGCAAAAAATTGTGTAACCACACTGGGTAGAAATATTTTTAGAGTTTAAAGAAGCAACATGCAGCAAAATTTTTAGAATTTAAAAGAGACTTGTATCAGAATTTAAGGGCAGTAACATTTTTTGGATTTAGGTTTTATAAATATTGCACCGGATGGCAAAATGGTCTTGCACAGGTCTCATTTCTGGTTACAATGTATTCCAGAAACATAAAAGTTCCATAAACTCCTGTTGGGAAACTAGACATATTTATTGTTGGAATGCTTATTTAATTTTAATAGTCAGTTACTGACAATTCAAATATATGTTTACAGATTTTGTGTACCAAGTACAGATGTATAGTGTGTTTACTTTTTCGTGGAAATGAAATATGACTTTTGTCACTGAAGCACATGCTTTGCATGACTTCATTATTCTTGACATGGGACATAAATGTCTCTGCAATAAACAAAACAGGCTATTTTGTTTGTTTGTCTGTCTGTTTCGTGTAATAGTCTTGTGTAATTCTAATCTTTTTGCAGGTTGTTTAGTAAAAACTACCAAAGTTTATTCATATACATGTAGGATTGGTGACTTAGTTTTGTAAAATTTTAAATCAAATATTTCTTCACAAAAATATTTAGGAATTTCTTGTGTCATTTTAATTCACTCTGTATGCACCATAAGCAATACATATACAAAAAATAAAATATTTAACCATTTAATATAGGTCCTGTAAAAATTTAATAGAAAAAACTAAAATGCTTGATGTATTTATTTTTTGTACCAAAAAAAAAAAAGAGCAAAATAAGTATATAAAATAATTTCATTAATAATGTTACCCTGATTTTGAATTCTGGTAGCACAATGACTATGTTTTTGTATATGCACCATGTGTAAAATAAGTACGAGCAAGTTTTGATACTTCTTTGGGTGAAAATGCGCTTTAGCCCACTGCTTGGCGATGTTTTGAAAATCGCCAATTCGGCGCGTTTCTGCGAAAGGTCTTTGCAATTAATTGCAACCTTCCCGACACGCTCCGCGAAAACCTATTGTAAACAAAACATAGAATTCTAAAGCATAAATTAGTATGGAAACTGTTGCCACAAAAAGATAATAAAATAATATGCAAAACGAACATTACGATCATTAAAATATTTGTCAGTTAGGTTTAAATTAATTATTTACATTTTATGTTGTAATACTTACACATTTTATGCCGTTACATAACCTTCCCGACACGCTCCGCGAAAACGTAACCAAAATGGCATCCAAGAAAGAAGGAATTTTTTTTAAAAGGGCATTAAAATTACAAACGATACCATGTACACACCGTTCCGTTT